>OY997390.1:5523034-5973034 GCA_963921505.1 Phakellia ventilabrum
ATATAAATGAATACCCTCTTTCCCAACTAATTTGCAGGTGTGCACTATTCTGAGGATCATGCCCAGTCTGGAAGAATTGCACGTCTGTGAAAATAAGATTGCAAATTTGCAGTAAGAAAACTGTCCTATCACATATATGTATTAAATTGCTCATATACAGACAATTTATATGTATAGTTGATTGTTCCTTCAGGGTCACGCTACCGTCCAGGAATTTTCATTTTCATACTGTTTGGTCTATGGGGATAGAGGAATGAGGCTTTAATCAACATTTCGACAGTGCTTTGACTGATGACGATAGTCAAAGCACTGTCGAAACACTGATTGAAGTTTCATCCCTCTACCCTCATAGCTCAATAGTATAGTAGATGTATTTGGTGGTCCATACTTTCTAAATCTATTTTTCTACACCTGTCCTCTCCATGCTATATTATGTGCAGACCTCCCCCTGATCTAGAAGGCTCAGTTTCAGTCAGTTTGCAGCTATTGAACCTCGAGGAAAACCAGTTATCAGATTGGGCAGAACTTCTACAGTTGAAACATTTACCAAGGTATTGGATTTTGGTATGATATGCATGCATGCCTAAAGTCACTCACAAGCTGTATGTATATCTTCTGAACTAGACTCAGAACACTGATTCTGAATGACAATCAAATATCTGAAATCTTTACTGAAAGCAAAGGTAAAACTATACAGCTAGTGTTGAATGGAATGGTGGAATAATGGTTTACTTTGTTTCAGGAGCACAGCCTTATACAGATTGGTTTCCAGCCTTAGAGTCTCTATCGCTGAACAGGAATTTAATCAACAGCGTAAGTGACCTAGTACTGACTGCTTACCTCGTACCCAGGCACTGGGCCAAAGCGCCTGGTATGAGGCTATACCTGCATGGGTATGATCGTGAGATACAGAATAGCACAATGAAAGTGCGTGACCGCTATAACAATGTACTTCACTGCAGTGGACATCGCTCAATGCCCTAAACAGCTTGCCTTCGCTTGTGGAATTGAAGCTCAAAGGCAATCCATTGCTGAAAGGTTGGTACGTGTTTACCAGGTGTGTTGCACCTGTAACTATTTTGTTTTTGTTTTTTGCCAGATGAGCCCACTTTCACAGCAAGGCAGCTGGTCATAGCGAAGATTGGTACTTTAAAGTCACTAAACAACAGTGCAGTAAGTGGTACTTTATTCATTTATACATGTGTACCAGTGTTTGTATTTTCCCGGGTATTTCTATTCAGGAAATGATATAGTAACGGTTGTATATTTACTTATGTTCATAGGGTACTTGTAATCAATGGGTATATGATATAAATGCTATAGCAATTTGTTAGGTATACGGCTGTATACAAATAGTATGATCTCTTCTCAGGTTACTGACCGAGAGCGCCAACTTGCTGAGCGACACTATTTGAAGCATTTTGCCTCAGACTGGGTTGGTACTGAGGCCAGTGAAGCAAGCAAGAATTTCTTCTGCGACCAACATCCGAGATATACTCATCTGGTTGAAGGTGTAGTGCAAGCTTCAGTAGTTAATTCTACAGCTTTACTAATCGAGGGTTTTTCTGCTACAGTTCATGGATTGCCAGAAGAAGCTTTGCAAGGCCAGAAATCAACAGCTTCAGCACTAAAAGACGGACTAATCTGTATCCTGACTATACGATGTTTTGGGGTGGCTATTGCAGGAATGGTGTATATGTTTAGAGGCTACATGTCAATGTACACACTTCCTGACTTATAGCCATGTTGATCGAGTCTATTTACTTGTTAGGTTAATACCTTGCATGTCGATATAAAAGTAGCAATAGAGCAAATGTAATAAAGAATACGAATGTATGGACAATACATGCTAACATTAGCATGTATTGTCCATGCTCTAGAGTGCCTAGAAAGAAAGGAAAAAAAGTGTGGTGAGAACCCCGGCATCTCCATGGCTGTCTTGTTGAAGAGATGATCACAGAGCCATACAAAATTTTAGTTACTGATGCCACATTAATGTGTCCTAGGTGTGTAAAGTGTTAGCTGTAAGAAAGCGGGAGTAAATGCCATGCAGTATTCAGTCTCTTGCCTAATACTATACCTTGATGCATGTGTCAGCGGTGACCATCAGGTGTCCGGATCATCCTGAAAAGAAGGAGCTGGCCAAGAAGCTTCCCGGGACAATGACAGTGCAGAAGCTAAAGGGCCTTCTGCAGAGGATCTACAAAGTTGACTCCTCGGATCAGAAATTATCGTATTGCGATAAGAAGGTAAAGTAGCTATCTTGCCAGTTTGTGCATTGAACGTACCAAAGTAGCCACGTTTCCCAGGCTTTTGCAAGGGGAAGAGAGGCTGCACATGCATTAAATCATTGGCCTGGCAAATGAACTCAGTGGCCTGTTCATTGTGTTCAATAGAGTTGATGTTCATGATGGTTACTGTCAATAGAGGTTGATGGTCATGATGGTTACTGCACTCTCCCTCAGGGTGAACGTGAGGTTGAAATGTCAGATGACCTACGGCAACTCTCATTTTATTCCATAGAAACTGATGACTGTATTTTGTTGAAATGGTAGACAGTACATGACAATGTCACGCATGTATACACTCTGAGGTGTATTACAGTAGCAGAATTTGTACTCTCATAGTGTTCGTTGTCCCTCCATAAAATATCCCCCTATGACATACTGGTGAATCATTGGCTCCCTTCAGTGAATACTGTCCTCTCTAGGCTCCGAACCATGCATGCCCCTCCCTAGTAATGTAGACAGTTCTAGTATAATAATTGTGTGGTTATGCACTGGGGGGGGCTAACGTAGTTTAGGACTAAGCAGCAAAGTATAATAGTTATCCTCAGTTGTTCTGAAAGCTGTGATCTAAACAACCTGACAAAACTACTCCCCTCCATCTAGCCTGTCAGAAGGGTCATTTTGAAATTGCTAAGCTACTTATTGAGAGAGGTTGTGATGTTAATCTTAAGAATAAAAGTGGTAATACTCCTCTCCATGATGCATGTAAAAATGAAAAAAAATCACAAACATATACAGTGATTTACTCTGATGCAGACACCAAAAATTCCCCAAGCAAGACTACCTTGTCCTTCGCATCATGTAACTACTTAGATACTGTAAAAGCCTTGCTTGCTACTGGAAAAGTTGACCCCACAGCTAGAGATACATTAGGACGAACTGCAGCTGAACTAACAAATGACTATGACATAGTTAATAAAATATCACAGTATGCGAAATCGAAGCTTAAATTTGAAGGTCAACACCCCTTGGGGACGTTCATCCAGGTGTTTGTTACAGGAAATTCATCTGCTGGCAAAACCACCCTCATTGAAGTCCTTTGCCGAGAGGCTACCCAGCTGATGAGAATTCTTCCAAAACAGATCAGAATCATATCAAGTGTTCAATCCCAGACAGCAGGAATAATACCACGTGAGTTTTTTAGCAAGACGTTTGGAAGTGTTGTCATCCATGATTTTGCTGGCCAATTTCAGTATTATAGTAGCCATTCAGCTGTTGTTGAGAATTCCGTCCTCTCATCAGCACCCCTCTTTTTAGTGGTAGTAAAGCTGAATGAAAGTAATAATCTGATTTCAGAGAGACTATCTTTCTGGCTGTCTTTCATTGAGAACCACTGTGCAAAAGCCATCACTCCCCCACATGTGGTAGTGGTGGGAAGCCATAAAGATACTCTAAAGGCTTTAGGGAAAAGTCTTGAAGAAATAACTTCAGTTGTTAAGAATGTTTTTCCTACATCTCTTCACTTTGCTGGTTTTGTTGCACTTGATTGCCGAAAACTTGCATCGCATGGCCTAGATGAGCTTCGTTCTATCATAACAAGAAGCTGTTTAGCTCTTCGA
This sequence comes from Phakellia ventilabrum, assembly GCA_963921505.1. NCBI lineage: Eukaryota > Metazoa > Porifera > Demospongiae > Axinellida > Axinellidae > Phakellia > Phakellia ventilabrum. The sequence continues at coordinate 5,526,882 of OY997390.1, forward strand.
GAAGGCCAAAGTATTTACTTTGGATGTCATGCTTTGTATGCGTTTCTCCGCAACAATTTTAAAGAGAACATATGTTGTAAGGTGTCAGCACAATCCTCAGGCTTCATTAAATATTCATTATTTAGTGGATATGTAATTGCGAACCACTAATTTACCCATAGCGAGAAGCAATGCTAGCTCAGCAAATGCATAGCAATAGTGAGCAGCTTAAAATTTTGTGAAATAGCTGTAGCGAGTGAGCTACCGGCATGCACTAGGGAGAATGGATCATTGTCTCCTTTGTGGGAAAGAAGTACCGTCATTGTCTTGACGAACTATTCACCCACTAGATACATCTCTTGTCGGACAGTACAAGTAGCCATTTCACTCTTCGCCTTTCTTGAATACTTGCTTGATGATTTCATACTAACACATGTAACAAAAAATGCATTTTCATTGGTTCGTTGAAATTTCTGACAAAAGAGCAATTAGCTGGTACTTTTTAATGAAGACTGAGGATCCTGCGCAATGTCACCAGATGCTCTTCCGGGGAGGCGGGCGTGGTCTGAGCACGAGACTATGTTTGTAGGGCCTCTGCTTGTCACATGACTACTCAATGAATTAGAAAAGGTCAACGATGGCCAACCTCCTCCGGTTGAAATCAGTAAATAGAATTCAAAACATTCTGCAATTTGATTTGTCGATACTGTTAACACTCTGACAACCGGATGTGGCAAAAACGCAGCAAATTTCTGTAGCTCAGCCCATTATAGAGCTACTGGCACTCAATAATACTTCACTTTCGCCCTCTGTAAAAATTCACTCCCATTTTGGCTTACCCTGGCTTGTAGCAGCAATGCTCTAGCGTCTCCAACGCTCAGAAGCAATTTACATCCTTCTTAGCTCGCCAAAAACTGATGTGGCAGTGTTTATAGACACTTTCTAGAGCAACCAGGCTGCTTTTAATAAAGCTTTATGCATCTATCAAAGTTATGCCCCACCCTCCCTAGTACAAGGAGGGTGGGGCAAGGGTGGGAATTTGAACGTCAAATGCCCAACCCCTAGGGGAAACTTAAAAATCAACTCCCTCTCCCCAGTATTCCCCGCCCCACATCACACCATGAGACATTATTCCATTTTTGGAAAAGTGACAACCTCAGAGTGAACAACAAAATACTATGTACCTATATACTCCTGACAAATTTCATGATATATTGTAAAAATGTCGCCCTTAAAGTACCAGTATAAATTATAAGCACCTTTAATGTAGCTAAAAGTGGTTTATCGATGTGTGATCCATGACAATAGGCAATAGGAATTGAGCTGGACGCTATTCACAGCAATGTAGCTATACCCTCACCTAGTTAGTGGGTGTGTCTGGTATGTAACAAGAAGACACCTGTCCATGCATTACGGCTGCCGCACTACATGAAGGGTGTGTCCCACATACAAAATGTAACCTTTATTGTTTATCAGTTTGTGATCCATGACGACAGACAATAGGAACTGAGTCAAACATTATTCACAACAATGTATATCTCACATGGGGTGTGTTTGTTATGCAGTCTGGGAGCAGGTGTGGACTCAGGCTGTAAATTCTAGTTAAATATATGAACCTGAATAATTTGAACTGACTGGCCCTCCCTTTTTTCCTTGCACCTGTACCTCACACAAAGGAAAAAAGGGAGGGCCAGACAGTTCAGGTTATTCAGGGTCATGTATTTAACTAGAATTTACAGCCTGAGTCCACACCTGCTCCCAGATTGCATACCAGACACACCCCATGTGAGATATACATTGTTGTGAATAATGTTTGACTCAGTTCCTATTGTCTGTCGTCATGGATCACAAACTGATAAACAATAAAGGTTACATTTCGTATGTGGGAAACACCCTTTATGTAGTGCGACAATCTTTATCATTTCAAAGGAAGATCTCTACATGATCTAAATACAACTTAGACCTACAAAAAGGTAAAGATTAAAACAAACATGGCTATCTGAGTTTCAGTCCAGCCATTCTGAGAAGTATTCGTAGGTATGTAGCTCAGGAGCAAATTGAAACAGGAGTTTACTCATGAGATGCACTTCTTACAAGAAGTTGTCTGTAGTTACTCTGACTGAAAGCCAGACAACCACATCAATCCCTATATTAACCATTTCCTTTTTAATTACATGTCCATCTCATCTTTAGCTATAACTGATCTTTGCCTGCACAAAGTCAACTCATTTATAGTCATGCTTAGCAGACAGGTGTTCTCTTGTTGCATACCAGACACACCCACTAACTAGGTGAGGGTCTACACTGCTGTGAATAGTGTCCAACTCAATTCTAATTGCCTGTTGTCATGGATCATACATTGATAAACAACTATTAGCTACATTAAAGGCGCTTCTTGTTTGGGTTAATTTATACTGGTACTTAAGAGTACATAATACATCATGAAATTTGTCAGGAGTAGGTACATAGTATTTTGTTATCACGTATGGAATAATGTCCCATGGTGCGGGTGGGAGAGGGTGTTGATTTCTCTGCGTTTGACATTCAAATTCCCACCCTTGCCCGACCCTCCTCCTACTAGGGAGGGTGGGGCATAACTTTGATAGATACATTACAGTGACATGCTCATCAATTGGAGTCATGACATCATCGCATACTGGCCACATGCAGCTCACGTGAGCTAAGCGTGACTGTAATCAATTTCACGTGAACACCTGAAGCGGTACTCGTTATCGATATTATTGCATGCATTATCGCATTATATATAAATAATGCACTTTATATATAAATAATGCACATTATATATAAATAATGCACATTATATGTAAATAATGCACATTATATATAAATAATGCACATTATATGTAAATAATATACATTATATATAAATAATATGCATTATATATAAATGATATGTATTATATACAAATAATGCACATTATATGTGAATAATGCACATTATATGTAAATAACGCACATTGTATGTAAATAATGCACATTATATATAAATAATGCACATTATATATAAATAATGCACATTATATGTAAATAATACACATTATTTATATATAATATGCATTATATATAAATAATGCACATTATATATAAATAATGCACTTTATATATAAATAATGTACATTATATATAAATAAAGTACATTATATATAAATAATTCACTTCTGCATAATTTTGACACAAACGGCACCCCATAACTAGCTGCCGTGTGGATGCCCCGCCCTGCATAGTCTTGCGAGCCAGACCCCGTTCCTCAAAGCCCGGAATGGGGTCTGGCTTGCGAGACTAGCGCGATACTAGGGATAATACATTACGTGTGACGTAATGTATTATCCCTGGCGATACTGAATCGCCCATGATGGATGCTTTGCTGCTTGGTACCTACATCCCTACCGGGGGTCATGGATTTGTATTAACAAAGGCCGTCGGACCAACACCTCTCCACTTAGTCGAGGATCTGGCGCGCGAGACTACTCTCCACTACGCTGCCTGTTCAGGAGACTTCAGTGAGGTAAAGCGACTATTGTACGAGGAAGGCTGTGATCCGTTAACAAAGGATCGTACTGGTGCCCTCCCATTGCACTATGCCTGTGCAGTTAGCCAAAATCTAGAGATTGTGAAACTATTACTTAGTAAAGGGGAGAGTGCCCTAAACCATGAAACAGATGTAAAGATACTTAATGTCTTGAACAGAAAAGTGTGTGGGTTTACCCCACTGCATGTGGCGTCTTACTGTGGCAATTTTGACATTGTCAAATATCTTATTGATCAAGATGATTGTAAAATAAACGCTGAGGCCTCAGATGGGAACACTGCCCTACACTTTTCTTGTGTTGCTGGTCACCTTGATATCACTGAAAGCTTGATTGAACATGATGCTAATGTACACTGTACAAACAAGTTGTTTAACACTCCTTTACACTGTGCTTCTTGTAGTGGGCACTTGAATATTGTTCAAATGCTGGTTTCAAAATATTCCTGCAATTTAAACAGTCAGAACAGTTATCAGGCTACTTCTCTTCATTTTGCCTGTGAAATGGGTGAACTGGAAATTGTAAACTATCTCACTGTAAATGGTTGTGATATTCACCTTAGGACCAAGCAGAATAATAGTTCACTGCACATTGCCTGTCGGATAGGCCATTTGGACATTGTAAAACTCCTAACTAGTCAGAAGTTATATGACTTGAGGGAGGGTGAGACCTCACTCCACTGTGAGATTAACCTTCAGAACGAAAGAGGTAATACTCCCATCCATTTAGCATGTCAAAAGGGCCATTTGGACATTGTAAACCTTCTTACCTGTCACAAGCAATGTGATCTAAACACTCAGAATAAAAACAAAAATACTCCCCTCCATCTAGCCTGTCAGAAGGGTCAATTTGAAATTGCTAGGTTGCTTATTGAGAAAGGCTGTGACATTAACGTCCAGAACAAGTGGGGTGGTGCACCCATACACGTAGCATATGAAGGCGGCCATTTACGTATTATCAACCTTATCATAAGTCACAAGCAGTGTGATCCAAATGTCCAGAATGGAAACAAGATTACTCCCCTCCATCTAGCCTGTCGGAAGAGTCATCTTGGCATTGCTAGGTTGCTTATTGAGAAAGGCTGTGATATTAATGTCAAGAACGAGTTGGGCAATACTCCCATACACGTAGCATGTGATTTGAACGTTATCGCCTGTGAGGAGAGTAATTTCAAAATTGCTGGGTTGCTTATTGAGAAGGGCTGTGACATTAACGTCCAGAACAAGTGGGGTGATGCACCCATACACGTAGCATATGAAGGCGGCCATTTACGTATTATCAACCTTATCATAAGTCACAAGCAGTGTGATCCAAATGTCCAGAATGGAAACAAGATTACTCCCCTCCATCTAGCCTGTCGGAAGAGTCATCTTGGCATTGCTAGGTTGCTTATTGAGAAAGGCTGTGATATTAATGTCAAGAACGAGTCGGGCAATACTCCCATACACGTAGCATGTGATTTGAACGTTATCGCCTGTGAGGAGAGTAATTTCGAAATTGCTGGGTTGCTTATTGAGAAGGGCTGTGACATTAACGTCCAGAACAAGTGGGGTGATGCACCCATACACGTAGCATGTGAAGGTGGCCATTCAAATATTATCAACCTTATCATAAGTCACAAGCAGTGTGATCCAAATGTCCAGGATGATAACAAGATTACTCCTCTTCATCTAGCCTGTCAGAAGGGTCATCTTGAAATTGCTAGGCTGCTTATTGAGAAAGGCTGTGACATTAACGTCCAGAACGAGTGGGGCGATGCACCCATACACGTAGCATATGAAGGCGACCATTTAGATATTATCAACCTTATCATAAGTCACAAGCAGTGTGATCCAAATGTCCAGAATGATAACAAGATTACTCCTCTTCATCTAGCCTGTTGGAAAGGTCATTTTGAAATTGCTAGGTGGCTTATTGAGAAAGGCTGTGATATTAACCTTAAGAATAACAGTGGAAAGTTTCCCGTATGTGTGGCATACAGTCATGGTCATGCACGCATAGTTGCACTTTTAATGAGTCAGAAACAGTTGCACCCAGATGCCAACCCACTCAGAGGTACACCAACTCCTACTGCTTTGCATCTTGCATGTCAACATTGTTACTTGGATATGGCCATTCTCCTCAGTGGTTCTGAAAGCTGTGATCTAAACAACCAGGATAATGATGACAAAACTACTCCCCTCCATCTAGCCTGTCAGAAGGGTCATTTTGAAATTGCTAAGCTACTTATTGAGAGAGGTTGTGATGTTAATCTTAAGAATAAAAGTGGTAATACTCCTCTCCATGATGCATGTAAAAATGAAAAAAAATCACAAACATATACAGTGATTTACTCTGATGCAGACACCAAAAATTCCCCAAGCAAGACTACCTTGTCCTTCGCATCATGTAACTACTTAGATACTGTAAAAGCCTTGCTTGCTACTGGAAAAGTTGACCCCACAGCTAGAGATACATTAGGACGAACTGCAGCTGAACTAACAAATGACTATGACATAGTTAATAAAATATCACAGTATGCGAAATCGAAGCTTAAATTTGAAGGTCAACACCCCTTGGGGACGTTCATCCAGGTGTTTGTTACAGGAAATTCATCTGCTGGCAAAACCACCCTCATTGAAGTCCTTTGCCGAGAGGCTACCCAGCTGATGAGAATTCTTCCAAAACAGATCAGAATCATATCAAGTGTTCAATCCCAGACAGCAGGAATAATACCACGTGAGTTTTTTAGCAAGACGTTTGGAAGTGTTGTCATCCATGATTTTGCTGGCCAATTTCAGTATTATAGTAGCCATTCAGCTGTTGTTGAGAATTCCGTCCTCTCATCAGCACCCCTCTTTTTAGTGGTAGTAAAGCTGAATGAAAGTAATAATCTGATTTCAGAGAGACTATCTTTCTGGCTGTCTTTCATTGAGAACCACTGTGCAAAAGCCATCACTCCCCCACACGTGGTAGTGGTGGGAAGCCGTAAAGATACTCTAAAGGCTTTAGGGAAAAGTCTTGAAGAAATAACTTCAGTTGTTAAGAATGTTTTTCCTACATCTCTCCACTTTGCTGGTTTTGTTGCACTTGATTGCCGAAAACTTGCATCGCATGGCCTAGATGAGCTTCGTTCTATCATAACAAGAAGCTGTTTAGCTCTTCGAGAAGGCCAAAGTATTTACTTTGGATGTCATGCTTTGTATGCGTTTCTCCGCAACAATTTTAAAGAGAACATATGTTGTAAGGTGTCAGATATAGCCTCAACAATTCGTGACAGTGATGTTCTACTGCCTCAGACGGCAAGTGGTCTAGTTGAGCTACTTTCAGCTATAAGCGACAAAGGTTTGATGTTCTTACTGAAGAATAGTAGTAATCCTGAAGACAGCTGGGTTATCTTTCAAAAGGGTATGTTAATTTCACAGATCAATGGCACTATGTTTGCACCAGAAAAGTTTAAGGAGCACTGTGATTTTGCCACAAGCACTGGAGTAGTGCCTCTGTCAAAAATCAAAGCTGCATTTCCTAAACATAACCCTGATATGATCACAAACTTTCTGGTCCACCTGGAATTCTGCCAGAGAATCCAGGATGATGTCACCCTTAGAGTGATTAATGCTTCTGACAAGGACAGTTTCCGAAAGAGTGTAAATGATTCCGAAGAGTATTTTCTATTCCCAGCACTCATCAGTGTCGACAGGCCAAGTGAGGGCATCTGGGAAAGTGAGGCACCTGAGGAATATCGCTGTGGGTGGTACTTCCACTGCACCCAGGCTAGGCAGTTTCTAAATTCTCGGTTCCTCCATGTTCTTCTCCTCCGCTTGGCCTTCTCCTTTGCCCTGGCCCCAGTTTCACCTCCCAGTGAAGATTCTGTTGTCTTAACCAGACGCTGCTCAATGTGGAAGAATGGAATCCAGTGGCTTAGCACTTCTGGTGTTGAAACTATCGTTGAAGTGCCTGAACAAAATCGATCTGTGATTGTCCTGATGCAGTGCCCCCAAAATAAGGTGATGAGCTGTGCTAAGCTTCGCTCAGCAGTTATTCAGAAAGTGTTGGTTACAAAAAAAGATTGTTGTCCCAAAGTTGCTATGGATGAATTTTTAATTCACCCTTCTGAACTTACCTTCCCCCTGGAGGATGTGGGGAAGCTTCACCATTTCAGTTTGAATGATATTTCTGCTGTTGTACTTTCAAATCAGCCAGAGGACACGTATGTGATAGACAAAACTGGCAAAAAGAAGATTGTGATAGAAGATTTACTCGGGTTTGAACCATACCTTCAAATTGGGCAACCCAGTATAAGTAAACTCTTCAGTACTGACACTGCATCCACCCATGTCCAAGAACTACATCTCCTGGAAGTAGCAAAACAATTGCCAGTATATACCACCATACCTGCATACCCTACCTACGGGAGCCTTCGTGAAGCATTTAACTGTTTCAGTATCTTCTGTGGAAGGGATTCAGTGGTGAGTTTGTATGGTATTGGGATATTCTAGACTGTCCCTGTTTAGTGTGAATGTGCCGGTGGCAGGGGCAGCCCCAATAGCTTAGTTTTGACATCTCAAGACCACTGATGTCGTAGCTAGTAGTGATTTTAATTGATCTTTAGTATTATATAATGGAATACTGAAAAAATGACAACAAATCCCAGTGTGTGTATTTAGACATGCATACTGCAAAAAATATGCAGTTGTTTTAAGTTGTTACCTGAATTTCAGAAGTCTGAGTATGTCGGTAGGAGTTAGGCCTCAAAGTGGGTAATCTGTTCCTTACTATAGAAATTGACTATGGAATATCAAGTTCCATTAGCAAGGAACAAATTACCCACTTTGAGGCCTAACGCCTACCTTATATACTTCTGAAATTCAGGTAACCTCTACATAATCAAACAACTAGCTACACATTTTTGCAGTGCACTGCAGGTGAGCAAACGTGGCATGATTTCAATTGTAGAGCCATCCATTTTTCAAGGGAGACTTACTACAGCTCCAAGGTAGCGCAAGTGTGTGTACAAGCTGAGCTACAAGACAGATGGCATGATTGATAGACAGAGAGCTGATTCTTAGATACGTGCATTACAGACAGCATACCTTCTGAACTCTGTGTAGCTTCTACGCTCCGCACCATAGCTCTTGAAACATTTGCTCTCTATTAATTGCTTCTGCATGCTCCATCCTCTGCTCCCACATCTCTGTTCGGCCAATCTATTGGTAGTGCAGTTACACTTGATTATGGGGCAATTAGCTTCATATCGCCACCAAGTGGTTGCTAATATTTATGTATCTCTTTGCGCATATGGTTCTATTATGACATGCATGCAATTATCCAAAGCCACTCACTATTCAATACAGGATTTGGACTCTTCCCCTCCCCAGCCTGTGACCAATGTACCCGTAGCTACCGGTTTAGACCCAGCTACGGATGACCACCTCAGCACTCTCCTGCAAGACATAGACAAATCTGAATTAGGTACGCAAATACTGTTAGCTATAGTCTGTGATACTGCTTTCCAAATAGTGCTTTGACTTTCTTTACTCCAGGCCCAATCTCCCTCCTAGTGGTGAGGACAGAGCTAAAGGAAGTCGTCCCTGTCTGGTTCAACCTAGGTCTAGCCCTCGGACTCCATCAACACACTCTAGAATCGATACAGATGCAGTATCGAGAGGATGTGGAGCAGTGTCTCACAGAGTCCCTCACAGCATGGCTCCAGAGTAGAGATAGTGCTACTGCTCCCAGTTGGAGGACTGTCGCCGAGGCCCTACTCAGTCCAATGGTCAACCAGCACAGGCTTGCTGTGAGGATCGCAGACAGTCACGGGAGGAGTGGAAGTACTTCACAGGAGCCTTCTTCAATCACTAGTGATGGTGACCCTGTTGTACAAGATGTGGATGATTCTAAACTAGGTTAGGTTTGCTAATTAGCCCTTTGTTTATACACTACTACTTCCAAGCTAGATAGTGGTACTGCAGTGACTCATAACCCATCATAGCAATGCCATATCAAGATAGTGGCACTGCAGTGCCAATATCCAAGGAAATAGTGATCTAATTAGGGCATTTAACTGTAAAAACAATCTCAACCAAGTGCATTTAAGCATGTAATGTACCATGGTTACAATCTATATTGCTACAAAATAGTTGTAGCATTGCTTCCTATGTCAATATCTTAACACTGGCACTGGAGGCCATGCACTATTAATAACACTACCTATAGCTGGGTGCCTGACCTTGAGAATTAGAGCGATATATGCACACACATCAGTCTTGTTTTCCTAGATTACTCTGTTCACTCCAGCCTTCCTTTCCCTGCAGATGAACGTTCCCTCCACAGTATAGTAGCAGCAGTGGTGGCGCCAACATCCTATTTTCCTTGGTTTAATGTTGGACTAGCACTGGGTCTCTACTACCGAACTCTAAAGGTCATACAGAGCAAGTATTCTGATGATAATGAGTGCCTCAGAGACACCTTGGCAGCCTGGCTGAGACAGAAGGACGAAGTGCCTCACCAGGGCCTTCCCAGCTGGAGGTCCCTCACCAGAGCACTAGCCCATCCTTTGGTTGACCAGCGAGGACTGGCAGAGGAGATTGCAAGAAAGCACAAGAGGGTAAAAATAAATAATACCGATAACTTTCATTGTATAAAGCTTGTGGCATAATTGTACACACTCAATCTGCACACGCACACGCACAGAGAGAGTCTTCACTCCCTGAAGAAGAGACCACCCAGAGTGCTAGCCCTACCCAGCAGAGCCATGTGGATGAGCTGGTCTCCTGAGTCTCCTACCAGCAAAATTCTGTGCACCTTTTTTAGACTAATGTTTAGTGCTGCCTCTTCCCCACCAATCCGCATAGAAGCTAAGATAGAACTGCTTTTGCTTTCTGTTGTTTTTCTGTGTGTGTGTGTGGCTACGGCTTTTTTATTTTTTAATGTTAGTCCAACCACTGCTAAGGCAGTCATGTTGCCTAAACCCCTCACCAAGAATATTCTTTTTACCTTTTTTAGATTAGTGCTCAGTTCTGCCCTCTTCCCCGCTGATATATTCTTGTAGTAATGAGAAGCCAAGCAACTGTTTTTGCTGATTTCTTATATGCATAGCTACATGTACTGCGTTTTAGTTTTATGTGTCATGTTTAGCGTAAGCTGCCTTGCAGTCACGTATCATATGTTGCATTTGCCTAGATCGATTATTCAATTTCCCATGTTATGCCAGTTGACTTTTTGTGTTGTGTACCTGTACTGGTAATTTGTAAGCTATAGTAATACTTTTTTTCTCATGCTTATTACTAAAAAATTAAGGGTTGTAGGGCTAGCATGCACTGGCAGTGCACATACAAGGTATACCACGACCCCCCAAGTCAGTCTCCATGTGGATAGGAACCATGAATTAAGGTCAAACTTAGAGTTACCCTGAACCTCAATAGGTAGGCCAGACACTGCCAAAGCTTGTGCCACTACATTGACGATACTGCATTGAAGATGTTACAAATTTAATATTAAGCTGAAGAGCTTGAAAATTCTACAAACCTGAAGAAATAAGTTACACAGAAGAAAACTAAATGTTGGTCATGAACAAGACAAAAAAGGATTGAAAAAAGATCTGACAGTACGTGAAGCAAAACCATGCACAAGCGGATAGCTATGCAAGTCTGACGTGTAGTAATATGTCCAACAGCTGCAGATGATAAGGGCATTCTGATTTTCATTGAAAAAAAAAAGTTTAGAAAATATAGCACTTTTGTTGAGCCACACTCACTAGCCACAACAAGTCTGGTCACATGAAAGTCATGCAACAATCTGGGCATGGTGCCATGTCAGTTCTTCCACTAACGTGAGTAGCTCATGGCAGCTGGCTTCCATTGCATCAGTCTTGGCGGCTCCCTCGCCCGAAGTGCCATCTTCATCCTGCTGGTTGAGACTGGTTGCTCCGGTGGAGGCTAGTGACGTAGGGGAAATGGACCCGTCTCTAGTGGAGGTGGAGGCACTGACATCATCTCCTCCTGTCACGGGAAGGAAGTAGCGATTATTTCGAATCAGGTTATCAAGCTTCTATAGTAGGAGCGACGTAGCCGCGTGATCGTACCCAGGCCTCCCCTCGCGGTTAGGAAAAAAGCATAAAACTTTTTTCCACGGCTGTGAAAAAAATCTGCAAGGGGAGGCCTGGGTACAAGGTTAGTAATGAAGTAATCTAATGCTTGGTTTAAGTGCATGAAGCTTAGCATGCTTATTTGTGATCTTGGGAGTAAAGCATTCGGGGCTAGTTCCTAATGGCAAGTGCTTAGCTACCGCTCCTTCGCCAGGGGAATGTACTGATTCAGATCATCTGGATTCAATCCCAGGCTGGACCGTCACCTACCTGTGAGGTATTTCTTCATAAGTGTGCTTTTCCCCTGTTGAAACTGTGAGAAGATGGTCTGTGCGTCGAGGTCGGGGTCCAGAGGGTCCCTCCAGTCGCCGATGGTGATCCCTTTGTGGCACTGGCTGCAGCCCGGCTCTGGGAGGATTATGTTCAGTGACAGTTTTTTTGTCCTTTTACACACACACACACACATACACACATATACACACACACACAGACAGACACACACACAGACAGACATGCACACATACACACACACACACACACACACACACACACACACACACCCTGGCTGGCACCAGTTCTGCAACAGCTCCACTTGGTCTTCTTGTACACCCCGGGGTGGTAGACCGGACTCATGTCCCGGTTGGTAAGACACGCCTTCCTGATGGCTGACACCCACCGGTTCTGTTCATTCACATCCTAGCATGACAAGGACAGGTACGTCATGAAGCATTCACACAATAGACACTTTTTCACTATATAATGTAATGGGGGGAAAGTAGGCATTAAATAGAGAATATTTTGTGTAACCCACAAACATGCACGTATTTTCTCCATTTAGTGCCTACTTTTTCCATTACATCATAGGGGAAAAGGGTCTATTGTATCTCTGATAGGGGGTTTCTAGCCTCAAGTCCAGACCATATATTATGTTCCCACAGATGCGAGACACAGAGCTCCAGGATAGGAGGTCTGATATCCTACTGACAGACTCTTGGTAATACACAGTAACCCTTAGCGACCAAAGTTTGTAATGAGAGAACTGAGGTGTTAAGGATGGTGGATTTCTACAGGCTAGTGATGGTGACAGGCATCATCAAGACAATACTGAAGGTACTTTCAGAGGACCCTGTTTGATAGACCACTTGTACTTGCATGTAATCTACACCATAGCAACAGCAGCCATGTTGTATGTGATCGGAGCATACTTGACAAGGTGTAGCTATTTTTTGAGTAGTATATCTCCAACGGCTAAAGAGCATATGAACCATTGCCTACTGCACAAGTGCACAATGTTCATGGCTAGGAATCTAAATCTCCAAAAGTCGTAGGCTCAGGTCCCAGTACACTCTCCAAACTACAGGAGCACTTCACTCACAGCTGCCTGCAGGTAGAGCGATATCTGTGATGGGATGTGTGGCATCATGACGGACCCACTGGGCACTATCACCACCTGGAACATGTGCTTGCGGTGGTAGGCTCCCTCGTCCAGCTTCTCCACCACCTTGATCCACTGCACGGGGTAGCTCTTCACTTCCTGGGACGGGGGAGGAAGAGTGGGGAGGAGGTGAGCGGAGAAGATGGAAGAGATGAAGGGGAAAGAAAAGGACAAAGGCGAGATTGAGTGGAAGAGACAGTGTACTAGAGATGGTTAGTGTGTCACATAAACTGAAAGAACCCATGTGCACTTATTGAAGGTATTCCATATTCTGAACTAAAAGACCCATGTGCACTTATTTAAGGTATTCCATATCCTGAACCACTGTATTGTAAAGGTGTGCCTCAGGGCTCAGTACTTGCTTTTAATCTTCCTTGCACATTTATTAATGACACTACCGATGCTGTATCATAGTGCTCTATTGGGAATCATATTCTATTCTTTTGTCCAACAGAGAGCAGCGTAGGCTGTCTCTTTTTGCAGAAGACTATGTCTCAGTGAGGAGCATATTGCACTGCAGCTCTGGATCCCCTACTCACTCCAGTTTTCTTCTCATTCTGACAGTAGGTGAGGGAGATGTTGGAGAGCTCGAAGTATCTCTTGCGGTACTGGAGGCTCCCGGTCACGCCCCCCGTGGTGTGACTCCTCTTCCACAGGTAGCCCTTGCAGAGGACGAGGTGGTGGATGTAGCCACCGTCCTTGACACCAATCTCGGCCGTGACTGCAGGGGAATGGACTGCTTTCAAGAAGTGAAGAGAGGAGCGGCTGTGTGCCACCAGACACAAACTGAATGCTCAATGGACCTCAGTATACTAGCTATATTTGGAGTATACTAGTGCCTTGCCAAGTATACAAGTTTACAGTCCACTGAGATAGGCTCATTTTGGTTATGGAGATGTGAAAGTTGGAAACTTCATTTTTTTTTTTTGCATAGCTGGTTATAATTATGTAAAGACTTGGCACTACACCCTTTCTGTAAAAAATGCCATCAGGGATTTCAGTAGCTATGACAACGATACTGCTTGTATTTCATGCCTAACAGACATACATGTAGAGGGTTCTCTTCAAGTTTGAAGTAAATTGGATGTTTGATGGAGTATATATGACCTAACAAATGTATACACATCTACTCGATTTAATGTCGCTATTGATTTAATGTCGCTATTGCCTCAAAACTGGAACGAAACCCTCAATGTCTAGTGGATGTGAAATAAAGTCGTCATAGCTACAGAAATCCCTTCTGTGGAGGTTGTGTTTGAGCGCTACTCACTGCTCCTCTGGTCAATCTGCACAAGGTCCTGGATGAACTCCTTGATTCTCCTGACCCCTGTCGGCAGGATGGCAGACATGGGCTGCATGAAGGGCTCCTTCGCATCCATCTCCAAGTTCAGGTTACCCATACTTTGTAGGACCTGTGAGGTTGGAATGAGTGTGTGCATGCGGAGAAGCATGATCTGCCTCGTCTGTCCCATTCTGATTACTCCATTCCATGAAGTTATTAATCTGCTGCTTTGTGAGGATACAAACCAATCAGAGGGTTAATTAACTTGAAGACTCACCAATGCTGGAGGTAGAGGCCTAGAGGGTTAAACTAACCGGGATCCATCAACCTTGGTGATTTTAAATCTCTAATCACCGAACTTGGTGAATTCCCTGACCACAAATCCTAATTGCTAGGTCTCCTTTATCACCCTAGCCTTTACTTTGAACTTGGTTACTCTGGCCACCAACCTTGGCGATTAGCTTGAGCATTCTCTCCGTTCTCTGGTCTGGATGCTCCTCCTTCAGCGCAAACAGCTTCGGGGATAGGATGGCTGGCACAAAGAAACGGAGGAAGAGGAACCCTGTGATGGCCAGGTAAGGCACGTCCTGTGGAGTGGAGGGACAGATCTCAACAGGTCCTGTGTACACAGCTTACACACCGTTTGTTTAGCAAGTGCCTGCACTAGCCAGGTTCAGACCAGAAGCTAGCAGTGATGGCTCCGGTGTTGCTAACTGGCCTGACCAAAGTAATCAACCAACAGAAGTTGCCTTCATATATAGCTACTCCTTCCATCCCCCCTCCTTCCCTTCCCTTTCCTCCTCTTCCCCCCTTCCTCCCCTTCCTCCCCCCCCCCCTCCCCCATCCCTCCCCCTCCCCCCATTTTATAATAACAGCTGTTTTGTCTTACAGGACTGACATACTCAACCCACTAGGACATATCAGTGGTTGGTAGCTACACGCTATTCACAGAAATATGACTACCGTTTACCATCCAAACTTAAGGCCACCAACTTCTGCTACATGTACTTTAATAGTTCATAAATGTACTACACACACCTACTAACCCCTCGGTTCTTACCAAATGCTCTGGGTCTCGGAACTTCTCTGCCACCCGAGACCATAACTGCCGCAGGGCCATGCGAAAGAGGGCGGGGCACTTGCCGATGGAGGAGAAGATGGAGTCCATGATCATGTTGAGGTAGCTGGTGAGTGTAGCAATTGAGCTGTCTACTGTCTTCATGGCTGAGGCAGTGGAGGTGTGCCTGGTGGAGGATGGGAGTGTGTGTGTGTGTGTGTGTGTGTGGTAAACATATGAAACATGAAGCCCATTGCCAAATGAGGCCCTCTAGCTACTCCACTCTTTAAGACGTCTATATACAGCCCCTGAGGAAAATGTACATGTAGTAAGCGTTATACACCTTTGTGTTGAAGCCTCTTAACAATTAGAAGTGGTGTTATGATCAAAAAAAGATGCTACACCAATGTAGTTTCTTACTAGCAATCACACGGAAACCACATGATAGTCATGTGACAATATAGTGGCCCACCCACGCAACTCACCTATTACATCTAGCAATCACATGGCAAACACATGACAGTCATGTGACAATAAAGTGGCCCCACCCACTCAACTCACTTGTTGCTCTGCTTGAGCTGCTCTGGGTCCAGCTCGCAAATTTTGTGATCGCTGTAGACGGCGTCGATGCAGGGACTCAGAGTCTCATGGAGGTAGGGGAGAGCCACAATCTGGGGAGGCAGCAGATCGTGTACATGTTTAGCCCATTCGACTCTCAAACATCCTATTATTCTTGAAGGCATTAGTATCAGGCCAACAATAAGTGTGCCTAAGCCAGCTCCACAGTAACTGCACAGGTAATCATTACCTAACCAGCTGGTCACATTTCCTACATACGTGTAGTCTCCTCCCCCACGTGAGAACATTTTGAGACTGTTGTTTAAGACTTTGCGATTACAGGTATCCTCGTTCCCAGGCTCCCATTCTCCAGCGTATTTTCGAGCTGTGTCCCAAACACAGTGCAGCCTGGGAACGAGGCTGTAATGCTTGTACTAACACTGGTACTAACACAGCCTGGGAACGAGGCTGTAATGCTTGTACTAACACTGGTACTAACACAGCCCGGGAACGAGGCTGTAATGCTTGTACTAACACTGGTACTAACACAGCCTGGGAACGAGGCTAAAATCAACTTGTACTAATACTGGTGTTACCTTCATGAACTGGTCAAAGGCTTTTGAAGCCAGTGAATTGCCTCTAAAGAGAGTACTAGCACGAAGAACAGCTGCAGGAGAGAGGACAGTCGTAGCAAACACACACTAAGAACAACACACACACACATGCACACACACACATACATGCACACACACATACACACACACACACACACACACACACACACACACACTTGCTCACGTGTCTGGTGTATCTCCCTAAGGGTAAGTGTATCTAAGACAGGCAAGACGGAGCCGTGAGCAAGGTAGAACCGAACCACTGTGTGGCCCAGAGTGTTTCTATCCATCGTCATCACCTCCTCCAGCATGACTAACAGAGGACTGCCTTCCGGCTAGGGAGGAGAGGGAGGGGAGGGGGGGGGGGGGGGGAGGAGAGAGAAGGAGAGTAGGCTCGTGGAAAATAAAGACAAGGGCATGTGTTACATTAATATCCAAATAGTGCCCACCTTGGGGTCCTCAACAGCCTTGAGCATCATTGCTACAAAGGGTGCATAGAACTGAGAGTCAAGGATCCTCTCCTCACGACACTGCACTTTCAATCGTAATGAACCCAGCTCTTTTCTGGGAGGGGAGGGGAGGGGAGGGGAGGGGAGGGGAGGGGAAGAAAGGAGACATGCACACCATTAGGTTATGAACTCACAACTAAATGTACTAAATTCTACTCATTCATTATCGGAAATTGACCAGCTGCAGAACATGTGCCGTATGTACTCACTTCTTCTCGTTCTTCTTGGGCTCGTGGTGCTGTAGCCGGTACCACGTCTTGTATCTCTGGCCCACTTGCATGTCTGCCAAGTCCACCTCCACCTGTAGCGGTACAGGCAAGTACAGGAGCAATAGTGTTTGTGTACATGTGTAGTTAGGCACTGTGGTATGGCATTGTACTGTCCTTACTATTCAAGGAATATAAAGTGAGCACTAAATGGAGAAAATACAAGTGCATGTTTTGATGTAGATTTCTTGTACAAAAACATAAGAACGTGTTTGCTAGTGGTTTTTTTTGTGCTCCCAACACTTCTACTCCAATACACATTTTCTAAACCCCCCTCGCAATTATTGCCCACTCCCCCCCCCCCAATATTTATAATAGTCCATTACATCATAAGGATAAAAAGTCTGCAAACTTTACAGAATCTGCAAAACATGATGACCTATTCCAAAACCCAGTTTCCCTTCCACCCCTAAGTTTGCTTGCTTGTTGAAGGTGAGGAAACACCCTGGGAATGAGACCAGGTCTGATTCAGATTCCAGACCAACCTGCCCCATGAAGCGGTTCTGTGAAAATTTGTCCCAGTCATAGACGACAATCTTGAGGATTCTGTCCTCCACTTCTGCCAGAGGTCTTGGAATAGTTAGCTCAAACGTTTTCTTCCATCGAGGGAATCGTGTCTTTGTCATCACCTGAAGAAGAGGAAGGTAGGGGAAAGAGGAAAGGGAGGAAGGGAAGAAGGGAAGAACGGAGGAAGGAGGGGAGGGAGGGGAAAGGGGAGGGAAGGGAGAAGGAGGGGAGGGGGGGGAAGGGGAGAAGGAAGGAGGGGAGGGGGGGAGGGGAGGGTGAGGTGGGGGGAGAGAAGGGGAGGGAAGAGAGGGAACCGAAAGAAGTTATCACTACAAAAGCTCAGCTAAGCCCCCAAGTTTTCAAAGCTGAGACCTCCAGAGGCTGCTCTCTAATATACTGACCTGAGTGTTGTGCTGCTCCTTCCCATAAAAGAGTGTGGCAAAGGGGTCTGCCTTTCCATCACTTTTAGAAGCCAGATCCCTTAAGGAAGAGATGGGAAAGCATAAGCTGTGGACTGCATCCATCCATGCATGCACATAACCTTCATTGATAGATGCTCACCTTGCCTCTACTATTGTCACCGAGGCCTTGAAGGCACTCTAGAGATGGGAAGAAGACACATTAAAAGAGAGTATGATAAGCAGAGTTTGACATGCAGGTGTACTTCAAATATAGTAGTCTCTCCACTCCAGCTATTACATCGCTTGTAGTACCTAGCCTCGTATCCAGGCCTCCCCTCACAGCCACGGAAAAATGCGTGTTTTTCCATGGCTGCGAAAAAAGTTGTGTGTGGAGGCCTGGGTACGAGGCTATGTAGTATCTCCACTCCAGCTTGTACAAGCTGGAGTGGACAGACAGGGAATGAGGCTACTTCATGTATGTGTATGCTGTTACCTTAACTAGTCACTAGCTGTATGGCCTACAGATGCCAGAGTAATGGCTGGCCACTGGTATGCGCATGTAAACAAACACAATGCCCTGAAGCCCCAACACTTCACCCTCAACTGGGTGGCTCCCACAATAGAACACGACCTAATATGGTCAAATACACCCAGCCCTACAGTGACTATGGAAGATGAGCAATAATGGTATGCATGCCAGCTCATTGAGGCTGGGTGGGGGTTGTCTGCATGTGCTGTTTGCATACAGTGTCACTCGGGGCTGGGAAGCTACAAGAGATGTTCTCCATGTTTGGCAAAAAAACAGCTGTGAGTGTTTTAGCTAAGCTTTTACCAGCCAACATGCGACGTAGCCCTCACGAGGGCTACATGCACTCGTGCATGCATGCCAACAGGCACAACAACGACAGACAAGGGTGAGGAGGTACTATCATACCACCCAACACGCCCACTCATATGACAGGGGCACCTTACCATAATTGGGTGGGTTTCGGTTGCCAGTGCTACATGTAACTGTGGCTGTACAAGCAGCAAGGACACAGCAAGTGCAGACAATACAAGCTAAGCTTGCAAGGCAGAGGTAGCTGCTACCCCAGACTTGTCTTCAGATTCACATATTCAACTTCTCTGTTCTGCCACTGTCTCAATTCAATTTGCAGGGCTTACTTCCATATAGCCGTCTACTTGAAGAGTTAACTAAGCACAGTTGCCAGACCCAAAGAATTTCACACGGCAGAGTCGGATGCAAACTCTATCAACAGTGATGAAGTGTAATTGCCTTAGCCAAAACTGTTATGGCACAGCGGCTGTCATGTGATTGGCACCTTTGACTCAAATGTGTTTCAACATGGACTCATAAAGTAGTGCATTCCTATGGCTTTTGATAAGCATGTACATAGTATATATACAGGAGAGAGTTGGAATTGGCTAGGTCCCACTACCAAGTGAGGTTGAGCAGCCATACAAAGCTTGCCTACTGCTCCTCTGCTCATTTGCTCAGTGGCTAAGAGCATCTGACGAGTAATTAAAAGGTCCTGGGTTCAATCCACAGCTGGGCTCCGATTTTTTTCGGTGTTTTCTTTTTTTTCCATCTTAATGATTCACATATGTGTACGTACAGCAAGTACCATGTTTTTGCACATCCATATACCGTACTTAGGGCCTCTAGAGCCCCTTGGCCGACACCCAGTGAAACTATGTGCATCCAATTTTATTACTTAGTGTAGCATGTTGTCTGATAGTAATTAAGACAGATTCACAGCTCCTGTGGCTTTAATCATCTAATATTGTGTGCTTTAGTCATTAAAGGAAGACTTTTAAGTACTTCTTAACCTTAACAGACTCTAACAGTACAAGTGTGTGTGTGTGTTTGTGTGTGTGTGTGTGTGTGTGTGAGTGTATGTAGATCATATACTTTGGTAACCAGGGAAACTAAGCGACGACCACCATAAACGACACAATCAAGTTATTGCTACTCCTGCTCTTGTAAGAGCTGTACTGCTTTAGAATTGTGTGTGTAAGAATAAGATATCATATGTTTTTAAAAATAACATGATATAATGAATCAGAGAGTTTAAAGTTTGATGTCTTTCCTGGCAAGAGGCTAGTGTGTAATATCATACACGGCATACTATCTGGTACCACAACAAAGGGTGATGTCATGGCAATGGTTCATTAAGAGCACAGCTATTGTCCTGATAGCCCCAAAATCGAATGTTTGGTGTGTGCGAGGTGAAATGTAGCTACATTCCACAGGCACCTCCCAAAGGTCAAAGGTTGCCGTACGCAGCCCTCCAGCCACACACAGCACTGGGGCAACTCACACACAGGCTCACTATTTGAAATATCAAAGTGATGAAAAGTGAAATATTCACTTTCACTTTTGGTAAATTCGAAGAATGTCACTATTACGAAGACTGTTGTAACGTGTTTTCTATTTGTATACAGAGCATATGACGTGTAATCATATGTGCACATTTGATTTGTGGTAAAGTTTGTTTCCGAGTTCATTTAGGAGTATCACTAAACATACTGTGTGTCCACATTCTATTAAATGTTGACGCAGCAAGGCTGACTTTATAGCGGGGAGAAGGCTATCATTCGTGAAGAGGCGATGTCTGTCTTGGCTCTATGTACCAAGGCCTCTGATACACAGACACACATAAACACACACACACACACACACACACTCACCTCGTTGTAGTGGTCAAGGTACATCTCTACTAAGACTTCCCCTTGTACTTCATCATCCTTGCTGATGGGGGTGAGGGGGAACCACTTGTCCACACCTGCCAGCAAACGAGGAGGAGAGAAGGGGGGGGGGGGGGGAGGGGTTAGGAAGCTAATCAACCATGTACAGGTCAGCGTTATACTCGCAGTACCACTCATGCTTCATAATTACAAATGGAATAAGCTACCACCGAAGCTACTTACATTAAATTATTGGCAAAATTTAAATATCACTGCCCTGTTATTGCATCAAAACTTTCCCTATGGATATCTTACAACTAAGTCTCATGCACAGGTGCGGGGGATCTGGGTAGGAGACTGAGTATGGTGCTACATTCCCTGGGCCTGCTATTGTAGCCTGCATGCTGCTTTCCACACCACAGATACCAACAGCCATACAGTCCAAGGCCTGGGAATGATACTAAACTATGAGCAGAGCCATACAAGAGCCGGGAGCTTGCATTTCTCGAATAATAAGGACATTACTCATTGCTGTAGAATACTTCAATAAAAAAGAGACTGTATTCAATATATTTACGTTTTGATAATCTCAACCCTAATTTCGGCTCAGGTATTGTGACTTGTAGTAAGGGTAGGGTTAACCCTATGCCTACACATAACCCTATACCTACGCTTAATTTAATTAACCCTTCCAACACTGGAGGGGTTGCCTGGGAACATGGATGTGCACAAGGGCTTACCTCGATTTCTCACGAGAGCTTCTCTGTCTAACATCACCTTACCAAGGGGCTCCTTTGACCTACATGCAGGGAAGAAAGAGGAAGGTCAGACATAGTGCCAAATATGGACCTTACGGCTCCGTCTGTGTCTGTGGGTGTGAGGTCATCAATGGCGTAAGTGCTATGGCAGCACTGCCAAGTAAAAGACGTACAGCATACTGATGTGGCTAAGTCTGAGTATTATGTATGGGGTTTAGCATTATACAGTAACTGTTGCACATGGCCTCCACTTGTAGCATTTAAGGCATCCATTAGACTTGTACGATAGCATTTCTTTGAGATTTACATCATATAACAGTTTCCATTTCAGAAACCAGTATGCCCATGACTACAATCGCTTCACGAGAGTACTTTAGCTTTGTCCTCCCCAGTGGCAGAACTTAGATTCAGTAGTGCCTTTTTGGAGCCCCAGAAGACACCAGAAGTAACCTCAGAGCATGTACATTTCCTGGGGGAGCATACTCCCACACCCCCTAGGGGGTGTGGCTCTATGTGCATCATTTTCCCCACCCCCACCGAAAAATTCTGTATGAAATCCTACCTAGGCAAGAGGAGAATTCAGGCACCACCATCATTAGGAGACCAGTAGCTCCACCCCACACTAGAATGGGTGGTTCTTTACTACACTATCAGTGCAATAGAACCGTCCTATTCCCAAACTCCATACCTTACGGTGCAGTCTGGGAACGAGACTAGCAGTGGTGCAACTCACCCCATCAAGTCGTAGTCATATAAATATACACAAATGTCCTGAAACTCGTTGGGCACGTGCAGACTGTACTCTGCACCCCAAAATGGCTCAAGAGTCTTGAACACTGGTGCAGTCCTATATAGAGGAGGAGGAGGAGGATGTATGACATCACTAGCGTTATGTCACTATGACATCATAGCCTTATGGGGGGGGGGGGCTGTAATGTTAGACATGCATGATGATGTATAATGAAATATGCATAAAATATCAGGGTGCAGTGGCTCAGCATATACATGTAGCATTTCAGACTCTACCTTTAGGAAATTTAGGGTACTGGGAGGACTGCAGAAAGCTTTACCTAAAAGTGCCTCAAAATAAAATTAATGAAGGATCAGATCAGAGAGGGCTACATAAACACTAACTCCCAAGTTGTGGGAGCTATGGGCTATGAGTCAGTTCCTCAAGGAGGTTGATCTCACAACTACATGTGTAAGGCTGTACTGATACCAAAACATGCCTGCAATCCCGATCTGCACAGCTGTACCCACACTACATTTTTTAAGCCGATAAAACCACTATCTGGTAGTATGAGGTACGGGTCGATGCATGTACCAGAATCCTTTCACTGCAGACATTGTAAATTACTTTGAAATTGCCATCATCACAGATGCTGAAGAGTGCCCAAATGGAACCACGTGAGCCATGAT
Source organism: Phakellia ventilabrum (assembly GCA_963921505.1). Lineage (NCBI taxonomy): Eukaryota > Metazoa > Porifera > Demospongiae > Axinellida > Axinellidae > Phakellia > Phakellia ventilabrum. Next base: position 5,549,968 of record OY997390.1, read on the forward strand.
TGGCAAGTTCTAGCAACACAACCCAAGGACTAACCTCTAAGGCCACATGCTACAAGTCACACGAGTATTGGCTACACATACCGCTGATTAATTCAATACCGCATCTTGCTGATATCAGCTCCGATGTCGATGAAGGCTCAATATCGGTATAGCCTTAATACAGACTTATGCAGGTCATGGATACTGCAGGCCTACTTTCTCATGTGAGGAGGCTGTATTCATACTCCATGTAGGACACGTAGACCCCACAAATTAGGGCTACAGGAAAACACATTAATTTTCTGTAATTGGTACTTTTGCCATTCCACCAATTCCAGGCCCAAGCCTAAACAAAACAATACTCCAGTTATGAATAGTGTCACTCCAACACACTCCATTGAGCAAACACACCGGCTCAAGTGAACGATGGCATCCAATTGGGATCAGCTGACGACATGCACTGTGTACACCGGTACCTCACAGCACACAAACTGAAGAGCTAAAGAATATGTGAGCGGGCTTCACCAGCACACTGCATATCAGCAATAGCCACTGCTATTGGGACCCCCACACAGCCTCCTTCCCAGGCTCCACTTGCTCGGTGTTTTTCACCCAGTGTAAACACTGTGCAAAAACAGTGAGCAGTGGAGCCTGGGAACTAGGCTAAATCCATATTCCTTGATGATGGTGAAAGCCATGCTGTCATCAGACAAAGCTTGGATGCTACAGTACAATACTTATAATGGCATGAATGGCCGTTTCCGTACAGCAACCTCTGTTTTGAAAAGGCTTTTGTGACGACAAGAGTCAGAGTTTATGGAATACTAAGGGACGAAGGCTGGAGGGCGGCTGCCAGCAACTCACTGTTGCCAGTATTCTGAAAGAGACTGACTGACTGACTAGACACACATACACACGAGTAAGGGACTGGCAGACTCTTGGCTGTTGGAGTGGGGAAGGTGGCAAGCTGGCAGCAACACACAGCAACTACTTAGTGATTTGGGGCTGTAGTTCAACCACATACGGTTACCATAGTATCGGTCTGTTTGGTCACTAGTCATGTGACAATTACCACAGCCTCGTTCCCAGCTTTTTTCGCACTGTGTAAAAAGTTGTTTACACAGTGCAGAAAAATGTCGGAAGCAGAGGCCCGGAAATGAGGCTAAGTTACCTGCCAACTGTTTCATTGTCCACTTTCAGGACACAGAATGGGTCTCTCGTACCGGACCTGGACAAAGGGGGAGGAACTTCTATAATAAAAGACCACAAGCTAGGTTTAGGAACCCTACTAAGCATTCACCAAATGCGATACTGAAAGGTCGTGATCACAGGTGTATGACAAACTGTTTCGTATTTCACTTTAAAAGTAAAGAAAACACAAAGACCACTGCACTACATAACCAAGAACAAACCCTCTGTAAATATTGACTGTTTTATACAGTGGCTGTATGGAAGTGATGATATCATAATTTCATCTCTCTGAATGCCTGTCAGGGTCATTAGTCATTTTTTGGTTTAGCCCATAAATGTGTGTGAACCTTTCTTCCTTAAAAATTACCTGGCAAGGTGGGCTGCACTCATGTGGAAGAACAATTATATATAGCGTGTGATGAAGAATGATTCATATGTCACATTGCTGCCCCTTAGAAACTGTCCCCCTGGGCTTATACATGTACACCAGAACTATAGACCACACTACTCCACCTTCCAAATGGAGGCATTTTAATGTCAAGGGATTAACCCTTTACTAGAGCTAGCAGGATACTGTAGCTGCCTTATAGGAAATTAAGCCATATTAGCGAAAGGGCTCTGATAATTAATAGGGTTCACCCTTTTGAAGAGCAGGTTGATATGTTTTTGAGAACAGAGAATGTATGCTAGCCAAGCATTACCCTTGCACACAGAATCTGTAAGGAAGCTATCCTGGCATAGCTATATAGTGCAGACTACCTCGCGTGGTAATTTTAAGGGAGGAAGATTCACATACATTTATGGGCATACACCCTGGAAAGAGAAGACAAAGAAATGACTAATGACCCTGACAGGCATGCACAGAGACGAAATCATGATGTCATCACTTCCATACAGCCACTGTACAGTATTACATCACAATAAATGCTTTCACTCTCTCTTTCTCTCTCTCTACAGGACCATAGTCCTTTATGCAGGGATTAATATTGCTAAGTGTAAGTTTCCTCACGTAGAATAGCTTTTAATTTCATGATGCAATGTCACTGCATTACAGTACAATATTTAATAACTCTGAACTTCAACGATTACATCTCAAGTCTAGAGCTATACAACCATGATATCTCCAGCAACGGTTTATCTAAATAGTACCATAGCCCCCATGGTACCACATAATTTTACTGGCATACATATAAAACCAAGGTTTTAATTAGACCATGACCACGCCCTCTATCCAATCAGAAACTTTAGCTGTATTAATAGTAACTCATAATCAATTACCTACCCAGAACGTACAAGCCCATAGTTGTAGTAAACTGCATGACTCATGAGTCATGTACATGGGCTTAAGATTCATACTCAACACCATCATGCTACACTGCTGACTCATGCTGTCTGTGATAGTCAGATAGTATTGAAGCACTCCACGTAAGTAAGCCGAGAACATAATTTGGCGACTCACATATCCCTGGTGGATAGCTTCTTGGCCTCGCTGATTCTTACGTAGAGGTTGGTGTACTGGAACACCGTCGCGGGGACCACCACGCTGGCCATTGTGGGCGCTCGGCCACCGGCTAACTCGTCTTTGGATGCCAATGACTGTGTAATATGTGGCTATGAGGCTGGGCTATGAGGCTGGGCTATCCGTAGGCACGTACGTAATCCCATTGCTGCCGATATGCGATTTCCGGGACTACCCCCACTGATTACGTCCGTAGTAAGCCTTAATAAAAATTTATCAGGGGCGCTTTATTTTAGCTGCTTTTGTGAATGACAACGATAATATTAACAAATGCTAACTTTTTTTAATGTGATAATTTTGCTTCTGCTAATGCAGTTGCTTCCTGTACCAGTGCACTGCGGGGGGAGAGAAAAGTGCATCAGTAAATCATTGTCAGTTTTATCAATCCATGCAGGCTTACTTGTAGTCTATGATTGCCATGCTTGCCTCCCCCTCCCCCTCTCCGTCCCCCTTTGCCGCCTTCTTTCCCGGCTTGTCTTCTGCCTCCTGGTCTTTGTCTTCAACTGCCACCACCTCTGGCTCTCTTTTGAACCTCTTGATGAGCTTCTGCCGCTCAAACTCCATCAGTGGAGCACTGATATGCTGGAAGACAGAAGTGGAAGCAAGCATTACATGCTGTTGTTAGTAAAACTGAATGAAACTGATAACCCAGTACCCACCCCTCTACCATAGTGTGAGGATGAAGGCCTGTCTGCTTATTTGTTATAGCGGGTGTCTCTCAAGGGACAGTCATGGATTCGAGGCTGGTCATACCTAGTGCTCTAGCTCTAGCGGTCCCTGTAAATTTCATTGTCTTTCTATTTTACTGGGGGTTCAAAGTGCTAATTAGCTAAGAACTCCAAAGAGTGTGTAAGACAAAAATAAGGAAAGGGTCTACCCACAAGAACCATTAAACCCTACAAATTATTGTATTTGGTAGCACATTCTATCCCTGTGAGATCTAGGTCCCTTAATATTTGCATTTCATTCTGTAGCAATGGCTCTCAAGGTTAATTAATAAGTGGAAAAAAAAATGTTACAGTAGTACCTTTAGTGCATTTCTGAATTCCTCTTCCAGAAGCACGTTTGCCTTCTCCTTATCGAAGAGGCGAAACAAGTCGTTCAACTGGACGTTGTGCTCCTTGGCGTACCTCACTAGCTTCTCCAGAGGTTCCATGAGGGGTTTCTTCTCCTTGTATCCCCCCGTTCCTCCGTGGGACACGGTGAGATGGGGGTGTGTCTCTTTCATCTCTCCGAGGGTCTTGCCTACAGCTAGGGTGACGGTGATACCCTCGAGGTCCAGGCACTGCAAGGTGTTGTTGGGGCTTTCCTGTAATGCGTTGAGGAATATCTGCACCCCATTGGGCTGTTCCTTGGGATCAGTGGGGTCTTTTGGGGGGAGGGCCTGAATCGGGTTCTTGCCAATCTGAAAATGGGAAATCGACTTGAATTCATGTAGATGGAGGAGACACAGGCATACATTCACTTACTCTCAGGGTTTTTAGGCTCTCGTTGGCAGGTAGGACCTTAGCAATTGTCACGGCACCATCTTGGGTGATGCAATTGTTACTGTCAGAGAGGAACAGAAGAGCATGACTATTCAGCAACTATCTTACCAAAAGAGATATGCTCCTTGTAACCTCGTACCCAGGCCTTCCACGCCCAGATTTAATTTTTCTCCATGGCTGCGAGATAAAATCTGGGCGTGGAAGGCCTGGGTACGAGGTTATGCTCCTTGTTGCTTTATCAATCTTGAGTGGCGGTCAAATATTAATCTCTGTGATACTTACTCAGTTAAAATGACTTTATCCCTGTGTTGATAATCAGTAAAAAAAATCTGAGAGGTGGTCAGATCCAGCCGTCTGGCTCAGACTCTATTCCTACAGTTAACAGGTAACCAGTTTCTGCTGCTGACCTTATGTCTAATTCCTCGAGAGTGGAGTTGATCTTCAGAGCATCTGCAATCGCCTGAGCTCCTTCATTTCTGAACCCATTGCTTGAGAATTTTATGGTCTTTAGTGTCTGGTTGCTCTGGGAGAGAAGATCAAGTGGACCAGTTCAATGTGCCCTCCACTGATATCAACAGCATACGCCTTAGCCTTGTTCCCAGGCTCTTGAAGGAGCTTGGGAATGAGGCTACATTAGTCTTGGTCATCCCCAGGCACCTGGGTACGAGGCTACACACAGCAGCATATGAGGTGTGTAGCTTATCGCCCTGATGAAAAGTTCACTGACACATATCTGGCACTCAGCATGCATTGAGCTTGCTAGCCAGGTAACAGCCTACTGTCAGTGTTAGTGACTGTGGGGCCCCACCTTCAGTCCTGCTGCAATGGCAATGGCTCCCTTTCCTCTGATATGGTTCCAACTCAGGTCCAGATGCTTCAGTACCTCACTGTCGGCTAGAAGGGCATTACATATAAGAAGAAACTCATATGGCTGTAAATACAGCTATAAGCAATGGAGATACTGTTTCCAATGGGCTTGTATTTATAGGTTCTGACTTCACATGGACCCCGATTATTTACTCTTTCTCTCTCTAATCGTGTTCAATCTACATACATAATATTATACATAATACATCATACATAGTTATTACATACATACATACATTGTACATGCATACATACATACATACATACATACATACATACATGCACACACACACACACACACACACACACACACACATACCCAAAGCAGGCCCCAGGATCAGCCCAGCCTCTTCCCCGAATAGGTTGTGACTGAGGTCCAGAAACGTGATCCGAAAACTGCTCTAGAGAACGAAGTAAAACCGAATGTCTACAGCACATGACTACACTTGGAATAGAGTCACCTTAATTAACTCACTCATCGGCTCAGCAGCTTTGTTATCAAATCCATTACCTGAGCATGAATGAACAGACATGCAGCAATTGAGAGCTGGGGTAGCAATGGTTGCATGTGTTCACACTCACCTCTCAGAGCCAAGTGCATGAGTGTGTTATTGGAGGCAACCATTTGAGCGATTGCGATTGCTACTGGCGGACCCATGTCATTGTCTGACAGATCCTGTGTACAGAAGAAAAGAAATTTTTATTTCACTGCCCAATAAATCATCTACTGCACACATGTAAATGACGTCTCTGGTGCATCGGAAATGTCCCTTTTAATTCAAGGTACTCTAGCACTTCGTTTCCAAACATGCAGGCTACTCAAGGTGATCAGCCTCTGTCTTGAAAGGGCTGTACTACAGATCCTGTGTACAGAAGAAAAGAAATTTTTATTTCACTGCCCAATAAATCATCTACTGCACACATGTAAATGACGTCTCTGGTGCATCGGAAATGTCCCTTTTAATTCAAGGTACTCTAGCACTTCGTTTCCAAACATGCAGGCTACTCAAGGTGATCAGCCTCTGTCTTGAAAGGGCTGTACTAACCCACGGTCTAGCATATGCTCCTCACCACATGTGAGATGTAGCAGTTCTCCTTCAACATGGAGACGATGGCCACTCCCCCCTCAGTGCCCAACCCGTTGTCGCTGAGGTCCAGTTGGGTGGTCGCAGTGTTGTTCTGCAGAGGGAAGACCACATACATGCAAAGGTGCAGATATTGGCACTGTTAAGGCCACACTGCTCGCTACAAGCTACATGTATCAGTCAAGTTAGTGTGCTACCCTTAGCCAGGCTCACTGGGACTGAGGCTATTTACCATGTGTTGAAGAAAAGACCACTCAGTGCAGGATTCTAATTCCAATACTCTTAGATCCTTACTGTGAGGGAAATGGCGATGGCCTTGGCTCCCTTGGGCCCCACACCGTGGTGGCTCATGCTGATGCTGCTCTCCTGGGCCTGGATTGTACGCAGGAAGTATGAGGCCGGGATGATACCCAGGGTCTCACACACCCGCAGGTAGTCCTCGCCCCCGGTTGCATCGTATTCCTCCTTCTCCTCTGTGTGTACAGATGAAGGGAGGGCAGAAGAAGGGAGTAGCATATAATGATAGACAAGGTAGAGATGACTTGTGGTAGCCTCATTCACAGGGTTTTACACTGTGCAAAAATAACAACAACAAAAAAACGCTGGGTGGTGGAGCCTGGGAACAAAGGTTGTATTCTGCCACAAAGGGTTCTGTATCTCTAGCACCTTGATCTGGCTAGCAAGGGTAGTTTAAAAATCTTTAAAAGCGCTGGCAGCTATGCAGTGGTGAAGATACACAAATTTTTCTCCCCTTATTATCACCTTCAATCTCTAGGTCAGTGTCCCAGCCCGTGTCAGAGACATCCGAGAGCTGCTCTAGCATCTGTTCCTCTCCTGTAGCAGTCCCCACCCCCGTGGCATTCTCTGATCCCACATCTCCCTCCCTCACCCCCTCCGAACCGGTAGGGGAGGGGGGTCCTGAGCCTGCGGGCACGTTTGCAACACCAGCCTGCAAAGTATGGAGTTTGACACAGTTGATGATGTCCTTCAAATTATTATAATTGTGTTTTGCAAAATAGAGACTGCAGTGCAGCATGATTTATTAAAGATCTCGGTTGGTTCTCTGTATTAAATTCATGTTAATCGGGTTCTCTTTCTACAAACCACAAATTGGCTTCACAAACACATCATCAAATGCCGACATTACAATTCCTGGGCTGCAGTCTTTGTCAAATGATGTCTGCTGTGATGAAGACTGCAGCCCAGCCGTTGAAACGTCGGCATTAAGTGTTTGCGAGCCAATTTGTGGTCGGTAGAAAGAGAATCCAATCAACATGAGGAATTTTGCAGTTGGAAAGCAGCGTCATGCTATGTAGTGCTCATAAGTGACTGCACTACACCACAGTCACTTATTCATTGTGCTACCTCATCCACGGCGATGTCTTCCTTTTGCAGTGCTGCGGCAGTGCCAGTGGCTTCGGCTTCGTCCATCGCAGCAAACTGTTACCAAGACAACGATTGTCATGTGATCATGTGCTGATCACATGATAACCATGTGCCGCCGACGAACGTCGTGTGCGAGTAAAAGAGAGAAGGATAGATCAGCCGGTACTAAGTAGGGACCTGAACAGCAAAGACTAAAGATGTGATCCCGGATGAAAGTACTGTGAATAAGCCCTATAATTTTTAACTGTCGTATGGTAGATGGCAATTATATGCGAAGTAGCAGTCAATTCTGCGCTACATCCCATTCAACCTTCGAGCCTTTCGTAACCCTAACTCAAGTGCTGAGCCATGTCTATTCTCTTGGGCCTGTTCGAAACTAGTGACCCAACTGAGAGACCAGTGGAGGATGAAGACTTGTTGGTGTTTGGCTATGCCTGCAAGCTCTATCGTGACGATACCAAGGCCCTCATGGAGAACTCGGGCCAGCTCCTCATCCCCTGGATGGGAGACACATCACTTATGGTTGACAGGTGGGTGATTGGGAGGGCATTAATCAGAATGGCATTGCCCCCCCTTTGTACATACATGCCTACAGGTGCTCTCATTGTTTGGTTCATCCTGAAACGAGGTGTTCTCTGGAGTGAGGTATGTAAGATACACTCTTGTGAATGCAATGGACTGTCCTTTCCACAAGGTCAAACTCACATGTCTGAAGTTAGTCTCATTCCCGGACCCCATACGCATTTGATGGGGAGGATCCAGGAATGAGACTAGTCTAAAATCTAGTGGTCTCATGCCCAATCTGCTCACTGGGAAGCAGTAGTCTGGGTATGGTGTACACCTGGAGACTGCTGGTAGACTTACCTGTAGTTGAATAATTCCTATTGCTGATTGTTCCAAATGGTCTTAATGTTCTTTACAAAGTCCCTCAAAAGCTATTATAATGATTCTGAGCATGAAACTTTTAGCTCGGATTTTTACTTCAAACTTTGATGAATCTTTTTTGTAGATACGACATACGCAATCGTCTTGATGACAAGACCCAGTTTGGGCTGAAGTCGAACATCCCCCACAAGCTGAGCCCGGAGGAGGAAGAGCTCGAGGAACTCCTGGACAGTGAGAGGTACCTTGCGCTGGAGGCCGACGAGGAGGGCAGAGAAGGTCAGTGAGGAGAGAGAGAGGAAAGGTGGATGGAGGAGATAGGAACAGTGTAGCAAGGCAACGGATCAATGGTTCTAGTAGCTGATCTCTAGGGCTTGTTGGTGCCATAGACTAAGCACTGAAGTAGCGTTGCTGGTGAAGGGTAGAGAATGCAGCGTCTTTTTATTGGTCCCCGCCTACACATATTTAAGCATGTGAGAAAAGATGCCAGGTTCTCTCCCATTTTTCGATTTTTCAAGGGGGCCTGGGACAAGGCTGCTTAACATATTACACATGATTTTACTACAGTATATACTACTTTATTTTTGTCTACAGAAGCAGAGAAGAGGCTATTTGAGAATGCCAGAACGGACTCCTATGGTGCCGTGGGATTCTCCTATGATCGACTCCAGAATGCCCCACTCCAACAGGAGCATGCTCCGATCGTGTCCCAGCCCGTCCGCCGTGAGCATCCGCCTACCTCTAGCGTGGACATCGGAGAGGAAGAGGATGCCTTTTTAGTCTCCGAGGGGCTGACTATTCCCGAGGGGATTAGAGTGGTGGGTTGATGTTTTCCTCTGTGTTACTAGGAACAAATAGCTATCCTTCCATGTAGACTGGTCACATGACCTTTAGCAAATCATCTGGTCTGAATCTACTCAATTAATGTACACTTGTATCACACAAATCACATTTACACTTAATCTGGGATGTGGCTGGGGGTGCCTGTGGCTGGGGGGGCCTGAGGCTAGGGCGGCTGGGGGCTGCTTGGTTCGGGGCTGCCCCAATGTTTCAAATTTTTCATAAGCTTTTTAACATTTCCTGGTCCTGGGTTCTCTTGATTGCATTACACAGATATACTACAGCTTCACGCTAGCTTCAATTTTTTTTTACCTCATACAGACTTTTTATTGCTTTGTGCCTAATTAGAACAGTTAACATGTGTAGTGATGGTAATTTGGGATACGTGGGAGACGAGTACATGTGAATGGTTAAGGGGACTAATTAGAGTAGGGGTTTAGGATGGGGTGAGCTTTATTTAGGCCTAGGGCTCAATAATATAGTGATTGAGATACCTTTTAGTAACATTGATTCAAGGCAATTGCAATAAGGAGATGTAATATTGCATGTACTGTCTTGGTTTATCCTTCAGCCTGCCACAAACAAGCTGCACTCTATCATTGAGAAAACGGCCACGTTCATCGTCAGACAGGGGGCCCAGATGGAGATCATCATCAAGGCCAAGCAGAAGTTCAACCCCTTCTTCTCGTTCCTGGATTACGGTGATGCCTTGAACCCTTACTACAGGCACATCCTTCACATGCTTTCCACTGGAGCGTATGTTCCCCGACTACAGCAAGGGTCGGCAGATAACGGCAGTCAGGTGCAGAGTGATGAAAGAGAAAGAGACCCACCAAACATAGTCGTGGAAGAGGTTGACAACAGGAAAGTGGAAGAAAGTGACGGTAAAAGAGAGGCAGGAGTATCTGCTGACGTGAATGACAATGAAGATGGAGACTCATCTGTGGAAGATTCTGATGACTCTGACGGTGAAGGTTACGAACTTCATCCGTTGCTGAGAGCATCTCTGACTCCAAAGTCCTCGAAGGCATCGACGCCGCAACGGGAGCCAGAGAACCGCTCCAGTCCTGTAGCAATCGAAGAAAGCGGCAGTGTGTTTCACACCAAGACTTTGATGATGGTGAACGCTGCACCTTCTCTGGAGAGCGAAACTGCATCGGACCAGCGTGGCACTGAAGCCACAGCTAATCAGTATCCCTATGGCAGGTAAAAGCCCCTGTTGATATCGGCACTTGTGTGCTGCACTGCGTTCTCACGTGTTTGTGTGCTCTAACTTTAATCTCCCACGTGTCGCAACTGCTATTGCCGCTGCAGTGCTGTTTAGTTCAAGTTCCACGCACCAGGCCACGTTCTATGCAGGTCACTCTGTCATATAATAAAGTTCATTATCTTATTGTCCTGAAGTTCTTCCAACTGTCTCTCCATGCTATACTCCGCTGGTGCTGCATGTAGCTTCATTCACTCGCTTCATTACTGCTAATTTCTCTACCATCTTGACAAGCTAAGAGCACATGGAAAACATGCACTAATGTACCACGTGGAAGCGAACAAATCTTCTAATTAAAGCACACCTAGTGTGTGTTGTGTGATGCGTATATGACAGAGCGGCCTACTCGTTTCCTCTCCATTCTTTACTGCATTGTATGTGTTGAATGACTCTCAGCAGGTTCCCCTTCACAAGTTTGCCAGTGGAGAAATACGAGAACTGCAATTGCAAGAAAGGGCCCCCCAGTAAAAACAGTCGACAGCAGATAATAGATCGCCAGCCCCCTGGGTTTCAACAGATCTCTTGTGCCTAGTTTTATTCGTAACTAATAGTATTTATTATGGTTGCACTGATGAGGTTTACTAATAGTGACTGAACTCGGCCACTTGGCCAATTCAGCCTTCTTTCTGGCCAGCTCCGAGTGACCCTGATGCTGTACGGTAACCAGGTAACTTGTTGCAGCTGTAACTTGCTCCTGTACATTACATAGTGATAGTGAAGAGGCAACTCCTACTAATTATTAAATTCTGTAGGTCAAAAATCTCATCAGCATTTTACTTGGAGCTTTCTACCCTCTTTCCTGCATGTATAGCTATCCTTCGGAACAACAGCCAGGACACCATGGTTACTACTCAGGAGATCCTTACTACGATGGTAAGAATCCTTCATTCTGGCTGCCAATACTACAGTACCTGTTTGGAAAGGAATGTCCGGTTAAGTTAACTAGCTGTCTTGTAACAGACACCTCTCCAATCACCGAACAGACGGCTACTGCATGTACATGGCTACTGAGCTTAGCTTGGTGAATCCTCAATGTATATTGTTGCTCAGTTGCTCCGTAGCAATACCTGAAGCTACAAGGTATCAGTGACAGGAAAGTTTTTTGGGAAGGAGGTTGGATTGAGGGAGGATGTCTGGCTACAAGGCTAATAGTCCACTGCTGTTACCTTGTGATTCACAACCTGCCAATCCTCACTTATCTTCCCTCCCTTTCGCTAGCTTATGCCTACCAGATGCAGCAGATGCACTACACCCAGAACCTGCAGGCCTACTACCACGCCATGAGCGCCACCCACATCAACAGCATGAGTGATGCAACTGGCACTAGCGGGCCCACCCCTCCCCCTCCCGACCTGCAACCCATCGTGGACAAAACTGCCCAGTACGTGGCCAAAAACGATGAAAGTTTTGAGACAACCGTGCTCGAGAACCACTGTGACGACCCAAGGTTCAGCTTCCTCAACCCCTGGGATCACTACCATGCGTACTATCAATCGAAAAAGAAAGAGTATAGGGAAAAGCTGGCGCAAGAAGAGGCAGAGAAAGAGAACATTTTAAGGCAGAAGGCGAATCTTCAGAGGCTGAATGCTAGTGGTTCTGTGAGCTTCAAGCTTGAAGGAAAGACTGCAAAACTGGAAGGTCCTAGAGTAGACTTGAGCACAGGTGATGAGTTTATGTATGAAGATATATCGGATGAAGAAGGACAGGCTGCTGAAGATGGCGCTGATGAGCCACCTGCTAAGAGGTCGTGCTTGGATGGCGAGGAAGAACAGTCGGTGGAAGAGGAAGTGAAGAAGATGGACAACAAGGTTCAGGTAACTCCCCCGGTAGAGTAGGTATTGTCCTTTTGTTGCAAGTCTAGGTATACTCGATTGTGTAATGTGCAGGGCAGATCTAACAAGTTTTCTTTCCCCCCTTTGCAGGAATTTCTCAGTACAGTCAAGGCCATGTTCGGAACAGACTAAACAATTTTATCAGATCATCCAATTTTGTAACTCACTACCATGATTCTTCTGTGACTGTTATTACATCCTCTCTCAGCTACTATTTATAATTTATTTTATAACGTGATGAACAATAGATTACTGTCGGGTCCTGAATATGGCTGAAATTATAATTGTAGTGCCTTATTCTCCAAGCTTACCTATTGAAGATTAGCGTCTCTGATTCAGAGGAATAACCCCATGAGCAATATTTAAATGTAGTGTTTTTCTACTTATTTACCAGTATAATTACTGTCCCTAACCAAAGGAATAATTACCCCTTGGGCAATTTCAAAATGTAGTACTCATAATTACTGTCCCTAATTAAAGGGATCAACCCTTAAGGGACACTAGCACTTTACTACAGAGGTGACAGCCCCACTGTAGTACATTGCCTGACTACAGTGGTGAAATTTTATATATGAAGGGCTCAGAACCAGAGTGGGCTAACCCACAACTTCTCCCCTCCCCAAGCTTGATAAATACTCTTAAAGCGTGTTTCAGGAGCTGAAAGAATCAGTCTCGGTGCGCGGCGTCGTGTGTGACGTCATGTAATTGATTTCGGTGTCACGTTAATTAAACCCATAAGCAAAACGTAACTTTTTTTCAAACCTAATAAATAAGCCGGTAGCGGTATAGTGGGTGGAGCAGTTAGCTCCGGGCTGTGACCATGTGTGTTCAGGTAGAGGGTAACGTGGTTTGGCAACTGCCACGGTGGTCTCGGACAGTACGGCCTAGGATCCGTCCGTGTTCCTCCCTTGATTCCCAAAGCCTGGCACACTATTAAAACAGACCCGATGACGATCCCTGTACCATAGCGGACAGGCGCCCGAAAGGCTGAAGGCTCGGTCAGCCGGAACGACCTGCCCGTTCACCCCTTAACGTGGCAGTGTCACATGGCCTAGGGTTCCGTTGGGAGAAGAGGGTTGCCCTTTTTTTTTTCATTTTCTACTATTTATGTTAGCCTCGTTCCCAGTCCACGTCCTCTTTCGAGGGGGGTGGCCTGGGTACGTACAAGGCTACTATTATGTATACTCTGGGGGAGGGTCACCGTGGGGAGCTCAATATCTGTGGGTTAGACCACTCTGGTTCTGAGACCTTCATATAGTAATTACTATATTGGTGAAATTCTATATGCTGCAGTGGTATTTTCAACTCGTATTCACAAAGTAGCTGAACATTGATTGGCCATAGTGTTTTTCACTAGTGTAGAATTGGAGTGGTACCATTTTGTAGGAAATTTTGTGGAGAAAATGTAGTATTATTCCTACAAACATTCTATGAATTCTCTGCGAAGTTTTGAATTTTCTACTGTAGTTTTCTTTAAATATTTTAAATATTTGATATTGTTGTTTTTGCATAAACTCAACAATCTCATGCAAATGGCCAGACGGTATAAAAATAGCTGCATGAGTATATAGCTATATACATAAAACAAATAGCAGCTGGTAATAAAATCAAGTCACCAGATAAAGAGGTGAAATTCTCTATTAAAAAATTATATTCCTCCTAAAAGTTCTAGCATTTCAGTCATAGTGGGTCTGTAAGTTGGCTCATCGTTGATGCACCAGTTTGTAAGGGACATCATTGCTGGCCACTGGATGCTTTGGCTCAAGCCCTCGCGGGTCTCGGAGGTCGGAAGTTGCTGGGAGCACATCTCAATCAGCAGAATTCCATAGCTATACACATCTGTTTTGGCGGACTGTTGTGTTGGGTCAGTAGCTTCTGGAGCCGTGTAGGCGGAGCTGACAAGTGCTGAGTTAGTCACACGCTGTGCGAAATCAGCGGAAATTTTTGCTCTCCAGCCATCGTCAGGAATCGGATCCAGTAGAACGTTTGCACTGCTGATGTCATTGTGGATGATGGCCTCAGGCTTCATCAGGTGGAGGTAGTTGAGGGCCCTGGCTACGCCGGTAGAGATGGAAACAATTTGGGGGAAACTAAGCGGGCCTTGCTTTAGAACATCTCCAAGACTGGTGGTCATCAGCTCCAATAGAATGATAGGCTCTCCCTCAGTTGTTGCACCGATGAACTGTAGAATGTTGGGATGGCGAACCCTTGCAGCAGTGTTCATTTCACTCACAAACATCTGCCTGTTGTAACTCGAGATGATCATGCCCTGCAAACACTTGGCTGCGACAGGAAGACCACGAAACATTGCAGCTCTGACGACTGCCCAGCTTCCCTTCCCCAGCTCCCTGTTTGTGAATTTGATCTCTTCTCTTTCAATCGCCCAGGACTCCTCATGCTGAGAGGGGATGCTCTTGGAGGCTACTGGTTGATCGACGGCTTCCCTCCTTTCTTCCTTCTCCATAGATTGTGTTCTTTTCTCTAATACCTCAACTCTGCGGTTGACATCCTTGAGCTGTGCTTCCAATTCTGCTGTTCTCTGTTCGGCCAGTTTGGCTCTCTTCTCTGACTCAATTGCCTGCTTCTCTGCAGCTTCTGCTCTTGTTTCCAACTTTTCAATGATGCGGTCAGCATCTTCGACAGTTCCTTCTGTCGGTTTTCCTTGGAACGTTTTCTTGTAGCGTGCCAAGTCTTCAATGCAGCCTACCATAGCAATGAAGTTATCAGTTAGCATTATTCCTTCTGAAGTTTAGCAAGTACTTGCTAACCAAGCAGCTGTGATCCAATGCTCAAGTGATAGGATTTCATTGGTCCATGGGTGGCACTAAATCTATACAGATATCACAGCAGAGGCTGGACACATCAATAGATACTTACCTGCTTCATTAGCAGCCTGGATGACCTCAGTGTAGGTTGAGGGGTCGTCAGCCTTGATGTAGGAGTCAATAGCCTCCTTCACCATTTGGGAATCCAGTTGGGCTTTCCCCAGCAGGCTCCACACGGCAGGCTGGTTGCAGCGCTCTGCAAACTCACGGGCACGGTCCAGGTCATGTAAGTGCTCAATCAGGATCTGCATTACACAAAGAAACATCCTAGATAGATACCAAAGTAATCACATTTTGCTATAAGACTCTGTGACAGGAGATAGTCAAAGGTGCTGGCTGCATTCTATAAACAATGATGATAAAAATTAGTTTGAAGATGCTCTAGAAACATATACATGTAACTCCACTGCAACTCGCCAGTTCAAGACAGGAATTCCGGGCCCTAGGAAGTAATCAGTACCGTGACTCCACCCCTCGGACACAGCTCTGGGTCCCGGCCCTCCCCTCCGACCCATGGGAATGGGGTCTGCCCACTGCGGCACCTGCATTACTACCCTATGTATACAGTCTAAACGTCAATCCCATTAAAATAGCTCTAGCACAGGCAGGAACGCAGCTTTTACAATCTAGTCTCTTACCAAGCGTTCCCCAACCTATTGGCTATTTTTTCATTGGTTTAACTTAACTGCGGTTAACTTTAAGATGGTTATTTAAGCTGTTTCATTTAGATACCTGTAGTAATGTTCTCTGTATAGGTTCACACTTGATTAAAACTAGCTCTAGAAACATACCGTACTCTCGGGAGAATAATGACCCCTCAATTACAATAACCCTATGAATATAATTACCTATCATAACAGTTACTACCGCTTTTCGAATAGTATTACCTATAACAAACACAATAACCGTATGAATATAATAACCCATCAGACAACTCAGAGACTACAGCACTTACAGCAACAGAGACTACCAGGAAACTGCCTTCTACAACTGGCAGCTTCACTATCCTATCGAGAGCACGAGCAAACAGCAAAGCGCGTGCAGAACAGTGCATAAGGTCAATAATATTCATACGCTAGTTGTTGCTCCTAGCAGCTGTAGCGCCTCCTTCTTCACAGCAGTTGTAGTGCTTCTTGCCAGCTGTACTATCAAGTATTCATTGTATTGTAATGAGCCAATCTAGAAATGAATATCTTTCCTAGTGCCAAACCCACAAGTGTAGTGGTAGTACGTGTAGTATAAAAGGCGGCCACAGCGCCTACTGTACTACGGTGTTTTTAACCTCGTCGTAAATTACCCCACGATTATAATTACCCCACGTAATCAGTACCGCATAAATGCGCAATCTTCGAATAGAATAACCGGTCATTATTCTCCCGAGAGTACGGTATACATGTAACTCCACTACCACCTGCCAGTTCAAGACAGGAATTCCGGGCCCTAGGAAGTAATCAGTACCGTGGTTCCACTCCCCGGACACAGGTCTGGATCCCGGCCCTCCCCTCTGACCCATGGGAATGGGGTCTGCCCACTGCGGCACCTGTATTACTACCCTCTGTATACAGTCTAAGCATCAACCCCATTAAAATAGCTCTAGTACAGGCAGGAACGCAGCTTTTACAATCTAGTTTTTTACCAAGCGTTCCCCAACCTATTGGCTATTTTCTCATGAGTTTAACTTAATTGGCGGTTAACTTTGAGATAGTTATTTAAGCAGTTTTATTTAGATACCTGTAGTAATCTACTATTACTCTGTATAGGTTCACACTTGATTAAACTAAACATATACATGTAACTCCACTACCACCTGCTAATTCAAGACAGGAATTCCGGGCCTTAGGAAGTAATCAGTACCTTTTGCCCCACCTCCTGACTAGCTCTGGGTCCTGGCCTGCCCCTCTGAACCATGGGAATGGGGCCTGCCCACTGCGGCACTTGCATTAATACCCTATCTATACAGTCTAAGTTTGACTCCGATTAAAATTGCTCTAGTACAGGCAGGAATGCAGCTTTTACAATCTAGTCTTTTACCAAGCATTCCTCAACCTATTGGCTATTTTCTCGTTGGTTTAACTTAACTGGCGGTTAATTTTAAGATAGTTATTTAAGCAGTTTTATTTAGATACCTGTAGTAATCTACTATTACTCTGTATAGGTTCACACTAGCTCTAGAAACATATACATGTAACTCCACTACCACCTGCCAGTTCAAGACAGGAATTCCGGGTCCTAGGAAGTAATCAGTACCGTGGCTCCACCCCCCAGACACAGGTCTGGGTCCCGGTCCTCCCCTCCGACCTATGGGAATGGGGTCTGCCCACTGCGGCACCTGCATTACTACCCTCTGTATACAGTCTAAGTGTCAACCCCATTAAAATAGCTCTAGTACAGGCAGGAATGCAGCTTTTACAATCTAGTCTTTTACCAAGCGTTCCCCAACCTATTGGCTATTTTCTCGTGAGTTTAACTTAATTGGCGATTAACTTTAAGATAGTTATTTAAGCTGTTTTATTTAGATACCTGACTTAGCCAAGCTATTACAGTTGCATTGCATTATGTGTACCTCAACTGCAGAGGTGTTGACATCAAATTTCTTGTAGATGGCGAAGGCTTCCTCGAACAGGCCACTGCTAATGCAGATGTTGGCAATATCTGGACCATCGTAATTGTCTAAACGGTTGATATACTCCATAACACGGGTTTGTTCAGCCTTGACTGCCGTCAAGATCAGCAGGTTCTGCAGGTTGCTAGAGGGATATAATAAAGAGGCCGGCAGTAATGATTATTGCTTGGAGGAAGAATCTCTAGGTAATAATAGCCAGAGGGTTTCCACAATTTTGCGTCCTTTGCACGATCAAACGATCACCCCGCTCAGAGTGTGATTCTCATCTCTACTCGGCCGCCATGCTTTGCACTTGGCAGATACAAAACACTCCAGAAGTATCTGAAGGAAGTTTGCAACCTATAGTTTATATGAAGTGAAATGGTACTGTTTGTCTGCATACATGCAGATACCATGAAAAGGAGACGTGGTTCACTAGTAGGAACAGCTCTATAACTACCACAAGGAAGTTGCCAACATCTCTGTGGTAGTTGTAGAGCTGTTCCTACTAGTGAAACAAGTCTAGTATTAACTAGTGTTGAGATTGTCTCACTTTTGATGACTATTAATACACTGCCAAGTGTAAAGATTTAAGGGGGGTGTAAATAATATAATCCTCTGCCAAGTGGAAAGATAAGAAGGGATGTAATGTAATGTAATGTAATGTAATGTAATATAATGTATGGCATGAAGGAGGGTTCACAGAAGATCAAAACTTACACCATTGGGTGAAAACTAAGATTTTCAACCTAGGGTTTCTCTACTTTCACTTTCTGTGAGGAATTATGGCCAAGACAAAAATTATATTTTGGATGGGTCTTAATGGGGCCCCTACAAGGCACATGTTCAAAATGGCGTCTTTGGCAGTTACATGGATGCTGTCTTCGAACTTGTAGCACACGAACAGTCAGAGATCTGGACAGGTCTATCCCATAGTTTCACCAAGGGAGGCCTACTACAGCTCTCAGGTTAGTAGAGATTGTGTAGTCTCTGTATAAGTAAAGATATACGTGCTATTAAGGGACGGCATGATCGAGCGATGAGCATGAAAATTTTGAGCAGTCTCTCCACTCTCCCGTAGCAGCCATGGCATCCGCAATTTCGCGTCCTTTCATGATCGAACGATCACCCCGCCCAGATCGTGATTCTTTACATCCGCATCTCTACTCACCCGCCATACTTTGCACTTGGCAGAGCGATGATTATCCCTCTAATGTCTCCTGCAATCATTTAGCCTTGCTACCAGGCTTGCTTTTCTTTGGCTATGAGATAACAAAAAAGTGCCCATAACTCTAATCCCTTTTTCCCTTCTCAAACCGGTTGTCCTTAAAATGAGAGTTCTCATCCAGCACGATCTTCTCTAGCAACTCAATGAGCTCGTTGGGCAGGTCGGCGGACATGAAGGCCTTCACAGTCATAGACACATCCTCGGGATCCTGAGCCTCACTGAGGGCTGTCTGTACCACCTGGTCGATCAGCGGTCGGCGGTATTGGTTCTCTTTGTCCAGCACACGACTCCAGAGATCTGGCTTGCGACGACGCACAAGATAGCGAGCCTCGCTTTTGAAGAGGGAGAACTCGTTGCAGACCTACAATGGGATCATATCTGTCATTAATACTACTGCAGTGAACATACATTCTTTCAGCGTACTTGAATGTATTTTGGGTCTTGAACTGAATCTGCAATGGATTCCAAGAAAACAATGTATTGTGGACTCATGCCTGTCTCAGTGAAGACATCCAATACCTGAGAATTGAGAGAAAGAGAGGCAGATTGGTATATAGTCTTAGACCTCATTATAATGACAGTCACATGACTTAGGCCCCTCAATTTCTCCCGAATCCCATCCATCCTTACAGGTGAATCTTGCAACTGCCCGATTATCAGTATAGCATGGATGAAGCATAATTCCCATTCTAACCCCAAATTGACAGTTCCGGTGTCATTCCAAGAAGAATGGGAATGGGACCACAATACCCTGGTTCCCTAAGCAATTCCCAGTAGCTTGCTATTCTGATTGCTTTATAACTTGAACTAGAAATCTTTGCTCTTGGAATAAAGAATAGTACCTATCCATTTCATTGCACGAGTCACTGTGCATGGTAATGCACAGTCATGAGTGCGTTACTGTATCCAAACAAATTAGCCAATTAAACCTCTTATGTTGTGCAGTACAGTAACAGTAATTTGAGTGGCATACATTACCGCAAAACTAATGGAAGCTTAGTACAGTACAGGACACAGTAAGAGATATTATGCAATAACTAGATAAAGGCCCACCTGGCTGAGTTCACTTAGGGGATCATCACCAGACACCAGCATCTTGGCAAACTCTGTACCCTGGTCCGGGTCGAGCCGCATCACGTTGCGTAGCAGGAAGATGTAGTCGGGCTGGTAGTTCACCTTCTTGGCATACAGGATGATCTTCTGGAACTGGCCAGTCTCGGCAAACTGTTGGATCACTTGCTATTAAAGAAGAAACACACTGAACCTCAATAGGCTGAAGGGAGTAATTTCCTTGTGCGCCTGATGACTTAGTATGAGGTTCATGTGCAGTAATAGGTACGGTAATGGTTAAGGTTGTGCCCCATACCTTGATTAAGAGCACATACAACTATTCGTCCGTACCTCTGGATCTCCACCGTCAATTTTGTCCTGCTGTTCTGTCAGCTCTGAGGGCTCCTCCGTTTCCTGAACTTCTGTCCGCTTTGAGGACACCACTGTTTCAGTTTTGTCCCGCAGTACTGCGTGCTCTGAGGATGCCACCATCTCAGTTTCATCCTGCAGTTCTGTCTGCTCCTCTGTTTCAATGAGGTCTCTTCGGGTGGCCATGCGTAGGGCTAACTCAGGGTTCTGCAGAGTGTTGATGATGTGGGGCACTATGTTGTCATCATCCACACTGATTGAGAGAACCTGCAGGAAATGCGGGAGAGGAGGGAGAAGAGGAGGGGAGGGGAGGAGGGAGAGGGGAGGGAGGAGGAAGGAGAGCAAGAGGGGAGGAAGAAGAGGGAGAGGGGGAGGGGAGGAGGAAGAGAGAGAGAGGGGGAGGGGGCGGGGGAGGGGAGGGAAAGGTCAGGAAGGAGAGCAAGAGCGGAGGAGGAGGGGGAAAAGGTTAGGAGTGAGAGGAGAGAGGTTCAGAGGAGTGAGAGAGGACAAGAGAAAGCTAAGGCTAGCAAACATGGTAGTGGCACCACTGAGCAGTTTAGTACCCAACACATGTTTTGCGCTCTACTCTTACGTACATTACCACCCCACATAAGTATCACATTACAGTGCAGCTCTTACACCCCACACACATACCTCTACCACACACATACCAGACTGCCACCAAACTAGGCATTTTGGAATGCCATGGTACTCTGCAACAAAAGCTCACCTGCCCCTTCCTGTTGACTGCAATGATGCCACTGGAGGCTCTGTGGGCAGCTGTGATAAAGATGGCGTCTCCACTGACGCGGTTCATGTAGATGCACGTGCCTGTCTCGAGGTCGTACAGGTGGACGTAGCCAAACTTGGTGATCAGGTAGATCACGTCGTACTTTGTACCCACCTGCAAATGTTGTGGGTCAGAGGTCAAGAGATTACATAATGTGAGTGAGTCGGCTTCCAATGCTCACAACAAGCCCAACTGACTCACATGATACACATTGATGCCAATGTCTAGTGCTACGAGATGTCTACCATGCGTCATGTATGTCACAAACAATTGGTCTATTGCTCGTTTACTCCTCTTATATAACATGCATGACCTGGTGTTATTGTGTGACTCTTGGTCACATGATCAAAGAGTGTCAGTCACATGATCCGTGATGTGTTTGCTAACCTGTATGCCCACTGGAAAGTCTGCTTCTGCATTGGGAGGGAACACCACTTCTGCCATCTTCTTCCCAAATGGCTGCCTGTTGGCAGACAGCCCACCCAGTTCAATAATGTGAAGCTGTAGAGGAAACGTTACGTGTGTAGAACCACACAAGTATAGACAAACTGGCCCAAAAGGGTACAAGGATTTGCTAAAAGACTCCATTACCATAGGGATCAGAGCCATGTGGTAAAAGCCTAGGAATCATGAAACACCTTTTGATAAAGCCATCTTTATCATCACATCACATGCTAGTCACATGACCTATTCTTCTCACCATTTATGGGAGCAGGGCAGAGATCTCCTACCACGCCTATAGTACAGCTAGAGAAGAGGGGGTTGGGTGTCCGGACAATTAGTACATACCTTTCCTCCCTGCTGTGTGCGCACAGCAAAGGTGAAGAGAGTGGACTCCTCTGAGTTGCCAGGCATCTTGAACTGGGCAAAGGCCGCCGCATGTCCCTCAATGGGCTGGCTCACTTTCCGCTCCACAGAGTATAGCTGCATGTGGCCAGCCACTCGGTGTTGCTAGGAGGAGAAGCAGAGCAGAATAACAATGTTAGTAGTGTATACGTGTGTGTGTGTGTGTGTGTGTGTGTGTGTGTGTGTGTGTGTGTGTGTGAATACATCATGTTTATATGCATCTGAGTATGGTCGCCAACCTCTGCAGAAAGACCGACAAGCAGGAGCCATTTTAGGGACTTGTCTGCTTGGTAATTGATGATCTGACAAGCATCCAGGCTTGAATGGCGATCAAACACCTTCTGTGGCTGGGATTGGTCTGCCATAGAGAATGACAAACATGCTGCATAATCAAACCGGGGTTGATACCATTCACATAACCAGGTACTCGGACATAGTGTGTGCATGTATACAGTACTCTTATGCATCACATGCTAGTCACATGACCTATTCTTCTCACCATTTATGGTCCAATGGTAGACTGCAGTCTCTGTTACTATGCCAATGATGACAGGGCCAATCCACTTCCATAAGACGACATCATTGTTCATTTGATGGACCTTCAGTTTAGCTCTTTTGTCGATGTCAAAGACCTGAATGACCCTAGCAGCTGCATTTCATAATGAAACAAACCATAATCTTTATGAGTCGATCTACCTGTATATAGGCACCACTGCCTTCATAAATGTGGCCGGAAAAAGGTTCTAACAGCTGTTCTATTTTGATATAAGTACAGTACATAAACTTGATTCACTAGAAATCCCAAGTTAAGGGATGCATGGGTAGTCTCGTTCCCAAACTCCATGCACTCCCCTAGTCTCGTTCTCAGGTTCCATGCAGTCTCTGCATTATTACTTTGTGCGAAAAACACTGGAGAGTGGAGCCTGGGAATGAAGCTAGACATATAGGGGCTGAGTGCTTTATGGAATTAGCCTTTCAATAGGCAAAAAAGAACTAAAAAAGAACTCGGTACAAAGTTGCTGAACTTTACCTTTCAAGGCAATCACTTTTGAAGTAGGGTTCATGATAGCTGAGTCAGCAGTAGTGGGAAACTGGGTGGGGTTCCAGGCGTCGGCCAGGTCAATGATGACCACCTGGGATTTCTCCCCGGTCTTCTCCCTCATGCAGATGTACTTGTCTGACTCCATTGTCAGTGTGGCAAAGGCAATCTGCTGTACATTGATGCCAACATCTTGTAGCTGAGGTCAAGTGTGTAGAATGCATCATTACGATGCCATAAGACTCCTTGGCAATGTATTCAATTTCTAACAAAGCCTGGCTAAAAACCAAGAAACTTATACAGTTCATATCTGATGGGATATCAACATAATTATATTATACAACTTCATTCCCGGACTGTATGGGAATGAGGCCGGTATATGCATCACTGGGATATAATTAATGGTGCTATATTTGTAGGTAGTCTTGACTATTGAAAAAAGTATGTGTACTTCAAAGTTTTATTCCCTGGTGCCACTGCCCAGCGTTTTTGGACAGAGCACAAACATGTGTTTTTAACTGACTGTGCAAAGTGCTGGCAGTGAGCCTGGGAATGAGGCTATTAGGGCAGTTGTAGCGATATTAAGTTCAGCTTTCACAGCGCTACTGCTTTGGAAGATAAGGTCTGTCCTGGAAGCCATGTTAAGAGTTGCGGGGGGGAGGGGGGGGGGGGGGGTATTCCCAGATGGAGGCAATTATTGGACAGTGTAATGTTGCATGATAAAACTAGAGTGGCATTGGTATCCAGGAGGCCATGAGCGCGGCTTCCTCACATTGGTATCAGGAGTGAGTCTGGCTATAATACCCATGGCAATTGTGAACTGTAGATCTAGTACCATATTAAATATATCCATTCCATAGCGCCTAGATTCAAGATACTGATCCCTCCTCCAGGATATGAGGGGCACGCCCGTTTTGCAAATTATCTGCCTTTGAGCGCTCGAACACGGGAACTAACCTTCAGGATCTCCTGTAGGCGAATCGGCATAGGCGCCTCACTCTTCTGGAACTCTAGATCTGCCATATGGTCTTCTTTTCTCAGAAGCGGCAGACTTAGTCAGCACTGTCTCATTAGCCCCGCCTCCTATAAAAGATTCATGAACCGGCGACGTGAACGTTCCCCAGACTTTGAACTCGTGTCGCAATTAAATTTTAATAACGATTTATAGCGTACCGACACTTACATGTATTTTTGTTTGCTTGACATGGATTCGATTCAATACGTCCTCTATGTGTTCCTGTTATGCACGCATGCTTCCAGCGAGGGAGCTGTTCCTAGCCAGAATAACGGTCGCTCACTGCCAGTGACTCACCCCGCTACAGCACTGGAGGGAGGGGCTGATGAAAGTTGCCCTCCCGAGGAGCAACTGGAGATGGCTAGAGCTGCTTTCGGACAAGAACTTTCCAATATTATTCGCAACGAAATATTATGTCCGGGCCAACTCCAGGAAAATCCTGCAGACTCCTGCCTTCAAATCTCGCAATGCAACTCTCACCTCCCATCAAATTACTACTGGATCACAAACAATGGAACTACAGTTCAGGTTTATTGTGATATGACTAGAGAGTGTAGTTGTAATGGCACTACTTTTGGGGGGTGGTCACGCGTGGCCTACCTTGACATGAGGGATCCTATGCAGCAGTGTCCACCAGCATGGAGGGAGATCACTGATCCAGTGAGGACGTGTGGGAGAACCAACGAGTCTGTGCCAACTCCTGGCACCCAGTTTTCTGGCGGATGCAGTTCCGCTTATTTTAGTGCTTATGGCATCTCGTATTCCAGCGTTTGTGGTAGAATTATAGGCTACCAATTTGGATCACCGGATGCATTTGCACCATATGCCCGGTCACGGTTTACTAGAATTGAGGATCCCTATGTTGATGGAGTTGTTATCTCTCACGGAACAGAAAAGCAGCACATTTGGACTTTTGTTGCTGAACTTACAGAGGAACGATCAAGTGACAATGTCTGTCCCTGCACCAATGCACCACAAACACCTGTTAACATCCCTCCATTTGTGGGAGAGGACTACTTTTGCGAAACTGCTATCGACACCGATTTTGAATTCGTATTTTATCCCAATGATCCACTCTGGGATGGAATGAACTGTGGAGCTGTAAGCACTTGCTGTGAATTCAATGATCCACCTTACTTCTGTAAAAGTCTTTCTGAGAGCACAACTGACGACATCGAAGTGAGGATCTGTGCAGATGAGTTTACTTCATTGGAAGATAGCCCTATTGCTTTGATTGAGATCTTTGTGCAATAAAATATTGTTGGACTTTACCTCGCTTAGCGGCTTTAGTCATAGAGAGTGAATTTGGTTGTATCACTTGTTTTTGTTAGTAGCTAATAGTTCCTACTCATAATTCCCTGTTTGTCCATTATCATGAAGGTTGTTGAGCAAAATATTTTGAAATTAAGATACGTATAAATATTATATAATACACAGCAGTGGTTCATGTATAGAGTCTTACATTTGTAGCTCACTGTATGTATGTGTGGGCGAAAGTAAACTACTGCCAGTACAATATTGTCATATTGCACTGTTTATACCACATTAAATCATCTACAATGATGATGCATAGTTAGGAGCCACAGGTACAGATACGGTTACAATAGTAGCTAGCGGGTACCACTGCAGATGGGTGGGAAGTGTACGTTTTAGTGCATAAGTGGAATACATATATGAACTCACCCGAAGCCAAGTTCTAGCCAGACCCACATTGGTATAAGAGTGCGGCTTCCCCACATTGGTACCAGGAGTGAGTCTGGCTATAATACCCATGGCAATTGGAGCTATAGATCTAGTACCATAATATAGCTATTCCGCTGAGATCCAAGATATCCCTCCTCCAGGACACGGTCTCATTAGCCCCGCCTCCTATAAAAGATTCATGAACCTAGTATTTCAGCATCTCTACAACTGGTGACTACATACTCGAGAGCTGGAACTGTGACAATTGCAGACTGGGAGCCCCAGCCCTGTATACAAACTAGCCAGAGGTCAGCACCGCATAGTTGTGTACAATGATCGATTTGTGTTAACACGTACACGTATTATTCTCTTATAGCCTGCAGCCATTAAATATTATGATGACATAATATCTACAAATAGCCCCTGGCACTGTATATTTATGACATTGTGTATGATTTGGAGTTTCTTCCATGCTTTACAGATGAGTTACAGCAAAAAGTACTTTTTCCCTCTCACTAACTAAGGTACCACCTTAACTTCCAGTGATACTAGGTGTCTCTCTTTTCCTACAGCAAAAATGCAAAAAAAAATTAAAAAGGAAATCCGAAAAAGGCCTGAAAAGTAAAAAAATTGCAAAATTACCAAAATCCACCAAAAAAGGCAGAAAAAAGTTCTGTGGTCAAATTTGGTGCAGAGTAAAAAAATTTAGGTTTTTGAAACCGGTTCAAAGTTTGGTATATTCTGCTCTAGAGAGCTCTCCACCTCCTTCACCCAATCTTCCTCTACAACTCCTTTCGCCCCCTCGTGGTCGTCTTCCTCCGTCATCATGTTGGAGAAGACAAACCCAACGGTCGGCCTCTCGTCGATAGAAACTGGAGAGTCTTCCTTAGCTTCAGGTACAGTATTCATTTCTGTCAGCACATAAGTGTTTTCTTCCACTTGGTGCTCGTCGGTGAAGGATGGGAGTGAAATGTTCTGGCTTCTTCCTGGGATAGCATTACTGAATAGTTGTATTATCTTCTCACGCACTGTATGAGAAAGCAGGCAGAAGAACAGGAACACAACTGCACTGAGGAGGATGCTGAAGACGATGAAAACAATTTGGAATGCAACCCTCTTGGAGTTGTCTAGAGT
Organism: Phakellia ventilabrum; assembly: GCA_963921505.1. NCBI lineage: Eukaryota > Metazoa > Porifera > Demospongiae > Axinellida > Axinellidae > Phakellia > Phakellia ventilabrum. The sequence continues at coordinate 5,576,884 of OY997390.1, forward strand.
CTCCGAATACTGGAGAGTAGGAAGGCCGAAACCCCAGGCGATATCAAAGAAAAGGATAGCTAGCAGAAGTCCGGTCTGCTCCCTCCTGCAGGTGGTCTTCTCGTTGTTGCTTGCATCCTTGTTAGTTGGCTGAGGAATGCAGAAAGCCAGGAAGAGGAGGATGTACGCTATCACATGGAGGACACCCCAAGGGAGGATCAGGCCCAGCCAGTAGGGGAGGTAGGAAGGACGACAGCTGAAGGAGGGAAAATGTAGGTCACTCACTACGTACGTACAAAGTTGCTACTTCATGCAGACCAGAGATAACTTACAACTGGTCATCAGTGTAGTTCTCATAGTCAGGAGCTACAGATATGACTACAATGATGGCAGGTACCACTGCAGACAGGTACAAGTAATAATTATAGGAGTGACAATGGCGATAAACAATTAGATAACAGTACAACATGAACTCACCCCAGCTGAGTAAGGTGGTGAGGATGAAGAACAGCCACCTCTTCCTCCCAGGGTTGGGCTCCCACACTTTGAAGACAGCGGGCGTGGTCAATGCCAGGGTACTCACCAGGAAGAACCAGTGGAACAGGGAGGAAAACACAATACACAGCCACTCAGACGAGGTGGTATAGAAGGAGACTATGGTGAAAGTGTAGAGAGCAGTCAGGGCCAGGCAAATGTTGATTAGGAACACTCCAACGGTCGTGGAATGCAGGGAACTAGAGTGGGAGAGAAACATAACTAAACCTTATTAGTGTGCTATAGCTATACCCAGAGAAACTGATGGTTCTTTACCTTATTAGGATGTACTGGATGACAGTGAGGAGCAGGAAGAAGATACAGACCAGGCCTCCCACAAGGCCCATGACAGGACCAAGACCCTGCGTAGCCGGCTCCTAGTGGGTGAGCCAAGAGAGGTTAGCTAGAAGGTCTCACCACCAACAGGACGGTACAGGGAGACTCACAGTCAGGATAGTGAAGCTGGTAAGATGGTCACACTGGCAAACAGTCTTTCCACTGCTGTCCCTCACACGAAGACATCCCTCCGTTGACCACGCCCCATAGCCTTCATCTAGTGACTGGTCCCAGAAGGAGCACTGCGTGTTGATGCCACTCCGGGCAAACTGAGACGAGAGGTGAAGAATATGATACAACATTAGCATTGTGAGAGCTTTGTTAATCAAAACTTGCTTACTGGGTTCTTTGCAAAACTAAGCTGCACTTGTTCCTCGAGATTGGAGACCTGGACACCAGATGAGATTCGTCCTGACATCACGATTCCACCCACTTCATTGACAAGCTCCTGTTCTTCCACATAGTTACTGCGTCGCATGAAGAGAGTGTCCTTCAAGTAGACATTATACACAACCCTTGCCTCATCAATGCTGACATTCAGCCCTTCAAAGAGACTTGCAGGGAGACTAATATAAGCAGCTGCGTTTTCGTCAATCCCCATGAAAAGATCATCAGGTTGGAGGGCATCTACTAAGTAGAAGCTGTCTCGAAACATGACACTCAGGGCATCACCGGTGAAGGTGTCAGGGTGGACCAGGTGTATCTGCATGGCATACATATCTCTGGTGATTGTAAAGCTCGGACTGAGGTCCTGTACTCCACTGGGAAAGGGGTAGGTGTCTGCCAGATGCTCCAGTATTGCTCGTAACCTGCACAACAGACGCAAGTCATGATAATAGATCCTTTACCAGTAGTCAAAACAAATCTAGACAGGGGTCTGCAAAAAGGGGTTGAAATTGCTTCTTCGATTGGCCAATTACTAAACAACAACTACTCCTAACAGGGTCCAGGTTACCTTGCTGAGGAGTTGGCTTGTTCATGGCTCTCCAGTAGGTCCTCCACAGGAACTTTCAGCAGATTGTCAATAACATCAAACAGACCATTGCTCAGCTGTGAGGGTGAACCCATTAACCATAAATACCTGGTCTGGTCTTGCTAACAGGCTTCACATATACAACAGTTTCGGTTTTTATTATACACATACATGCTTTCATAGAGTTTTGTGTGGCATATACTCAGGCTTCTCATATTATTGAAATTCACTAGCCAAAATGAATTTTCTTCAAATATTTTGGCAACCTGGCAGCTGCTTTCCTCAGTGAAATGACTAGAAATATAGCAAAAACATTTTTTGCTCTACTATTTCTAGGTTTTGCCTTATCTGTTTGGTTTATACACATTTCATTACATCTGCCCCTTAGCACCTGCCTCTCTGTTCGACTGATAACCTTTCCCCTTTGGCAGTGTGATTTACTTGCTTATATCAATGCTGCTTACAGCAGTGTTTCCAGTGGCACGTGGCAGTAGTTGTTCCAGGAGTCCTAGTGTCGTGGAAACCTCCAACACTCCAAAGGAGGTGGAATTACTGGTGATCTCTGTTATTGCAGCAGTAGTACTTGCTGTCTCACCCGTAATCTGCAGGGAACAGGCCATATAGCTTACTGGGTAGTCGACAATAGGTAGAGCTCGCCGCCGACACTTGACAGTGCTCTGACCCACCAAACAGAGTCTCCGAGTAAAATCACTGAAGTCACAGTCATCGTCTGCAGGATCCTCCCACCGCCCTCCGCTCTCAAAGTCTCCTCCGCAGATACGGGTAGCCATCCTAGGTATGTCAGTTGACTCACATGGACAGGGGATGCTGGCCACAGCTCCAATGGGCCTCTCTGGCCACTGGAGGCAGAGATCAAGTTTGGGGGAAGAATCGGAGAGGATCACTGTCGCTTCTGTGGAGCAGCCATCTGTGAAAACGGCAAGGGAAAGAGTAGTGTTGATTAGGACTAGCTATAGTGAATATTTAGATGTTTGCTTGCTAGTGTGTGTTGAAAGAAACATTTCTTTGAGGACATGAGCTCGATTACAGCTTTCTTGGACCAGACATGCATGTATGTTTATTACAATAGCTATTATTGAAGCATCCAGGTAGCAAAAAAAAGAAGCAGCTAGAGATCGAGCTAAAATGCTACTGAGCTGACTTAGCTCCCATCAGTATTCCAATTAAAGCATGCCGAAGAGAGCAAAAATGCAGATGATAAGAGAGTACTTCCTGATAGCTGAAAATTATGCAGTAAAAATTCTCAGCTGCAGAGGCGCTAAAACACCTCAGGGCACTGCCGTACGTCACTGTGGGTTCATAGATATACCAGACTTAAAAGAAGCATGGAAGACTGTTACCAAATATTTTGATGTGCTGATCGATGCAACTGCAGCTGATTAAACTCACCAAATCTCTGCACACCAGTAACAGTGAAGGTGATACTCTGTTCTCTCCTCATGTCCTCCAGTAGGATGATCAGTCTGTGTAGTACCTCGTCATCCACAGCTCTTATTATACTATTATTTTCAACATCATCACTGAACACGGTGATTAAGAGATCAATAGCACCAGTGATAGGGCTGTGAGAATATGATATGGGTATGTGTATGTGTGTGCATGGGGGGGGGGAGCAGCAGACAATTGGATACATTATAATAATAATTATGATAGAAAAGTAAGATCCTATATACACTGGAATCAATCAATGCGTTAAAACGATCTCCATCAACCAGCTAGAATTACCAAAGACTGGCTTTGTAGCTAGCAAACTGTCCAATACCACCTTCAAATAGTCATCGCCCTCAAATAGTGGCCACAGAAATTGCGTGATGAAATAATTAGCTGCTGCGGTATCTGATTGATGAAATACGGTAACTCACTTGATGGTGGCATCTTCAGGTGACTCCACTGAATAGAGAGTAACATTGTTCCCTAGAGAGGCCCCATCCAGTTGGTTCAACTTTGAAAGGGGATAGGGAGGGGGGTAGGGAGAGACAATGTAAGTTAATACTACTTTTCTTTGGCTCTAGAATTAATGAACTATCTTTGGAACTATCTTAGGCAGCCGGAAATCTTCCAGGGTTGCATTAAAACAAAATTACACCATTATCATCTACAGATGTACGTTCATACCAGTTCTACCAGCCTCTCTTCAAGGTTACTATCAGCTCGGAATGTAAAAAGGGCACTAATGTCTATCCTTATAGAGAACAGGAATTGCACAATGCCTGCAGAGAATGAATGATGGGATTACATAATAATATTGATGCAATGTGATACTGATGTAAGGCATTGATACGCCAGTCTTACCTATGAGGTTGAGGTAAACTGGTGGAGAAGACACAGTGCCTAGAGAGTTGGTAGCACTGCAGTAGTAGAGTCCTCTGTCGGACAGTCCTGGCTCCGGAATGACCAACGTCTGAGAGCCCTCCCTGGGAATGAGAATGCCATCCTTGAACCAGGTAATTGCAGGCTGAGGCGTGCCGCTGACAGTACAGGCCAGGACAGCAGGTGTGAAGGGGAGGACAAACAGCGTCAGAGGCCCAGCAACAATGACAGGTGGGTCGGAGACTGTCACTCCTGTGCAAAAGGAAGTGGGAATTCAGTGCAACAGGTAAGGCAATAGTGAACACCATTCTAATTACAGTAGCAGTTACTGAGGCAAGGGGTGGGCACTCCCATATGCACTGTAGTCACAGCTAAGACCGGGGTCAAGAAATTTAGACTGTCATTTTTGCTGCTTGACTGCTTGACCACACTGCAAAAAGGCTCTTGACCACTTGACTGCAATATTAATTAGGTTACAAAAATCGTCCTTGACTGCTTGACCAATGGCAAAAATACTCCTTGACCTGTTGACCACTTTTTGACCCCGGTCTTAGCTGTGACTACAGTACCTACAGGAGTGACCACCCCTTGTGAGGGCGAGTGGTAGGTGTGTCAATACACTCCAGCTGCTTCTCAGGGTGATACTGGTGCACTATAAAATTATGTAGCGCTAGGAAGTCAAAGATGATTATAACTGATGCGGTGATGGGTGACCTTACCCTCGTTCCCAGGCCACCCTGGGAACAAGGCTAGGGTAACCTCTGTCACTCACTGATCTCACAGGTAGGGCCGTCCCACCCCGTGGGACACATGCAGACAAAGTCAGCCTCCAGGTTTGAACAGGTGCCACCATTCTGACAGGGGAAGCCGGCACAGAAGTTTATGGGTTCTGGAGAGGAGAGACGGCAGTGCATGTGTTACGGGACTGAGATAGGCAATTACTTATTGATAGCAGCTGTCATTAGGCACATGTACGTGCCGTAAAAGATCCATACCTGGTTCAGTGACAGTCAGTCTATAGGCCTGAGGAAGAACGGCCGTCCCAATGCCATTAGAGGCACTGCAGGAGTATGTCCCTCCATCGCTAGTCCTCAGATCAGTAACGACCAGGGTGCTTCTCCCTGCACTGAGGATGTAGGGCTGGAAAGGAGGCACCTCTTCTTCCATCACTTTAAACCTGTCATTCTGCTCTGTCTGTAGCAGTTGGCTGTTCTTGAGCCAGACGATGCTGGTCGGGAGGGGTACACCATCTGCGGTGCACACAAAGGTTACCTCCTCACCCACTTCCAAGACAGAGGTGTTACCACCATCTTCTAAGATAGTAGGAGAGACTAGAGCAGACAGAGAGGCAGGAAGAAAGGGTAATGTAAAGGCAATGTAAGGTTAAAGGCAACATATTACAGATCTAATTTATGACATAGTTTAGTATTGTGTACTCATTGTGACCCATACGCACTACAGGCTGGGAATCAAAGTACAATATGTGTGTCAAATTTCACATATATTAATTATCTTACCAGACACACTGAGCTGGACAAACGTAGTGCCACTGCCTGCATTGTTAATAGCAGTCAATGTGTATGTGCCAGAATCCATCGCATCCAGATCAGTAATGGTAAGAGAGGTCCGATCCGGAGAGAACGTGTGCTGAGTACCATTGTCAATGACGACAGTTTCAGCAGTGTCACTAATGAAGAGGAACTCCCACGTGATGTCACTGGGGGAGACTGGTGGGCTGGAGTTTATGACCAGGAAAGACAAAGTGACCGTTTGGCCTTCGGTAGCTTGAAGCAGGCCTGAGCCACTCACTGACACAGTTGGAGGAACTGTTGAAGGAGGGGGGATAGGAGAGACAAGTATACATGACATTGTGAGTAAATTGTCTGGGCTATGTATGCGCAGAAGTTAGCAGAGTATTTATATGGCAGCAACGCATTCATGTTGCTGCCATACCCTTTACACCATTAACCACACACCCAGAGACACAGGCGGAACTTATATGACCTCCAGTCAGAGGACAAGAGCAAGAGCAATCAGAGATTGCGCCATCCTGATGAATGCTACTGATTTACTATTATAGTATGGTGTAATACTGAATATTTGTTGACTCAGTTTACTGCTATAAGTAGTATTGCCAATAAAGTAAAGGCGCGTACTTTGGACATCCAAGAAGATGGTTGCAGAACTGGAGCCTGCTATGGTGGTGGCTTCCAGGGTGTAGCGGCCCTCGTCTGATACTGCAAGTCCTCCAATTGTGAGTGACAGCATGTTATCTGAAAAGATATAGCGCTCATTTGATGCATTCAGTTGCATTGCAGAGCTACCAAATGGAGTGAACCGCCACACAATATCAGATGAATTAACTGAAGGTAGATCATCAGATACGGAGAACTGTAGAGTGACTGACGTTCCCTGGGTACCAGTCAGAGGGCTGCTAGAGACTGCCGTTACAAGAGGGACAGCTGCACGGAGGGAAAGAGGGGGAGACTGGGTAGTGATGTCCTGATTCATGACATGTAAATACTCTGCTTGTAGCTTACAGAGAACTTGGAGATTTACCGAAGCACAGTCTGAGCCATGCTCATTGGTAACATTGCAGGTGTAGGTGCCGTCATCCGAGGATGTGATGTCAAGGACAATCAGTGTGCTCATGGTGGAGGTGGTAATGATGTCATATTTGTTGGTGTCTGTAAGAATTGAACTGTCAAAGTCCCACTGGAATGTGGGCACCGGCTCAGCCTCTGCTGCACAGGTGAAGGTAGCACTCCGTCCAACAAGTGCCTGTGTGTCCTCTGGGGCTGTTGTGATTACTGAAGCAGCTGTAGGAAGACAGAGGTAATCTGACCCAGAGGGAGCTTCAGAGCCTTTCTTTAGGTTCACTTTCTAACAGTATAGTGGGTCAGTTCAGTTTAAAGTAATTAATAAAGCTACTAAACCTCCAGCATACTTTATGTTAAGGTACATACTTTGGACATCCAAGAAGATGGCTGCAGAGCTGGAGCCTGCTATGGTGGTGGCTTCCAGGGTGTAGCTACCCTCATCAGATACTATAAGTTCTCCAATTGTGAGTGACAGCATGTCATCTGAGAAGATATTGTGCCCATTAGATGTAATCAGTTGCATAGTGGAGCTACCAACTGGAGTGAACCGCCACACAATATCAAATGATTTAACCGGAGGTAGATCATCAGATATGGAGAACTGCAGAGTGACTGATGTTCCCTGGGCACCAATCAGAGGGCTGCTAGAGACTGTAGCTATAAGAGGGACAGCTGCATGGAAGGAAAGAGGGGGAGATTGGGTAGTGATGTCCTACTTCACAAAATGTAAATACTCTGCTTGTAGCTTACAGAGAACTTGGAGATTTGCCGAAGCAAAGTCAGAGCCATGGTCATTGGTAACATTGCAGGTGAAGGTGCCGTCATCCGAGGGTGTGATGTCAAGGACAGTCAGTCTGCTCATGGTGGAGGTGGTAATGATGTCATATTTGTTGGTGTCTGTAAGAATTGAACTGTCAAAGTTCCACTGGAATGTGGGCACCGGCTCAGCCTCTGCTGCACAGGTGAAGGTAGCACTCCGTCCAACAAGTGCCTGTGTGTCCTCTGGGGCTGTTGTGATTACTGAAGCAGCTGTAGGAAGACAGAGGTAATCTGACCCAGAGGGAGCTTCAGAGCCTTTCTTTAGGTTCACTTTCTAACAGTATAGTGAGTCCATGAAACAGTTCAGTTTAAAGTAATTAATAAAGCTACTAAACCTCCAGCATACTTTATGTTAAGGTACATACTTTGGACATCCAAGAAGATGGCTGCAGAGCTGGAGCCTGCTATGGTGGTGGCTTCCAGGGTGTAGCTACCCTCATCAGATACTATAAGTTCTCCAATTGTGAGTGACAGCATGTCATCTGAGAAGATATTGTGCCCATTAGATGTAATCAGTTGCATAGTGGAGCTACCAACTGGAGTGAACCGCCACACAATATCAAATGATTTAACCGTAGATCATCAGATATGGAGAACTGCAGAGTGACTGATGTTCCCTGGGCACCAATCAGAGGGCTAGAGCTGCTAGAGACTGTAGCTATAAGAGGGACAGCTGCATGGAAGGAAAGAGGGGGAGATTGGGTAGTGATGTCCTACTTCACAAAATGTAAATACTCTGCTTGTAGCTCACAGAGAACTTGGAGATTTGCCGAAGCAAAGTCAGAGCCATGGTCATTGGTAACATTGCAGGTGTAGGTGCCGTCATCCGAGGGTGTGATGTCAAGGACAGTCAGTCTGCTCATGGTGGAGGTGGTAATGATGTCATATTTGTTGGTGTCTGTAAGAATTGAACTGTCAAAGTTCCACTGGAATGTGGGCACCGGCTCAGCCTCTGCTGCACAGGTGAAGGTAGCACTGCTTCCGACAAGTGCCTGTGTGTCCTCTGGGGCTGTTGTGATTACTGAAGCAGCTGTAGGAAGACAAGAGGTAATCTGACCCAGAGGGAGTTTTAGAGGTTCACCTTCTAACACTATAGCTATAGCTAGTGAGTACATGTAAATATTTTCCATAGCCAGGTTTAAAGCCTCTCTTTAATCAATAAAGCTACTAAACCTCCAGCATACTTTATAATAAGGCACATACTTTGGACATCCAAGAAGATGGTCGCAGAGCTGGAGCCTGCTATGGTGGTAGCTTCCAGGGTGTAGCTACCCTCATCAGATACTATGAGTTCTCCAATTGTGAGTGAGAGCATGTCGTCTGAGAAGATATAACGTCCATTAGATGTAATCAATTGCATAGCGGAGCTACCAAATGGAGTGAACCGCCACACAATATTAAATAATTTAACCGGAGGTAGATCATCAGATATGGAGAACTGCAGAGTGACTGATGTTCCCTGGGCACCAATCAGAGGGCTACTAGAGACTGCAGCCACAACAGGGACAGCTACAAATTAGAGAGAGGGAGAATTAGACTGTAGTTACTTCTGCATTCGTGGAACAATTCTGTTGAATTAGCCCGCTTACAGAGCACTTGGAGTTCCGCTGAGGCAGAGTCAGAGCCATGGTCATTGGAGACATTGCAGGTGTAGGTGCCGTCATTGGAGGGTGAGATGTTAAGGACAGTCAGTGTGCTTATGATAGAGGTTGTAGCAGTGATGTCATACTTGTCATTATCTACGAGAGTTAAGCCACCAAAGCTCCACTGGAAGATGGGAACCGGATCAGCCTCTGCTACACAGGTGAAGGTAGCACTTCTTTCAACAAGTGCCTGAGTGTTCACTGGGGCAATTATAATTCTTGCCGGAACTACATGGGTAGATAAAGAAAATAGTTAAAGCAAATCAAACCTGAATATTACACATAAATACATGAGCAGTACCTTGGACAAACATGTAAATGACAGCACTGTTAGATCCTGCTAAAGTGGAAGCTATAAGGGTATAGGTACCCTCATCAGCTGACACCAGTCCTGTAATGGAAAGCGAGAGCATATCTGCTGAGAAGTTATAGCGCACACTAGAGCTTTGGGTGAGTGTCACTACTGGACCACTGATGGGATTGAACCGCCACTCGATACTGACTGGGATCACTGGGGGCAGGGCAATGGAAAACTGCAGAGTGGCCGACATTCCATTGATACCAAGCACGGGGCTCACAGAGACAGCCTCCACAACAGGGACACCTGTGTAGGGAGGGAAGAGTACACAAAGGAGGAGAAGAGTGGGGAGTGGGAGGGGAAAGAAGGGGAAAGATACATGCATGCACATGTACCTCTCCTAAGGACTTTTGCTACAAAGAAGAGGCAATGTTTTACAGAGAGTAATTCACGGCAACTTACCTGTAACAGCAAGTTCAAAAGTAGATGTAATATTTCCTATGTTGTTCTCAGCGGTACAGCTATAGATACCAGAATCGTCGGTTTGAGTGCTGCAAATCTGTAGGATGGACTGTATAAAGGTGACTCCACTTTCTTCAAACTGCTCTTTGTAGATGGTGATTCGCTGAGGGTCGTTCATCAGGCCACTGCCCTCTCTGCTCCAGGAGATACCCAGAGGTAGGCTTCCATAAACCACACAAGTCAACAGCACAGTGTCGGTTGCATTAACTCGAGTGTTTGGAGGTACAAGCACAATCTGGGGTGCCACTGCAAGGAAAAAAAATCACCATACAAATAAACAGTGTAAGAATGCAAAGTTTGTAAAGCAGCCTCCCCACAACTGCCACGGATACAGTGGAGGATGATTTGAAACTAGGACCATATGAGGAAGAGGTCCGGTAAGAAACTTAATAACTACATGCAGTGGTATCTGCAGCACTATAGGTGAAAGGGAGAACTCTGGATGGCTACGTAGATCTACTTGTAAAAATACCAGATTGTTGAAAGAATTAATGCATGCAATATGGGACTCCGGAGTATACCACAGTATACGACACTGCATGTTGAAAACTTTAATGTCTAATTCCAAACCAAGTACTATCAAACTCCATTCGCCAGCAAAACTATAGCCGGCCCAATATAGTGCATAGACTCACTGCTGAACTGTCACAATATGGCATATTGCATGTGAGCTCAAAACTTAAGTCAAAGGTACCAGTGTCATTGCTAGCTTCATTCTCATTGATAGAGCTGCAGAAATGCTGCAGTGTTTCTTCCGTTTGCTGACCCTCTTCCGTCATTCTCCGCTGTTGCACATGCAACCGTGCACGCTCCAGCATTTCCTCCCTTTCCTGACACTCTTCCGTCATTCTCCACTGTTGCATGCACAAGGGTTCACGCTCCAGTGTCAGTTCCTCCTTTATTTCCGCCATTCTCTGCTGTTGCAATGCAACCGTGCACACTCCAGCATTTCCTCCCTTTCCTGACACTCTTCCGCCATTCTCCACTGTTGCATGCACAAGGGTTCATGCTCCAGCGTCAGTTCCTCCCTTACCTCCGCCATTCTCCGCTGTTGCGTGAATGCATCTCTGATGCAGCAGGGAAGTGCACTATTAAAACTTGTTCGGCTATTGTGAAGCTTGCATGCAATGTACCCATTGAGTACAACAGCAACTTAGAATTGATAACTGCAGTGACCCACGTCATGTATTTAATCACTGCATGCTTTTGGACCACAGATTTTTTGCTGTGGCTCATGATCAGCAGAGCTCTTTTGAGGACATTGAAACATCTTATCTCCACTGGCGAATCTCTATTCATTGTAAAGAATAACACTCTCTTCTCCATCAAACATGTTAGCTCACACTGAAGAATCTCATAGCTGACCCACTATATTCGAAATTCAGTCAATTGTCAATTGCTTGCACACACCATTAAAATTAAATGTAGTGCACATACCCTTCATTTGGGTATGTACCTGCTATGCTGTACATGTAGTGACTTGACAAGCTATGAAGCCTACTGATACAATGTAATTAAAATACTATCTCACTAATCAGCATTTTCCTCGCAAAGGCTCACCCCCACATTATTTGCCCAGTATTAGACAAGTATATACTATGGGATTATTTATGAACACCTGTAGTGATCCATGCAGTCCATGGTACTGCACCATGAAGTTTACACAGACCTTCAGGAGGAGTCACAGTGAGCTCAAAGTTAGAAGTGTCATCGCCGGCGTTATTCTCAGCAATACAGCTATAGGCCCCAGCATCATCTGCCCTAGCGCTGCAGATCTGTAGGATGGATTGCAAAAACGTGATCCCGCCTTCTTCGATTTCTTCTTTGTAGATGGTGATCCGCTGAGAGTCATTCATCAGGACCGTGCCCTCTCTGCTCCAAGAGATGCTCAGAGGTAGGTCTCCATGTGCCACACAGGTCAATAGCACGGTGTCACCAACCGGCACGTAAGTCGGGTCCACAGGGCGTAAGACAATCTGGTGTGAAGCTAAGAGATATAGAAAATACAGTATGTAGCTGGTACATACTAGCTAGCTATATACCAGTGTTGCATTCAGATGGAAAAAACAATTCATCCTCATAGATGTCGACAAACTGAGTCATTCATCAGGGCATTACCCCCCCCCCCCCTGCTCCAGGAGATGGTCAATACTTAACAGAGCCACCTTAGGCCACACAGCTAAAGAGCACATGAACAGTGTCGCTAATCACAATTTCTTAACACAAAGAGAGTCAGGTAGCTAATCAATTATTGCCTGCTGTTTTTGCTATTCACTATTGCTCTGCCTATATATGAGAATTGCCTGTTTGGTCATAAATACTATACCGTGACCCTATAGCTAGAGATGAATTTGGACAAATAGCTAATTACACCCGACCCCAATTGAAACTGCAATAAGCTTAAGTCTCAGGTTTGCTCTGCCGACAAGTAGCCCATATATACCTCTGTTTGCCACAAGCTGCAGAGCACAAACAGAGATATATTCTGAGGGATAACACTAATCGCTTACCAGCCGTTGTGGTCTGGCTCACGTGCACCAACACGCACACTAGCACTACTAATGCTAGCAGCGACCGTTCGCGGGCCATAGCAGATTGTCTCCGGATTTCTTGTATGTATAACTCGGCGATCTTCAGGATCCCATTAAGTGTGTATCGGCTCTTGAGAGACGTACAGAAAAGTGTTAAGAAATTATTCTACCGTACGCCTAGCTTAGCTATATAGTATATGTGTTCCGCGCGAATGCCCAACCAACCAGGCGTCCCGCTGCGCAGTACAGACTGCAGAGTAAGAAGAGGGGTCAAAGTTCATCACTCGACGACGTAATCGCTGGCTGGAGCTGAGATCGAGAGCGATCGACGTTCGATATAGTGAGAAGTTATAGCTATTCTTACCAACATTCATTTTTGGGTCTTTTATTTTTTTTATCACTGCTGTACATAATTATAGTGTAGCTAATGTATGTAGTAAGAGGGTAATGTCATGACGATTCCAGGAATACACACGCTATTTACAGTGCATGCCGAGGGGGATATAGGCAGGAAAGGATCATCAACCATGAAAACACAAAAACGAGTCAATAACAATGACTGCTATAGAGCAGTAAAAAAACATGCGTTAAATTCAGAGGTAACCCATGACAATTTCGGAAATACACGCACCATTTACAGTGCGACCATGACAAGGAGGATATAGACAGGAAAGGATTGAAGACACAAAAACAAGTCGTTAAATGATTAGCTAGGAACCACTGCTAGAGTATATAGCTAGCTAGCTAAAAGGATAGACTGCATTTTGTCATTCTCTCAGAAGTAAAACGTTAGTAATAACTGACTTAGCTACCAACAAAGATATCTCATCATGGAATGCAAAATCTTCTACATTCTTTTTGCATTCATTCTAGCTGCTGAACTTCAGCTTGCTTCATGTCAGCAAGACAGCAGTGCACTGCCGGTGACTTATTCTGCTACTTTACTGGATGGACTCCCGGGGGAGCAGGTTTGCCCTGCTGTGGAGCAGCAGCAATTGACCAGAGACGAAATCGGGCAAAGTGTTCTGAATATGATTCGTAATGACATATTATGTCCAGGCCAAGTCCAGACGAATCCTGCAGCATCCTGCCTGGCAGTTTTCCGATGCAATACTCAGCTTCCTTCAAAGTACTATTGGATTAGAAGCTCTGATGGAAGTACTGTTCAGGTTTATTGCGACATGACTAGAGAGTGTAGTTGTAATGGTACTACTTTTGGGGGGTGGTCACGCGTGGCCTACCTTGACATGAAGGATCCTACGCAGCAGTGCCCACCGGCATGGAGGGAGATCACTGATCCAGTGAGGACGTGTGGAAGAACCAATGAGTCTATACCGACCCCATTGGGTGCGGGTGGCTGTAGTTCGGCTTCTTTTAGTAGTTACGGCATTTCGTATTCAAGTGTTTGTGGTAGAATTGTAGCCTACCAGCTTGGAACTCCAGATCAATTTATACCACACAGCCTGCACAATCTTGAGGACCCTTATGTTGATGGAATTATCATCTCACGTGGAACAGAACAGCAGCATGTGTGGACGTTTGCTGTTGGGATCTCTGAGGATGATGTTGGTGGCTGCAATTGCTCAGACGGCAATACTACGTATACCTTTGGACCACCCTTTGTGGGAGAGGACTACTTCTGCGAATCTGGTTCCAAAATCCTTAATTTTGCTTACATATTTTACCAAGACGATCCACTCTGGGATGGAAAGGACTGTGGTGGGATTGAAAGTGAGTGTTGTGAGTTCAATAATCCACCTTACTTCTGTAAGAGTTTTCCCGAACCCACAACTGATGATATTGAAGTGACAATATGTGGAGACCAACCACTTGCTGATGAAGACACGCCCATCCAGCTGATGGAAATCTACGTACAGTAATTTAAAATGTTAGTTCCTATGGTTACCAGAACATGCTACGGCAGTAAAATGTTGAGTTTCTATCATGGCTAGCAGCATGTAAAACTATAGAATGACTATTGCAGCTGTAGTTGTTCATGTTTAATTTGCCCCTTTAGCTTGTTAATGTGTATTGTGATAATATTATAATGACCATGGAATTTTTATCCTGTAATTATGAAATTGAAACTGGGGAGCTCACATACAAAAATACACTGCTAATTTATCATGCTTATTGCATATAATCCTCATGTAAGCATGTTTCGATCACTTATAGGACTCTAGACCTAGCAATGCATGTGTTGAGAATGGGAATAGGGCGCTCTTATAGCTATGGAGTGGTCTAACCCCATTGAGCTTGCCCCCACCCTCCCCCAGAGTATACATATTGTAGAAAATGAAAAAAAAATGGGCAACCCTCTTCTCCCAACGGAACCCTAGGCCATGTGACACTGCCACGTTAAGGGGCGAACGGGCAGGTCGTTCCGGCTGACCGAGCCTTCAGCCTTTCGGGCGCCTGTCCGCTATGGTACAGGGATCGTCATCGGGTCTGTTTAGTGTGCCAGGCTTTAGGAATCAAGGGAGGAACACGGACGGATCCTAGGCCGTACTGTCCGAGACCACCGTGGCAGTTGCCAAACCACGTTACCCTCTACCTGAACACACAAAGTCACAGCCCGGAGCTAACTGCTCCACCCACTATACTTATGTTAGCTTAGAATACGGCCACACAAAATGCTGCAGTTTCATTGGTCAGAGTGTGCACAATAAATCCCTTATACACCTGCTAATCTAAGCATGGAATATAAGTGCTAGAAGGGTGGATAATAAGTGCTAGAGGAACTATATCTGTGGACTCTAAGTGCCAGGGGGCATGGCTTATATTGCTGCAGCTTCAGGCAACATGGTAACCGTTGCAGTATTCTAAATAACTTAGACGACGAGTGTGCGGGATCTATGGGATTTAGAAGCCCTCGGGGCCCTTAGTAGCGTCCTCGCTTCGCTCAGACGCTACAGCCTCAGGCCCCTCGTGGCTTCTAAATCCCATAGATCCCTTGCACTCGCCGTCTAACTATTATTTATTTATTAAGTTTGAAAAAAGTTATGTTTTGCTTATGGGTTTAATTAACGTAATACCGAAATCAATTACATGACGTCACACACGACTCCGCGCGCGCCCCCTTCGCCAGGACCCGAGACTGATCTTTCAGCTCCTGAAACACATTTATCAAGCTTGGGGAGGGGAGAAGTTGCCACTCTGGTTCTGAGCCCTTCATTTATAGTCTCATTACACATCAGTCGTTCAGTGATAGTATTTGGTGCTGAGAGCAAGTTTTTGTCTCTTAAAAGATTATGTTAATAATGTCTTTACAGCTATACTGTCATATTTTTTTTGCTTGGATTCTGGGCATAGGCTGCTTAACTATTAGCCTATTCTGATTACTACCTCAGCAACATTCACTGCAAGGTCTATGCATTGGTGGATCACTGCAGCCCAGTGTACCAAATGGTGGGCCCCCAGGGGGCGGAGGCCTGGAAATATGGATAAAGCCAAACATTTATAGCTCACAAATTTTTTTTTTGAGTACTTAAATAATTATTGTGTTAACCTTATATGTTCATGGATTATAGCTAGCTAATTTTGATATGTGCACGTACAAACAGTATTACAGTGCAAAGCTAGTCACTACCTAGCACTAGTGCTGCCTGTATTGTGGCCATCTTAGAGCCTGGCAAGCCCTAGTTCAGGGTTACAGTTTTATAGGGTCCAATAATTAAGCAATCAAATTTTTCGAAAAATAGCCTGGGTGCCCTTGAGGGTCAAGGCTACGAAAATACAATGAAACACCAGTACAATTTAGACATGAATCTAAGAGTCTTATAGACCTACAATAACCTTTAAGACATTATATAATAAAGCAATAATATTTCTTGACACCTAATATGCACATTGTATTCATTAATCATTGCAAGACCATGATAGAACAGTCCTCCTACACTGTCTCAGCACAGCTAGTGAGAAGCGTTCCATAAAATGAATGTGGTGGTTACTGTTCACTTGTCCCACGAACGTCACCCTCTATTCTTTGCAAAAGAAAGGTATTTACATAGATTACTGCATTTCAATATTTCCACAACTGTGAGATAAGAGCTGGGGCAGAAATAGCCTCATTCCTAGCCCACGAAAGAGTGACCTGGTACTCACTGTTCGCGCATCCGCAAGAATATACAAAAAAAGTCAATAAATGTATCCATAATTCTTCAGGGATTCTCTCGGTTGGCTAGTAGAATTCATGCTTATGAAGTTTCTTCAATTCCAACCCGAATTTCACATCAAAAATATCATCAAATTGGCAGTTTGATAATATTTTTGAAGAAACTTCATAAGCATGAATGTATCCATAAACGAGCTCAGTCACATGGCAACGAGTAGTATGGAGGCAGTATACGAGTATAGCCGACACAGGAACTTTTCCCACAACCAAAATCGTGTATGGACAAGGTACAGCTGGATAGTAAGGGACAAAAGAGAGAGCGAAAAAAGTGCTTATGCCGTAAAAAAAGCTCAAGAAAGCTAGAGCAGTGGCTAGGTCGCGTATGGAATACAATAATCAAGTCCATGCTATGAAGTAGGGCTGCTGATATGGATACAACTATTAAAAGATGTGAGTTTGAGTACACAGCAGTTTCATGTCTTCATTTAAAAAGAATATGACTTAATATAAAAGGGTAATTAAAACGGTTTTCTTTCAGATGATAATACAATGGAGTATACTTAGAGTGTAACATAATTATGGAAACCACCATTTTGCACTGCCATCCTTGTCTAACTCTGCTTTGGTTTCCTCTTCCATACGACTGATGTCGTCCATGGTCATCCCGTGCCACTCATCGAGCCAGCAGAACACCTGGCGATGGAAGTTGCGGAATAGACGTGGGTACACCTGTGTATGGGGAGTAGTGTGTGTGTGTGTGTGTGTGTGTGTGCATGTGTGTAGGAGTGGTGTGTGTGTGTGTGTGCATGCGTGTAGGAGTGGTGTGTGTGTGTGTGTGTGTAGGAGTAGTGTGCGTGTGTGTGTGTATGGAGGAGTAGTGTGGAGTAGTGTGTGGAGGTTGTATGTGTGTGTATTTGTGTGTGTGTGTGTGTGTGTGTAAAATGAGATAAAGCCTTGTGTGTGCAAAATTGAATGTGTTTGGAGATGCAGTATGGCTGTTGCCATGGGAGACAAGCAACAGCATCAGGAACTCCATCTTGCTCTCGCACACTCAGTAATGCACCAGCAGAGGGGGAACTGCCGAGGCATAATGCGTGTGCAGACTCCAGACTGAACTAACCTGTACCAGCTAGCACTGTGTCATATCCCCTCGTGTGTACAGTATCCCATTACATCATCACTGCTCACCTTAGCGTCAACATGATCGTTGGCGATGTCGACGTGAATGACCTCCCTCTTTCCCAGGAGATCTTTGGGAAGCTTGTGTACCTGCAGGAAACCAGGAATGGGGTATGGGAAGGGGACCGAATTCAATGAAACCCGAAGGAGGCTGATTAACCTGTATCAGCTAGCATTGTGTACCAGCTGATGCCCATTCAAACCCTAAATGCTATACATGTACCAAGGTTTTATACTCAATAGGATTTTCCATACTTGGGGAACCAGGGAAATTACATCAACTCACGTTCACTTGTTCTCCCCTGTCGTTCCCGATGTGCCACGTCTCTATGGTAATGTGAAAGCCATCTTTCATGTAGTCAGGGTTCTGTGAGGGGAGGGGAGGGGAGGGGAGGGGAGGGGAGAGGAGAGGAGGGGAGGGGAGAGGAAGGGAAGGGAGGAGAGAGGAGGGGAGGGGAGAGGAAGGGAAGGGAGGAGAGGGGAGTGAATTAATGCTATTCTAGAGCAAACACGGAACAGAAAAGCAGCACATTTGGACTTTTGCTGCTGAACTTACAGAGGGACAATCAAGTGACAATAATGTCTGTCCCTGCACCAATGCACCACAAACACCCGTTAACATACCTACATTTGTGGGAGAGGACTACTTTTGTGAAACTGCTATCGACACCGGTTTTGAATTCGTATTTTATCCCAATGATCCACTCTGGGATGGAATGAACTGTGGATCTGTAAGCACTTACTGTGAATTCAATGATCCACCTTACTTCTGTAGAAGTCTTTCTGAGAGCACAACCGACGACATCGAAGTGAGGATCTGTGCAGATGAGTGTACTTCGTTGGAAGATAGCCCTATTGCTTTGATTGAGATCTTTGTGCAATAAAATATTGTTGGACTTTACCTCGCTTAGCGGCTTTAGTCATAGAGAGTGAATTTGGTTGTATCACTTGTTTTTGTTAGTAGCTAATAGCTCCTACTCATAATTCCCTGTTTGTCCATTATCATGAAGGTTGTTGAGCAAAATATTTTGAAATTAAGATACGTCACTGTTGCCAACTACCACTTTATTCTATTAAGCTAGGATTGATTTTGCAATATTAATTATTGTTCCACATTTTTTCTCACCCACTATACTTACATACTCTTGGCAGTGTGGTTAGCCTCAATATTATTTACAGCATTGATATTATATCCATCAAGCAATCCAAGGAATTGTTTCCTCATGGACTTCCTAATATTAGTTAATTGACCAATTACTAAACATCAAAACTTAATGCTCCTAACAGGGTCAAGGGTTCAGCATCTTGCCTTGCAGAGGAACTGGTTGTTTGTGGCTATCCAGTAGGTCCTCCACAGGCACTTAAGCAGATTGTCCATCACATCAAACACTGCTATGCACAACTGACACACAATACAAATATATAGAAATGTACACAAAGGACAACAAAACAACAAAGTGGACTGAAGTGTTTGTACACAAAGGACAACAAAACAACAAAGTGGACTGAAGTGTTTGTACACAAAGGACAACAAAACAACAAAGTGGACTGAAGTGTTTGTACACAAAGGACAACAAAACAACAAAGTGGACTGAAGTGTTTGTACACAAAGGACAACAAAACAACAAAGTGGACTGAAGTGTTTGTACACAAAGGACAACAAAACAACAAAGTGGACTGAAGTGTTTGTACACAAAGGACAACAAAACAACAAAGTGGACTGAAGTGTTTGTCCTTAAAACAAAGCAGGGGCGGGAGGTGGGAGGCAATGCTCCCTATACTAAAATTGCACCCATACAAAACCCTATCCATACATTATAGGCTATCATTGACAAGTTACTATTATGCACCTCACCAAACCTCCGCTACTAGCTGCACAGTACAGTTACAAGTATTTACATTCTTCCCAACTGTTCCAGGATTTCAGCCATAGTTGGTCTGTTCGCAGGTTCTTGCTTGAGGCATTGTGTAGTGAGGGATGCTAGTGCTGGCCATCGGATACTTAGAAGAAGGACCTCACGATCGTCTACATCGGGGAACTGTTGGGTACATGTCTCTATCAGCAGGACTCCATAGCTAAATACATCCATCCTGGTAGACTGCTGGGCTGGATTTGATGCTTCTGGGGCTGCGTATGTGGCATTACCCGGGGCTGTGGTAGTTACACGTCGAGTAAAATTGCACGAACCATAGTCAGACACTTTGGCTTTCCAGCTGTTGTTTGGAGTTGGGTCTAGCAGGACATTGGCGCTGCTGATATCCCGGTGGATAATTGCATCTGGCTTCATCAGGTGGAGATAATTGAGTGCTCTGGACACATCGGTACAGATGGAAACAATGTGGGGGAATCCAAGTGGACCTTGCTCTAGAGTGGCTCTAAGGCTAGTAGCCATCAACTCTGTAAGGATGATAGGCTCTCCCTCAATTGTTGCTCCGATGAACTGTAATAAGTTGGGATGGCGAATCTTCGCTGCTATGTTCATCTCTCTCACAAACAGCTGTCTGTTGTAGTTCGAGATGATCACGCCATGCAGCTGCTTAGCAGCAACAGGTAACCCACGAAACTTAGCAATATTGACAACAGCCCAACCACCTCTTCCCAATTCCCGGCCAGTAGACGTTATCTCATCTTTTTGTACAACCCAAAATTCTTGATGTTGCTGGCTAGAAGAGAGCCTTCTCCTGGCTACTTGTGCAGCTGTTTCTGCAACTCGCATTCTCTCTTCAGCTTCTGCTGCTCTTTGCTCAGCAGCATGTGCTCTCCGTTCTGATTCCTCAGCCCTATGATTGGCATCTTGAAGTGATTCCTCTATCAGAACTATTCTTTGTTCAGCCAGCTGAGCTCTGTCATTTGAAGTACTCTCTCTTTCTCTAGCTTCAGCTAAAATCTGTTCTGCATTTGTGGCTCTTTGCTCAGCAGTCCGAACTCTCAGTTCTGATTCCTCAGCCCTATAATTGGCATTTCTAAGAGATTCCCTTATCCGAACCACTGTTCGTCTAGCTAGTTGAGCTCTCTCATCTGCAGCGATCATTCTGCCCCTAGCTTCAGTTTCCCTTTTTTGTGAATCTATTACTTTTTGCTCTGATTCTTCGGCTTTGTGGTTTGCTTCTCGGAATAATTCCCTCAATTGCTCCACACTCTGCTCTGCTACTTCGTGCCGTACAGCCTGGAGGGAAGGACACTCGCTCTTCAAGTGCTCATTTCGCCCGCTTTCTTCTTCCCTATTCTCCCATCTCTTGCGGTTGTCGTGAGCGTTCTGCATTTGTTCCCTGGCCTTGCGCTCGCGGTAGGATAGCCTGGGCTTCTGCTTCTCCTCGACACGGGCTGCAGCAGCCTTCAGTCGCTCCTCTCGTGCCTTGCGACGAGCCTCCCGGCGAGCCTCGTATGAGTCAAGGTCATAGGGACTAGTTTCCTTCTTCGAGCGCTCTTCAGAGGCCAATGGCTTGTCTCTACCATTCTGGACGGGCTTCTCCACCGCCTCAGTTGGTGGAGGGCTCTTCAATTTCAACTTACATTCCTCTCTCTCACTAGCCTTGGATGGCACCGGGCTCTTGGATGGCACTGGGCTCTTGGATGGCACCGGGCTCTTTGTCTTGAGCTCCCCAGCCTGAGGCAATTGGAAGACAGAGACTTAAAGCCCTCCAATTACACCATCACCTTACACCAGCATCCACACACTAGCCCACAGTGGAAAGTTTTGATCGCATTTTCAAAAATAATGCTAGTAGGTACAGGAGAGTCTTAAAGTATGTGTGGTTGGATACAGTCAGTATAGTGATAATGTGAGTATACCGTATGGCCGGAAAATTTGGTGAGATTAAATTTGGAGGATTGGTCGTGAATTCAAGTTGGCGGATTTTAATTTGGCGGTTTGGTTTTCGCGAGCAATGACGTCACACACACGTAACCCAAGGCCAGTGATAGAATTTTGTCGATAGAGAGAGTGATGCTCACCTTCCCAGGCACGCCAGCCCTGAGGAAGACAAACAGAGCAAGGGTGGGGTCCACCTGCTTCACTAGCTCCCCTAACTCCTCAGAACACTCCAGCTACATATGGGGGAAAGAGAAAGTCACATGTAGTCAACACACACTGAGATTCACAGCTTAAAAAGTCATATCTAGCTGCTATTGCTGACAATTTATGTGTGTGCTAGAGTGACTGTTTAGACCAAGCTAGACACTTTCGCATTTATACATCAAGAAATTGAGTGCGATTGATGCTGAGGCCAGTGAGGATTGAAACATTCTATGAACATCACCACTGACCACAGTTCAACAAACCTTGTCCTCTTTGAGCCACTTCTCGATGAGCTGTTTCTTGCCCTGGGCAAGCATGGGCCTGCACAGCTCCAGGGCCTCATACTTGTTCAGCTGGCTACTCTCCAGCAGGATGCCAAAGTATTGCAACAGGGGGGAGGTCTGTCCTGGAGGGGTGGGTACGTGCTGGAAGCGTTGGATTGTCTGAGGGGTACGTAGAACACCCTGAGAGAGAGAGACAGGAGAGGAGGTGTGCAACGTGACCAAAGAACAAAAATAAATTCCTGCTGGTCACCTACAACAGGGCTAAGCCGTGGACATAAGGGTATAGCTGGAGGTACAGGTACAACTGTTTAATACCTTGGGTGCCCTGGCAGCGATCTTGGCAGCCTCCTGGAACTGACTCTGGCTGAAGAGCACGTTGAACTTCCTGACAAAGAGCTCCTCTGCCCCTGTGAGGTCATTGCGGGTGGCCATGCGCAGGGCTAACTCCGGGTTCTGCAAAGTGTTGGTGATGTAGGGCACTATGTTGCTCTCGTCAACACTTACAGAGAGCACCTGCAGGAGAAGTGGGAGGAAGGGAGGGAGGAGGTGATATCAATACGAGAGGAATATCCAGTAACAATCTCAAACAGATATGTCTTCTGTCAGTTGATATAAGCTCTTGCATGGCATAAAACCTTCATCAAACTATTACTGTATTCAAGGGTGGAGTCAACAACAATAAAAATGCGTACAAGGATGCAAGGCAGGTGTCCTTTAGCAGTAGATCAGCTTGCTTTATAATTATCAGTACTATGTTAGTTCTGCCCGGCTACCAAGAGCTATAATCTCACATCAATGTGAAAAGTAGCTACCTCTATGATGTCACAGTCCTCCCATACAGATACCTTATATGGGAGCCCAACACACTTGAGAGGCTACTCACCTGTCCCTTCCTGTTGACTCCGATGATGCCACTGGAGGGGTCGTGGACAGCCGTGACAAAGATGGTCTCTCCGCTGATGCGGTTCATGTAGATGCACGTGCCTGTCTCGAGGTCGTACAGGTGGACGTAGCCAAACTTGGTGATCAGGTAGATCACGTCGTACTTTGTACTGACCTAAAGGGAGAATTTGTGTGAGTCTGTAGGCCAACATGTCTTTTCCACGGGTCATATATACATGATGCTTACCTGCATGGCCACAGGGAAGTCGGTCTGCGCTTCTGGAGGGAAGAACACGTCCACTGCCTTCTTTGTGAACGGCTGGCAGCCGGCAGGTGGAGTGCCCACTTCAATGATGTGCAGCTGAGCAAGAGTGGACAATATGCTCTTGAGGTAAAAAATTGTAGGTTGATGTGCTAGTTTCTTATATGTGTAGTACCATTACTATTGTCATAGCAGGCCATAAAACAACAGGTGCAAATTTGGCTAAAACTTAATGGAGGAGTGTAAAGACTTAGCATTCCTACAAAGGTATCCATCCATCCATGATGCACAAGTTTTGTATCTGTAGCTAGAAGCCACCATTGTCACACACAGAGGAACAATGGAAGTGCATGCATACCTTTCCTCCCTGCTGTGTGCGCACAGCAAAGGTGAAGAGAGTGGACTCCTCTGAGTTGCCAGGCATCTTGAACTGGGCAAAGGCCGCCGCATGTCCCTCAATGGGCTGGCTCACTTTCCGCTCCACAGAGTATAGCTGCATGTGGCCAGCCACTCGGTGTTGCTATGAGGAGAAGCAGAGCAGAATAACAATGTTAGTAGTGTATACGTGTGTATGTGTGTGTGTGTGTGTGTGTGTGTGTGTGCGTGGGCATATGTAGCATTGGTCTGTAAGTGTGGCTACCAACCTGTGCAGAGATACCGACAAGCAATAGCCATTTGAGGGCCTTGTCTGCTCGGTAGTTGATGATCTGACAGCCAGCGAGGCTCGAATGGCGATCAAACATCTTCTGTGGCTGAGACTCACCTGGTGAAAAAACAGTTCAAGCAAAATGATCCACCAGGATGTGCTCCACATGTGGTTTGCAAAATGGCAAAAAACGTTCTTTAATGAGTACAAATGCAATCTGAAACCCAACTCAAGTCTAAAATTAACACATTCAGGCAAATTTTGAATTACTTGTCCTTATACACTGAATGGTGTAAGCAATATCACCCTCTTTGTCAATAATGTATAATGAAACATGACTCTCCAGTGACAATAACTCATCTTTTAAGAAATAGCAATCCTGCAGTAGGTGCTAACAGTATGAGGATAATGGGTTTCCAAAAATGGCACAATAGAATGCCTTCATGTGGGCAGATTCTGAGGTGGGGGCTACCCCTAACCATAACAGGAAATTGAAGCAGGAATACTGTGTACATACAATCATGTCACATGGCCAAATGGAGTTGTCACATGATCAGGGCTAGCCTGTAGTAGTACTCAAAATCACAAATGCACTCCAAGGTCACTCTTATTACGTTGTCTGCTCACCTTCCATGGACCAGTGGTACACCGTAGTCTCTGTTACTAGGGCGATGGTGTTGAGGTTGATCCACTTCAAGAAGACGACGTCATCCGTCATCTGGTGGGCCTTCATCTTGCTCTTCATCTCAACGTTGTAGAAATGCAGTTTCTTGCCAGCTGAAGTGGACAAGAAGCTTATAATGAACCTTAACACACCATGTACAAATGGATGATCAAAGTACAGCTATGCCTCCTGTACAGTGTTCAAAGCATGACTCTATCAAGAAAAACATTATTAAACTGTGCTTTACAAGCCACAAAAAGGTGAAAGGTTCACCCATGTTCAATCACTCAGGCACTGCTTGTACACATCTCTTGCTTCTCCTACATACCTACTAGCTACCAGCCAAAATTGGTCATGAAATGTATTTAGCTATTTGCTGCATGCAACCCAACACCTATGCCCAATGCATCAAAATACACACACCTACATTGTCCATCTCCCTATGAAATACTACAAATTTTGGCGCACATGCATACCTTTCAGGGCAATCACTTTGGAAGCAGGGTTCATGATTGCAGAGTCAGCCGTGATGGGCCTTCGGATCGGGTTATTAGCATCGGCCAGGTCGATGATGACCACTTGGACAGTGTCCCCAACCTTTTCCCTAATACAGATGAACTTGTCCGACTCCATTGTCAGCGTGGCAAAGCCGATCTGCTGCACATTGATGCCAACATTTTGAAGCTGCAAAAGATGAAAATGCTCATAATGAGGTTCCGAAAATTATACTCCAGAATTATAGCCAAGTTGGTAAGGTTTTCTGTGGCACAAATGCATAGGAAGCTGGTAAGCATGGTGCATTGAAGCCCCATTAGGTTGTCTGCCCAGTCTATTGACACAAGATACATCCCCACCCTCTGCCCTATCCCTGCTTTTGAGTGGATTAGGAATGCCACAGACATAACCGCTAATCAGGAACACATTTGCTTCCCAGAAAGTTATCAGTTTCACCAAAATATCTAAACGTGAGGTACGCATAGCAACAATAAATTTTGGAAAAATGTAATAATAATATTAATAGTTACTGAACTTCACCAGTTTTGCTGTACGCAGCCTGCTGTCAAATTTGATACTCAAAAGCAATGACGTTAAAGGCTTAGGTAGGGAAGAAGGATGCCTAAGGATGCTACTACGGTAGCTACATGGATAAGTGTCGTTTAACCAGCTAGGGGCGGAGTTGGTATGTAATTATTAAATAGTAGTTGCTAACATAGTCGTGTGAGGTTCACGTTTTCTCCAAGACTCTCGGGTCACGTGAAGACATTTTGGTGAAACTGGTTATGCACTTCTTGTACCCCTCCTCTTTCTCCTCAACTGTATCGCTCAAAAAGCATAGCTGGAAATAATATAGCCATACTCTCTACCACCCAGACACGAACCTGCAGATGCTCCTGGAAATGAATGGGCAGTTGCTGCGCCATTTTGGCAAGAAAGCTCCAAGTGCTTTCAAAATGTCCAAAGGTGCACCCGGGCTATTATTACGCTACTCTAGGTCTTTCTGTTCCTTTAGATCTTATCCCGGCTGTCGGAACTACGCGTCCAAACAAGTGATAGGCAGCTCAGGAGTGGAGCTCCAGCCTCTTAGCTCTTCCAACCAGAAGTGATTCACCACAAGGCACCGCTTCCGTTTCAGCTACGATTAGTCACCAGAAAGACCTTATGCTAAGTAACCTCATGCAGCACTCATTAGGTGTGCTGTATTGGAATGGAAAACACAGAAATATTACAGCCTTCATCTCATAAAATTACGGCTATGCCCAGCCAGTTAACTATCAGATATCTGCAAATTTGTTCCCTCCCTCCCCCCTGCAAGTCATAAAATTCAGATCCTGGACCCAAAACATGGAGCTTACAGATTGACCCTTCATGCTATACAAACAAGTGTCAAACCTGTCTGAACATTACTGTGGGATGTTACGATAAGTGGGTTGGGCTATTAGGGAACTCTTGTGCCCAGTCAATGTTCACTCCCCCCCCCCCTGCAGAACAGTGTGGTTAGAGGGTATCTCCAAACAACGACATTAAGGGGGAAGGGGGGAAGGGGGGAAGGGGGTAAGGGCTGTGACGTTTAATATCAATAGTTGAAATGTATTATACTGGCTAGAAATGTCCAAATTACCTTGTATGATACCATCGTAAGCGGCAAGGAAGGCTTTTTTTCAGCTTAACAATTTATCGCAGCAAGTATGATCCTAAGTCCCCAGACTACTTACTTCCGCGTGCCGATACTGAAAGCAGTATCGGTGCTGCAGAAGTAAGTGGGCTGGCCCGCGAGACTAGAGTAGCTCATAGCAAAGCACCCTGGGCGCAAAGGGGGAGGGGTCAAGCTTAAATTGTGTCCCTATGTTAGCTTGGAGATACCCCCTTACCGTCATGCAAACTAACTTGGACTGTCCCACTGTATGCATACATGGGTATTTTCCGGTGTAGCAGAATGCTAGCCCTTCCAGATCACAAACTATCAGCAAATCAGCAGAAGTGGTGTCGCCATATTTCTCCACGTGTCGCAGTACCCCGCGGACATTACTGGTGAATATTGTTCCCTCGCTTACTGTCCGCATAAATAATATTGTAGCATTGATTGCAGTAATTGCTGTCTAGGCTATCTACAAACTATCAGCAAATCAGCAGAAGTGATGTCGCCATATTTCTCCGCGTGTCGCAGTACCCGCAGTACTGGTGAATATTGTCCCCCTCGCTTACCGTCCGCATAAATACATTGATTGCAGTAATTGCTGTCTAGGCTATCCTGTATTTTTCTTGCATACCTACCAAGTACTTTTTTTCATTGTCTGTCCCCATATATATCTTGGTTCCAAGAAGAAAAATAAGACCAAAAAATAGAGAAAAAGAACAAAAACAAAAAATTCTCAGTCCTCCTATTATAATTATTATTATTATTTGCTTTTGTATTCTTTTCCTATATATTTTTTTTTTGTATTCACACTTCTTTTTTCTTTTTTTCCCTTTTTTTATTATTATTTTTTTATTGGTATTATAATTATCACTACCACTGTTGCTAATTTGTAATTGCCTTTTTTCTTCTTTCTGCCTTGCCTTGGTTTACATTCCTTTTTAGTCGTGTCATCTGTGTTGCCATTTCTGCTTTGTTAGTAACACTCCTATTATAATATGTATGTACCAGCTACTATTACTTCAATTTTTGCACCTACTACTTAGTTTTCTTTTCTATTCATGTGCTGCATAATTATAATACTGGTGTGTCCATGTTGGCCTGCTGCTTTGGGGTGTGACCCAAAAATTACTAATGACACATTGTACTTCGCAATGACTATAGCCTTCATTCGAGTCACATGTACATGTACATGTCACAGTAGCTTGTTTGCTTCATTATAGCTACAGTCATTGTTTGTGTATGCTTCACTGACAATGATAAAATTACAAGTACCAAAAATTATAACACTGTGCTATAGGTGCATGTATTCACAGAACCTTCTCAGTCACATGAGTCATAAGTATATCAGTTCACATCTGGATCGAACTCATGCACATTGCACATTCTATGTTGCACTTGCTAGCTAGCGAGTATCCATGCACCATACTAGCTATTCAAACACAGGAAAGTAATAGTCCCACACGCTAGCCTTCACCATATCAAATGACTGTAAGACAAAATCTAGGTGCAGCAAGCCTGGGTATGAGGCTCAGAAAGTACACTAGTAATAAGGAATGTATGTCTCTCAAATAGTGAACATGCTCCAGCTATGTGATCCTGTGCCCGTCAGTGTCCACCAGTCTGCCCTCCTTGAGGCATACTTCCAGCCACTGCAAGGAGAGGATCTCAGCTGGACAGCCAGGGGGGAGGGAGGGCAGCTGTGTAGATAAGAGAGAGGCACTGAGAGTAAATGCATAGTACTCTGCATATACCAAGGATATACTGAACCATTGTGCAATAGTTCACATCAATTATACCAAACAGTCAGTGAGCTGATGCATATAACTTGCACAAGTCAATTACGTTAACCTCATGATGAGTTTCGTCCTTCCTGCAAAGGATGTGAGTTGTGGTAGCATCAATCTTATCACTGACTTCACCGTTGTAGGCAATGACGTAGCGCGATAGCTTCTTCCTCTCCACTTCATCGAGACCATGGAAGTGGAGCACCATTCCTGTGAAGATGTCAGGAAGAGGATCGCAGTCTGTAGGAAGGAGGCTAGAGGCTAGAGGAAGGGAGGGGAGGAAGGAGGATGGGGAGGGAGGGAGGGAGGATGGGGAGGAAGGGAGAGAGGAGAGGAGGGAGAGGGGGAGGAAGGGAGGGAGAAAGAGAGGGAGGGAGAGAGGGAAGGAGGGAAGGGGGTAAGTGTTTAAGATAAATCAATGGAGTAACAGTGGTTTGGCATATTCACCAGCTATTGAAGAGCTACATGTAGCAGGAGGGGTGGATGCACTTGAGGCCGTTGGTTTTGAGGTATATTTGGAACGAGAAAAGTAATAGCTGATGATCAGTCAAGGTATCAATACAAGCAGGATTAGCTGAGTCACAATGGGAAAAATGTAGTGGAGTTTGTATCCTCATGTGGTGTGTGTGTGTGTGTGTGTGATGCAGCATAGCGGATACATGTATGTGGGGATTCCCCTGGAGGCAAAGTGCTTCCTGATGAGTCGTTCCGTGCCGTACCAGTTGAAGTGGGGGGTACTATGCCCTATCCTGGGCAAGTGGACACTGGCTGCGGGGGAGGAGGGACGGGGAAGACCGAGGGAAGGGGAGTGGAGGGGAGGGGAGGGGAGGGGAGGGTGAAAGAAACGAAGGAAGGAAGGGTAAGGCAGAGGCTTTTATAACAAGAGGGATGATATTGAAGCCTAACTGCGGATGAAATTGCTTACCTCTTCTCCTCCTAGCTTCCCGAGCCACCCGCTGCAACCCAGTACTCAGGGCTGAGAGTTTGATCCCCGAGAGCCGACCACTTCCCTCTCGGGTCTGTGCCACAATCAGTGCCAGCTGTGTGTGTGTGTGTGTGTGTGTGTGTGTGTGTGTTATGATGGGGAATAGCTGCATAACAGATGCTGGAGACTGTGTTTGTAGACAGCACTAAAGAATGGTTACAAACCAGATCACTGCCCTTCTCTCTGCTCATGAGGTCGTCAATGGAAATGATGTGAGCATCACCGAGGTGGAGATCTGTATGATTTATAGCCTACATATTCACCCATTACTTCACACACACACACACACACACACACACACACACACCTTTCATCCTCCCTGCTAGCTCATACCGCTCCTGGGGCTGCAGTGACCGAGCAGCAAGAGCTGAAAACAGTCCTCCTTTACCCCAGAGCCCAGAGTCATCTAAGGGTTAATTAAACAATGCGTGTAAAAGATATGCAGTATGTCCACATATACAGGGAAGGGCTATAGACTCTGAGTATAGCTCCTGCTGTCTATTGGGGATTAGGTATTACCTCACTACCCACCTATGCAGTGGACTACAATGGCATCAGAGTCTCCGGTGTTCTGGGGCTGGGTCACATCTCCCACCAGGTAGTGAATTTCTCGGTCTGGGGGTTCACCGGCCTGGAATTCCTCTCCGAACCCCTCGGGTTCCCCCTCACTCTCACTCTCACTGCTCTCAAGGACGACGTTGAGCGAGGTGTAGTCATGACGCTGCCAAAACTCCAACCTAGGAGAGTTGGAATACCGAGGGATTACCAGTTTCACTTATCAGTTGCTTCTGAAAGGCTGTGAAAGTTGCGATATGGTGTTCTAAAGTGAACACTTCTTGTTGCTACGAAACCAGACTTAACGAATTTCAGTAATCACTTCATGGTATCTGTTCATAAAAAATACCATGATGCAACTTTCTAACTACGCCAGTATCCATGGATACTCAGGGGCAGCTTTATAGTACATGAAAGTCATAAGTGTTAGGAGCCTTATTTGATGTCCCCACCTCTTCTTCCTCTTCTCCTCCAGTCTCTTCCTCTCCTGTTCCTCCAGCATCCGCATCCTCTTGGCCCGGGCTTCTTCCCGCTGGAGGGAGAAGGAAGGAGGGAGGGAGGGGCGTGACGCTTTCCTGGGGTGGCACCAGCACACAGAGGAGCAGCCGTTACCTTTCTCTTCCGTTCCGCCAGCTGCTCGGGGGTTAGGGGCTTCCTTTTTCTCCCTGGAAGGAGGGGCATGGCCAGGGGTGTGGCCTTCAGAGGCACACCACGAAGCACTCTCTCTCCAAGCTCTCCTTCAGCGATCTTTAACTGCTCTGTAATTGGTGTATGTGTACATCTATAATGATGAATAGGTACAATATGGTACTAGTCTCATTCCCATGTCATGTGACTCGGGAATGAGGCTGGTATGGTACTAGTCTCATTTCCACATCATGTGCACCTGGAAATGAGACTGGCAAATATCTATAGCATACAGAGATAAGAGCAGTGAGTTGATGTTACTATCACGTCCTCACCAGCTAGCAGTTGATCGAAGCTCTTTTTATCGGTGTCACTGGACTTAGAGTAGTCTTCTCCCTCATACACATACATGTTTTCTGGAGCTAGAGGGCGGGGGGGAGGAATCAGTAGAGCAGATAAACTTTAATGGTTTCCACTCTCTGTATCACACAGAAGTGGAAAAGTGTCCTTTCTATTCAAGGTATTATGCCCCATGCAAGTGGGCCTGCGTGCAGGACTAAGAAAGAGGTGAGTGATATATGGTGGCTGCATAATGGAACAGCTAGGCATGTATGTTGGGTCTAAATTAGGAAAACATTTCGAATTTCAATCAACGTAGCACTTGTAATCAAATACTGATCTAACAAAGTAGCTTTACATCCAATGCTTGCAGTAACTTGCTTGGCCAGTGTGTGAAAAAAATCCTAAAATTGTGGACTGAAGGCTATAGACCTAAAGCATGGAGACAACTTACCTTGAAATTCCTCAATACTCTCAGGCTTTCCTTTCTGCTGCTCCACTCTACCTCCTTCTGCCACCCACCTCCCCCCCTCACTGCATCCCAGAATGCTGAGAAAGGAAGGGATGGAAGGAGAGATGGAGGGAGAGAGAATGGGAGGGAGGGAGTGAGAGGAGAGAGGGAGGGAGAGAGGAGAGGAAGGAGGGAGGAAGAAAGGAAGGGATGGAGAAAGGGAGGGAGGGAGCGAGGGAGGGAGGGAGAGATTGAGGAAAGGGAGCACTGTGTGGTAGAGGTAGCTTGTACCAATATGCTACTGGTGTTACCTCTCCAGGTCTTCGTCGACAACAGTGCTCTCCTCCGACTGCAGGAGATTGTCCAGTCCAAACTTGAGGATGTCAGTCAGCTGGGTTGGAGCCTCGGCAACTCCACTCGCTGTCCCATGAGAGAACTGTGATAGGAATAAGTGGAGGAAGGATACGCTATAAAATGAATAGCAGAGATTTTGACAAGCTCCTTTGAGGTGTACTTCTCAGTTTGTAACAGCAGAAGGCCAAAATGTGTATGTAACTATAGAGGGGCAAGCTCCTATCCCCCCCCCCCCTCTAATGACAGCGGTGGTGAGCTCTGCCTACCTGGCCCCCTTCAATGACAGCGGTGGTGAGCTCCAGCTTCGAGTGTGCCCTCTTCAGGATGATTTCCTCCACTGTGTAGCGGCAGCTCAGCCGTATCACCTTCACTGGTCTGTGGGAGAGAGGGGGAGGGGGAGAGGAAACTGTGGAGGACATTTACTGTGGGGGACACTCTTTGTCTCCTTAAAGTAAGGGGGCAAAGAATGTCCCCCACACTCTTTGACCCCTTCTTATAAGGGGGCAAAGAGTGTCCCCCACACTCTTTGACCCCTTCTTATAAGGGGGCAAAGAGTGTCCCCCACACTCTTTGCTCCCTTCTTATAAGGGGACAAAGAGTGTCCCCCACACTCTTTGACCCCTTCTTATAAGGGGGCAAAGAGTGTCCCCCACACTCTTTGCTCCCTTCTTATAAGGGGACAAAGAGTGTCCCCCACACTCTTTGACCCCTTCTTATAAGGGGGCAAAGAGTGTCCCCCACACTCCTTTGCCCCTTCTTATAAGGGGACAAAGAGTGTCCCACACTCTTTGACCCCTTCTTATAAGGGGGCAAAGAGTGTCCCCCACACTCTTTGTCCCCTTATAAGAAGGGAGCAAAGAGTGTGGGGGACACTCTTTGCCCCCTTATAAGAAGGGGTCAAAGAGTGTGGGGGACACTCTTTGACCCCTTATAAGAAGGGGTCAAAGAGTGTGGGGGACACTCTTTGTCCCCTTATAAGAAGGGAGCAAAGAGTGTGGGGGACACTCTTTGCCCCCTTATAAGAAGGGGTCAAAGAGTGTGGGGGACCCCTTTGATCCTTTTCTAAACTCAAGGAGGAGTCCTGGGAGTGAGACTAGGAAATGTAGTGGATTGCGTTCACACCATATCATGTAAGATTCCCATGCTCTTTCTACCTTTCTATCGTCACCATCTTTCGCTCACTCAGTTGCATCCTTACCGGGTCTGCCCAATGCGATGAGCCCTGGCGGCCGCCTGGAGATCATTCTGAGGATTAAAGTCAGAGTCGACAAAGATGACGGTGTCAGCCCCAGCCAGGTTGAGCCCCTGCCCCCCGGCCCTCGTGCTCAGCAGGAAGATGAACGTCTCCTCATCCTCTGAGAAGTTCCTCACTGCCAGGAAGCGTTCCTCCCCACGGACTGAGCCATCCAGACGTTCATAAGAATAGCCTGTAGAGGAGAAAGGAGGTACAAGAGTAGCTAGGAAGTCAGGCCCTCACATCCATCGGTACCTCTGTATCCAAGGTAGTCTTGTATGATGTCCAACATTCGAGTCATTTGGGAAAACATCAGTACCCTGTGACCTCTGAGGGGAGGGAGGAAGAGTAGTTGTCACATGATAGTTACACAAGAATCACATGATGCTACAATTGACATTAGCCAATGTATATACCTTGCTTTCAGGTGAGACAAGAGCTTGTCAATGATGAAGAGCTTACCTGTGAAAATAAGGAAAATCGGGATCCATTACACCCACTAGCTTCATTCCCATACTCCATTCCAAAGTCCTTAGTATAGTGGAACTGGTGATTTGGAAATGAAACTAATTATAACCTACTTACCACTAGCCTCAACGAGGTGCTCTCCCAGTTCGAACGGCTCCGGCTCCACCCCGTCAAACAGGTAAGGGTGGTTGACACACTTGCGCAACTGGGTCAGGATATTCATCAGACGTGTCTTACTGCCGGCCTCACCAAACGCAGCTTCAGAACACGGCAACAGAAATCACGGGGTGATATCAAAAACAATTCTCTCTTCCCTTCTTACCTAGGTCCTTCATGAGAATGGCTTTGTAGTACTTCTTCTGGAGAGCCGAAAGCCCACTGTAGAGGATGACCTCGCTCTTCATCGGCAGGTCCAGTAACACCTGGGGTGACCACAGTGATTTCTGATATTAAAACTGATACCAAAATGATCCAGCCTCATCCCCAGGCTTTCCCGACGATGATCACAGTGTTATCTCTGACACAGATTCTGATACTGATGTAAGTCAAAGGTGGTATACATGTAGTCCTAAATTAGATCCAGAGGAGATGTGGGTGCTTAATCAGGATGCAATCTGCATCAACTTTGAAACATGTGTAAATAAGCATTTTCTTATGTTTTTGGACAAGAAAACCACATCAAAGCACATGTTTGCTTGTATTTTCTCCATTTAGTATATCAAAATATCCGAACGCAAAGTACGCATAGCAACGAGAAATGTTGAAGAATGCAATTATTAATAGTTATTTAATTTCCAGTTTCACTGCACCATTGAAATTCGGTTCCTAAAAGCGATAACGTTCAAGGCCTAGGCCGATAAGAAGGATGCCTAAGCTAGCTACTATATATCTGCACAGGTAATTACCAGGTATGGGCGGGGTCGGAATGTAGTTATTAACTAGTTGTTGCTAACGTAGTCATGTGCGGATCACGTGTTGGGCTGAGACTCTCGGCCCACGTGAGGACATTCTGGTGAAACTGATATATAGTACTCATAATTTTTATCCCCATTACATCATAATGGTAAAGGGTCCATTGTTGTTACTGATTACTGTGATACTGACACTGACACACTGCCTAGTTCTTCTCATGACACTGACCTCTGATTTGACCCTCCTCAGTAGGAAGGGCTCGAGCACCTGGTGCAGGGAGGCAGCCACTGCATCATCTGTGGTGGGGGTGAGGAGAGAGAAGGGTTTGCAGGCAGCAAAGCACAAAGTTCTTCAGAAGCACCCCAATTAGTGTAGCTGGCTGTTGCTAGGATATAGCACCAATACATGTTATGTTCATCATAGTAATAGTAGTTAAGTATGGGCTTTACACTAAAAAGAGAATTTTATCACCAACTGACCTTTGACGTTAGAAAATTCGGTAACAAACTTGTCCTGTTTAGCTATGGGGAAGATGCGTGGAGCCACAAAGGAGAGCAGAGAGTAGAGCTGGAGAGGAAGAGAAACAGAAGAGTCACCATTGCAGTGGTCGTGGTCGTACACCTGCAATCTACTGAGGTTCAGCACAACACTAAGCCTTCCATTCCCACCCCTCCTAGACACGAAGCTACCTCGCTGAGGTTGTTCTGTACTGGAGTGCCAGTGAGCAGGAGAGTGAACTTAACGTTGAACTGCAGGAAACAAAACCAGAATGAAAGAGAGGGAGTGCAGATTGGATGAAAGTCTAAACATGCTACCTGGTTGAGAAGACCATAGAGGACTGATGAGGAGTTCTTGAGTCTGTGACCCTCATCAACTATTAGACACTGCCATGGAAACCTAAATAGGCAGGATTAATAATGGAACTGCACTACCTATAAACTAAATTCTTACTTTTGCAAGAAAGCCGTATCTCTTATGACCACCTGTAAAAAAAATATACAAACACGGTCATGTACGCTGAAATGTTTCCTATGATGCAATCATTACCTCATAGTGTGAGAGCATCACATGGAATGGAAACTGGGCCTTGGACCAGCCAACTCCCTGGAATGAGAAAATTTAAACTTCCTTGTCTGCTTATGTTTCTTTTTTTTTATGTAGAGCTGCAGCTAAAGTACGCAGTTTAAAACATGTGGGAGAGGGGCACCCATATAGTCTTGTTCCCAGGAGCCCCTCCCAAACAGTGGCGTAGCCAGACTAGAGTGTTTGCCTGGGCTGCAAAGTGACATATAGAATTTTTTTTCTAGCATTCAGTAAGTGCTCTCTTCAAAGACAGCTTCCATGTGAGCTGTCCCCAGAGTGTTGCAGCTTCTTTGGTGGCATTTATAGGAGTCTCGAACCTGCCACGCCCCTTTTGATCATACTACGGGTTCCCTGGGCACAGAGATCGATTGCCCATGGGCAGGCCCAGGTGTGGCCATACCACTGCTCCCAAACATGAAAAAGTAAACCTCGAGTGACTCAGCAAGTCCACTCTGTGCAACAGCAACTAAGGGTCCTCTAGTACGTGCCCATTCTTTGCATCTCTGCTGATGTCCCATGGGCACTTACCTGGCTACTGACGTGGTCAATAATCTCCTCCCTCTGCTCCTCCCTGGCTTCCTTGTTGCCAGAAAAGTTCAGGACCTTCAGGTGGGGTGCGAATCTGTATAGCATGGCAGCCAGCTAGTAGCATACTAACCAAACGACATAATAGTCTTATGAAACAATAGAGCGTAAGGCTATACTATTCGTGTAATGGTAGAATACTGGTAGTATACCGTTCATACACTGAGAGTATACTAGTTGCACCATAGGGTGCAGGACTTACCGAGAGAGTTCTGTCTCCCAGTTTCTGATAACGGAGAGGGGCGATAGCACGAGGAAGGGCCCCCTGCTACCGCAGCCACCCATCAGGTATACTAGCAGTGAGATGGACTGGAAGAGGGAGCAGCAGTTGCATATCTATGACCAGGAGTGCAGCTATATAGACACCCCTGTTGTGATCTAAAACTAGCCCCACCCACCTAGATGCACGCTCGATTACAACTGAACAGCCACTTGCTTGCTTCCCTATTCCTCCTTAACCTTGCGAGGTAACCTGACAGCCATCACTGGTATAGTACTACTGCAATTTCTCAATTGCGTTGCTCTTCATTTGCCTACCTGGAGAGTTTTCCCAAGTCCCATTTCGTCGCCCAAGATGCAGCCGTGCCCAGCCCCGTGCCGCGCAGCAAGCCACGAGAGACCTTCCAGCTGGTAGGGACGGAGCTTGACATTGCGCAAGTCCCATCCCTCTAGATGTCCTTGCTGGATTTTCTTGCTGTCGCTGCTGTCAGCCTTCGATGCTAAGCTTCGGACTGCACGCACAAACTCCATTACTGATAAGTATTTCCAGTAAGAGCACACCTGATGATGAGGTTACTGAGCATGCGCAGTAAGTCTTCCTGAGAAACGGAAGCGGTGCCTTGTGGCGAATCACTTCTGGTTGGAAGAGCTAAGAGGCTGGAGCTCCACTCCTGAGCTGCCTATCACTTGTTTGGACGCGTAGTTCCGACGGCCGGGATAAGACCTAAAGGAACAGAAAGACCTAGAGTAGCGTAATAATAGCCCGGGTGCACCTTTGGACATTTTGAAAGCACTTGGAGCTTTCTCGCCAAAATGGCGCAGCAACTGCCCATTCGTTTCCAGGAGCACTTGCAGGTTCGAGTCTGGGGCCCTGGGTGATAGGGAATATGGCTGTATTATTTTCAGTGTTTTTTTTTGAGCGAGGGAGTGGAGGGAAAGAGGAGGGGCATATTTAAAAAAATGCATAACTTTCTGGGGAGCGCGTTGCCAGAAACGTGCTCCTGATTAGTGGTTATATCCGTGTGGCATTCCTAATGCACTCAGTAAGGTTTTGAAAGTGAAAAGCAGGGATGGGGGCCCTTGTGAAAAAGGGTACAATAAGCACTAATGGAGGCATGTTTGAGATGCTTTTGCATGGGTAATTGTCTTGTATCAACAGACTGGGCCGACAGAAAAACTAATGGGACTTCAATGCACCATGCTTACAGCTGCTTGTACCATGGCAAATGTTCAATGTATGTTTGCACCAGTAGAAATTTGCCCACGATCTTGGCAACGTGAGTAATATTATGGAGTGTGTTGTTCGGGACCTATGCAAGCTTTTTCTCATCTTTTTGTAGCTTCAAAATGTTGGCATCAATGTGCAGCAGATCGGCTTTGCCACGCTGACAATGGAGTCGGACAAGTTCATCTGTATTAGGGAAAAGGTTGGGGACACTGCCCAAGTGGTCATCATCGACCTGGCCGATGCCAATAACCCGATCCGAAGACCCATCACGGCTGACTCGGCAGTCATGAACCCTGCTTCCAAAGTGATTGCTCTGAAAGGTATGCTTGTGTGCTGAAGCTTGTAGTATTTCATAGGGAGATGGATGATGTAGGCGTGTGCATGCATTGGTATTTGGGATGAAAAGTAAATCTCGTATCCAATTTTTGGGTGGCAGATCTTCCTCGTAGATGTGTAGAAGTGCGAGATGTGCGCCTGATACAGGGGTCAACCTTTTAGTATTTTGTGGCTTGTAAAGGAGTTGACCACAAATGTTTAAACATACTCATTGGGCTTTGAACACCATACAGGAGGCATAGCTGTACTTTGTCATTAGTTTTGATCTTCCATCTGTGCATGGTGTGTTAAGGTTCATTATGAGCTTCTCGTCCACTTCAGCTGGCAAGAACCTGCAGATCTTCAACATTGAGATGAAGAGCAAGATGAAGGCCCACCAGATGACGGATGAGGTCATCTTCTGGAAGTGGATCAACCTCAACACCATTGCCCTAGTAACAGAGACTACGGTGTACCACTGGTCCATGGAAGGTGAGCAGACAACGTAATAAGAGTGACCTTGGAGTGCATTTGTGATTTTGAGTACTACTACAGGCTAGCCCTGATCATGTGACAACTCCATTTGGCCATGTGACATGATTGTATGTACACAGTATTCCTGCTTCAATTTCCTGTTATGGTTAGGGGTAGCCCCCACCTCAGAATCTGCCCACATGAAGGCATTCTATTGTGCCATTTTTGGAAACCCATTATCCTCATACTGTTAGCACCTACTGCAGGATTGCTATTTCTTAAAAGATGAGTTATTGTCACTGGAGAGTCATGTTTCATTATACATTATTGACAAAGAGGGTGATATTGCTTACACCATTTAGTGTATAAGGACAAGTAATTCAAAATTTGCCTGAATGTGTTAATTTTAGACTTGAGTTGGGTTTCAGATTGCATTTGTACTCATTAAAGAACGTTTTTTTGCCATTTTGCAAACCACATGTGGAGCACATCCTGGTGGATCATTTTGCTTGAACTGTTTTTTCACCAGGTGAGTCTCAGCCACAGAAGATGTTTGATCGCCATTCGAGCCTCGCTGGCTGTCAGATCATCAACTACCGAGCAGACAAGGCCCTCAAATGGCTATTGCTTGTCGGTATCTCTGCACAGGTTGGTAGCCACACTTACAGACCAATGCTACATATGCCCACGCGCACACACACACACACACACACACACATATACACTACTAACATTGTTGTTCTGCTCTGCTTCTCCTCATAGCAACACCGAGTGGCTGGTCACATGCAGCTATACTCTGTGGAGCGGAAAGTGAGCCAGCCCATTGAGGGACATGCGGCGGCCTTTGCCCAGTTCAAGATGCCTGGCAACTCAGAGGAGTCCACTCTCTTCACCTTTGCTGTGCGCACACAGCAGGGAGGAAAGGTATGCATGCACTTCCATTGTTCCTCTGTGTGTGACAATGGTGGCTTCTAGCTACAGATACAAAACTTGTGCATCATGGATGGATGGATATCTTTGTAGGAATGCTAAGTCTTTACACTCCTCCATTAAGTTTTAGCCAAATTTGCACCTGTTGTTTTATGGCCTGCTATGAATAGTAATGGTACTACACATATAAGAAACTAGCACATCAACCTACAATTTTTTACCTCAAGAGCATATTGTCCACTCTTGCTCAGCTGCACATCATTGAAGTGGGCACTCCACCTGCCGGCTGCCAGCCGTTCACAAAGAAGGCAGTGGACGTGTTCTTCCCTCCAGAAGCGCAGACCGACTTCCCTGTGGCCATGCAGGTAAGCATCATGTATATATGACCCGTGGAAAAGACATGTTGGCCTACAGACTCACACAAATTCTCTGATATCTCCCTTTAGGTCAGTACAAAGTACGACGTGATCTACCTGATCACCAAGTTTGGCTACGTCCACCTGTACGACCTCGAGACAGGCACGTGCATCTACATGAACCGCATCAGCGGAGAGACCATCTTTGTCACGGCTGTCCACGACCCCTCCAGTGGCATCATCGGAGTCAACAGGAAGGGACAGGTGAGTAGCCTCTCAAGTGTGTTGGGCTCCCATATAAGGTATCTGTATGGGAGGACTGTGACATCATAGAGGTAGCTACTTTTCACATTGATGTGAGATTATAGCTCTTGGTAGCCGGGCAGAACTAACATAGTACTGATAATTATAAAGCAAGCTGATCTACTGCTAAAGGACACCTGCCTTGCATCCTTGTACGCATTTTTATTGTTGTTGACTCCACCCTTGAATACAGTAATAGTTTGATGAAGGTTTTATGCCATGCAAGAGCTTATATCAACTGACAGAAGACATATCTGTTTGAGATTGTTACTGGATATTCCTCTCGTATTGATATCACCTCCTCCCTCCCTTCCTCCCACTTCTCCTGCAGGTGCTCTCTGTAAGTGTTGACGAGAGCAACATAGTGCCCTACATCACCAACACTTTGCAGAACCCGGAGTTAGCCCTGCGCATGGCCACCCGCAATGACCTCACAGGGGCAGAGGAGCTCTTTGTCAGGAAGTTCAACGTGCTCTTCAGCCAGAGTCAGTTCCAGGAGGCTGCCAAGATCGCTGCCAGGGCACCCAAGGTATTAAACAGTTGTACCTGTACCTCCAGCTATACCCTTATGTCCACGGCTTAGCCCTGTTGTAGGTGACCAGCAGGAATTTATTTTTGTTCTTTGGTCACGTTGCACACCTCCTCTCCTGTCTCTCTCTCTCTCAGGGTGTTCTACGTACCCCTCAGACAATCCAACGCTTCCAGCACGTACCCACCCCTCCAGGACAGACCTCCCCCCTGTTGCAATACTTTGGCATCCTGCTGGAGAGTAGCCAGCTGAACAAGTATGAGGCCCTGGAGCTGTGCAGGCCCGTGCTTGCCCAGGGCAAGAAACAGCTCATCGAGAAGTGGCTCAAAGAGGACAAGGTTTGTTGAACTGTGGTCAGTGGTGATGTTCATAGAATGTTTCAATCCTCACTGGCCTCAGCATCAATCACACTCAATTTCTTGATGTATAAATGCGAAAGTGTCTAGCTTGGTCTAAACAGTCACTCTAGCACACACATAAATTGTCAGCAATAGCAGCTAGATATGACTTTTTAAGCTGTGAATCTCAGTGTGTGTTGACTACATGTGACTTTCTCTTTCCCCCATATGTAGCTGGAGTGTTCTGAGGAGTTAGGGGAGCTAGTGAAGCAGGTGGACCCCACCCTTGCTCTGTCTGTCTTCCTCAGGGCTGGCGTGCCTGGGAAGGTGAGCATCACTCTCTCTATCGACAAAATTCTATCACTGGCCTTGGTAGTTTATGGACTAGATTAATAATGACTCCACTCCACTCTCAACAGGTGATCCAGTGCTTTGCTGAGACTGGCCAGTTCCAGAAGATCATCCTGTATGCCAAGAAGGTTAACTACACGCCCGACTACATCTTCCTGCTACGCAACGTGATGCGGCTCAATCCAGACCAGGGTACAGAGTTTGC
Source organism: Phakellia ventilabrum (assembly GCA_963921505.1). NCBI lineage: Eukaryota > Metazoa > Porifera > Demospongiae > Axinellida > Axinellidae > Phakellia > Phakellia ventilabrum. The sequence goes on from OY997390.1 coordinate 5,618,262, forward strand.
CAAGATGCTGGTGTCTGACGATGAACCCCTTGCTGATCTCAACCAGGTGGGCTTTTATTAGAGACGGATGTACCTTTTTATGCATTGCCAGGTCAATTTTACTGTTTCTCTGTCATAGGGACCCTGTCCATGCATTTCCTTTTAGCAATAAACTTCCACCATAGCTTTATTTACCAGATTTGCTGCCCCAAACCCTCAGATTGTTGATGTGTTCATGGAGGTGAACATGGTCCAGCAGTGCACCTCCTTCCTGCTGGACGCTCTCAAGAACAACCGTCCCAACGAGGGACACCTCCAAACCCGCCTCCTTGAAATGAACCTCCTCACTGCTCCACAGGTGGGTCCTAGCCTACCTATCACATTGTATTGGCCAATACAATTTACATGGCTCTATTTTTATTGTATCGAAGATTAGAACTCAAACGGATTATGGCTGTCACTTTTAATGATATTGATACAGTATTATGAAAAAGTTCTGTCTACTAATGTCCCACTCCCCAGGTTGCAGACGCCATCATGGGTAATCAGATGTTCACACACTACGACAAGGCCCACATTGCCCAGCTGTGTGAGAAGGCCGGGCTGCTGCAGAGGGCCCTGGAGCACTACACCGACATCTACGACATCAAGAGGGCCGTGGTACACACCCACATGCTCAACCCCGACTGGCTGGTCAACTACTTCGGCTCTCTGTCCGTGGAGGACTCTCTGGAGTGCCTGAGGGCCATGCTGCAGGCCAACATTCGGCAGAACCTGCAAGTCTGTGTCAAAATTGCTTCCAAGTACCACGAGCAGTTCACCACCCTCGGCCTCATTGAGCTGTTTGAGTCCTTCAAGAGCTACGAGGGTAAGCTTTTTTGCTAACCTAGTTCGTCTTCATGTCAATCTGTCAATCTTAGTTAGAGCCAGTACATGTAGTACTAGTGGGAAACTCTTAGGGGGGTCTACTGTCAGTGGTCCCTCCCCCACCATGCAGAAGGCTGTCCTTGGCTGTAGGGTTGTGATGTAATTTATTGTCATGTGCTCTACAGGTCTCTTCTACTTCTTGGGATCCATTGTGAACTTCAGTCAAGACCAGGACGTCCACTTCAAGTACATCCAGGTATTGAGATAGAACCGCATAGTGTATTCTAGATGTTTGTAATTCAGCCTAAAATGCAGTATCAGAAGTACATGTGTTATGTGATTGTGAGCTACCTGCCCCAACCAACAGGCCGCCTGCAAGACTGGCCAGATGAAGGAAGTGGAGAGAATCTGCCGGGAGAGCAACTGCTATGATGCAGAGAGGGTCAAGAACTTTCTCAAGGTCAGCCCATCACTTGCCTTTTTATAAAGTGTCGTCATGATCATAAACTGATTCCATGTATGGCCATACAGGTGTACATGTAGCACATATGTGGCATTGTAGTTATTGGATACTTGTAGTTGGTGCAAGTCTAAATATGCTTACAAGTGTAATCGGGCATGTGGACAAGTAGCATGGCTCTGCATAGGGTGGGTTAGCCCACTAATTGTAGGTGAACCCCTCACGCTCTGGTGATTAGATTTGCTACTTCCTTCCCCCCTCAGGAGGCCAAGCTGACAGACCAGCTGCCACTGATTATTGTGTGTGACCGGTTTGACTATGTCCACGACCTGGTACTCTACCTCTTCCGCAACAACCTGCAGAAGTACATCGAGATCTATGTGCAGAAGGTGTGTGTGGGGTTGGTTGTAACTGATGCCTTTATCAAGAGTGCATGACTTTAAAGTTCATAGTACCTTAGTACACTAATTCATCCCCCAGCTATATGTGTATTTTACTTTCAGTGTTGATATTGTATTGTACCTAGTAAGCTCATCAGGTACTTATTCAGGTAGCTGCCTATTTAATATACATGTTAGTTCCTCCCCCTAGAGAAGCATAAAAAATGTACTGTCCTATTCCCCTGTACAGGTGAACCCCTCACGTCTGCCTATTGTGGTAGGTGGGCTGCTGGACGTGGACTGTGCCGATGATGTCATCAAGAACTTGGTGCTTTCTGTCAAGGGGCCGTTCTCCACTGACGAACTTGTGGAGGAGTTTGAGAAGAGAAACAGGTTTGGCAAGCTTTTTTTACCTGGAAATAGATCATGCCATAACCATGTGCTTTAGCGGGATGGGCTTATCTAAGACACTGACAATCTCTATTTTTCTCCTTAGGCTGAAGCTGCTGTTGCCATGGATGGAATCACGCATACACGAGGGAGTGGAGGAGCCAGCCACACACAATGCCCTCGCAAAGATCTATATCGACAGCAACAACAACCCTGAGAGATTCCTGCGTGAGAACCAGTTCTATGACAGCAGGATAGTGGGACGATACTGTGAGAAGAGGGACCCTCATCTTGCCTGCGTTGCCTACGAGAGGGGACAGTGTGATGATGAACTCATTAAGGTGCGTGGGTCATGTGGTTACAGTACATCTACTTTTCTTACTAGGAAGTGAACTTTTTTTGTATTATCTTGGTCTTTGAATTGTTGGTGCTGAAGTGTTAGTGGTTTGATGCTTGACCATCAAGTTGGTGATTTATTCTTTTTCCCCTGTGCATGTGCATGTTGTAGGTTTGCAATGAGAACTCCCTCTTCAAGAGTGAGGCTCGCTATCTTGTGCGTCGTCGTGAGCCAGATCTCTGGGGCCGTGTGCTAGACGAAGAGAACCAGTACCGCCGACCGCTGATCGACCAAGTTGTGCAGACAGCCCTCAGCGAGACCCAGGATCCCGAGGATGTTTCAGTGACTGTAAAGGCCTTCATGTCCGCTGACCTGCCCAATGAGCTCATTGAATTGCTAGAGAAGGTTGTGTTGGACGAGAACTCTCTGTTCAGGGACCATCGGTAAGAGTTGGTGCCACGTGTGGCGGAAACTAGGCAGCTAGACTAAACTTTCCCAGACATCACTGTTACATATTTATCTTTCTCCTGCTAGACATGGAGTTTCAACCTTCCTTCAAGCATTACTGATATTTCCTTTAATCCCCCTCTAGTAATTTGCAGAACCTGTTGATCCTGACAGCAGTCAAGGCTGATCAAACTCGTGTGATGGAGTACATCAACCGCTTGGACAATTATGATGCCCCAGACATCGCCAACATCTGCATTAGCAGTGACCTGTTCGAAGAGGCCTTTGCCATCTTCAAGAAGTTTGACGTCAACACCTCTGCCATTGAAGTTCTGATCACACACGTGCGCAACCTGGACCGTGCCTATGAGTTTGCAGAGCGCTGCAACCAGCCTGCTGTGTGGAGCCTGCTGGGGAAATCCCAACTGGATTCCCAAATGGTGAAGGAGGCTATTGACTCCTACATCAAGGCTGACGACCCCTCAACCTACACTGAGGTCATCCAGGCTGCTAATGAAGCAGGTAAGTTAAGAGCGATAATTCATGATATTTTTTGTAGCTTGTTATGTGACTACGATACCAGGGCCAATTAAATACATGTACATGTAGAGTGAGATGCCTGATACATATACCCTGACTTAAATATTCCCTGCACGCATGTTTATAGCTGTGGACGAGATGTGCAGGCTGAATGATGTGTTCTCGTCTACTTTTTGTAGCCAACTTTGAGGACCTGGTGCGCTACCTCCAGATGGCACGCAAAAAGACCCGTGAGACCTTCATCGAGACTGAACTGGTGTTTGCCTTTGCCAAGACCAACCGTCTGGCCGACCTGGAAGAATTCATCTCGGGACCCAACCACGCCCAGATAATGCAGGTGGGTGGGACCTTTGAATAGAAATGTAGGTAAAGAAATGGATCCAGAAGTATTTGGTGGTTGAAAGATCTGTGTATCTTCCGGGTATTAGAATAGGAAGTGACTGCTACATCTCTCCCTAGGTTGGTGAGCGCTGCTACGAAGAGAAGATGTACGAGGCCGCCAAGCTGCTGTTCAACAACATCTCCAACTTTGCCCGCCTGGCCTCCACTCTGGTGCACCTTGGGGAGTTCCAGAATGCAGTTGACTCTGCACGCAAAGCCAATTCCACCAGGACCTGGAAGGAGGTGGGCCAAATGGATTTGGGAATTGGGTAGCAGTTGTGTCTTTATCATGAGCCTTATGAGTTTACCAGTAACTACAGACTGACCAGCAGCTAGCTAACCACAACCAGCCATAGCGTTGCCACTGTAGGGTAATAAAATCAAGTGTAAACACAGGAGTTGGTGCTTAAAACAATTATGCACACTTATTTTGTAAACTACAATAGAGAGTGTACTGAACAGTATAGTGAAGTGTGATATATTACATTTCCCTTTTTCCTGCAGGTCTGCTTCTCCTGTGTAGATGGCCAGGAGTTCCGTCTGGCCCAAGTCTGTGGCCTGCACATCGTTGTCCATGCAGACGAACTGGCAGACCTGATCAACTACTACCAGGACAGGGGCCACTTCAATGAGCTCATCACACTGATGGAGGCAGCCCTGGGGCTGGAGCGGGCCCACATGGGCATGTTTACGGAGCTGGCCATCCTCTACTCCAAGTACAAGCCGGGCAAGATGAGGGAGCACCTGGAGCTGTTCTGGTCTCGTGTCAACATCCCTAAGGTAAATTGCACTTGGAATAAGAAAGCAAGGGCCCATAGAATTTTGCTACAGGAATTTGCAGAATCTTTGCAACACTGAGCCAGGTTTTCCCACTAGAGTAACTGGTGAGTGAATGGGTAATTAGCCTTTGAAGTCATCCTCAAATAGTGCTTTCCTTATAAGGAACGCTCTGAGCTCGCAGTGTCATACATGAGTGTTGCAAAGATTCTGCAAATTTCTATATGAAGTATCTGATTTCCAATCTCTTTTAATCAGAAGCATAAAGACTTGTAGTTGATGTTTACTTGAAAGTAAGCAAACTAATCACCTTAGTCAGGCATAAATCATTGTGTATGGGCACACGGTATATATAATATCACCTCTCCCTTCTTTTACCTCCTCTCTCCTATAGGTCCTCCGTGCAGCAGAGCAGGCCCACTTATGGCCGGAGCTAGTCTTCCTCTATGACAAATACGAGGAGTACGACAATGCCGTCCTCACCATGGTGGCCCACCCCACCGAAGCCTGGAGGGAAAGCCTCTTCAAGGAGGTCGTCACCAAGGTGGCCAATATCGAGCTCTACTACAGGGCGCTCCAGTTTTACCTCGATCACCGACCCCTTCTCATTAACGATCTCCTTGTGGTACTGACGCCACGCTTGGACCACACCCGGGCTGTCAGCTTCTTCACCCGTGTTGGCCATCTCAAGCTGATAAAACCCTACCTGAGGACCGTGCAGTCAAATAATAACAAAGCCATCAACGAGGCCCTGAATCAGGTGCTGACCGAAGAAGAGGACTATGAGGGATTAAGAAAATCCATCGACACTTTTGATAACTTTGATACAATCGCCCTGGCCCAGCAGCTGGAGAAGCACGAGCTGCTTGAGTTCCGACGTATCGGTGCCTACCTCTACAAGAACAACAACCGATGGGCGCAGTCTGTGGACCTCTGCAAGAAGGACTTGCTCTACAGGGTTAGTGCCGTGTAACTCATGACTGTTACACAGTAGTTTAGTTGGGTAGTGCTTTATTGCATACTGGATGAATTTTAACATTATTTAGCAGCAGAGTGATGTCTGTACTTTAGCATGTGATCTCCACTCTATTGCAGGATGCAATGCAGTATGCCTGTGAGTCTCGCAACACTGAGATAGCAGAGGGCCTCATTGCTTGGTTCCTGGAGATCGGGAAGAAGGAGTGCTTTGCAACCTGTCTATTCACCTGTTATGATCTGCTGCGACCAGATGTGATTCTTGAGCTGGCCTGGAGACACAACATCATGGACTTTGCCATGCCCTACATCATCCAAGTCCTCAGGGAATACCTCACCAAGGTCTATAATTATTTAAGTTGTGTGTGTATGTGTGTGTGTGTGTGAGCTGCAAAAAGTTAGTTTGTATGCAGCCTAACCTTTTTACGCAGTTGTGTAATTTGCATTGCTTTTTTTGTATAGGTGGACAAGCTACAGAAGGCAGATGCTGAAAGGGCTGAGGAGCAGTCAGAACAGCCACCACCATCACTGATGAGTGAGTGAATCCTTAACTCGTTCATTTATACACATTGTGGGTGTATAGATTTCTTGTGAGACATTGGTTCAGTTCTAATGAAACTAGTGCACTATTGATGCAGTTTTATTGAATTCACAAACACGCGCACATTCCTCCTATACAGCTGACATGCCTCTGATGATTACAGCTGGCCCTGGGATTGGTGTGGTTCCACCTGCAGGGATGGTTCCCCCAGGGATGGTTCCCCCAGGCATGATGCCCCCTGGTGCAGGAGTCCCGTATGGCCAACAACAGCCCGGGTTCTACAACCAGTATTAGAGTGTACAAGAATTTAGTCTAGGTTCTGTGTATTTTTGCAATGTTGTTATTAGGTTTGGAAAGATACTACAGTACTTAATATTAGCTTCTAAAAATGGATGGCTAGAAGTTCAATGGTCAAGAGACTTCTTCTCTGAGAATGTGACTAAACATTTATTGATTTAATATTCTTGTCATGTTTGTATATTTTGCATGTTAATTATTCTTCCATGAAACTTCTTCACTTAGACAAGCTGTATGCCTTTATTTTGTTTGCCATGAAAGTAGCGATCACTGATACGGAGTTCACGGGTAACTAATTGCTTGCTGTAAGTTGGGGGCTGCTTTAATCTCGCGAGCCGCGCGGATGGTTCGCGAAACTAAGTGTCTGCGGACGCATCTTGGCGCGCGCCCCTAATGTTTGCTGCTCGTTATTTGGAATCTGTACATTTCTGATGAGGTTGCAAGCTGGATACTCTGAGTACTCCTTATTGTGTGATACTGAGTGGGGATACTTGAATTTATTTGCATGATGAACCTTGATGTATACATATAAAGCTTTATAGCTGTTGCAGCTGTAGTTTTCCTGTGGTGTATATTCCTGCTAGCCTTGAGTTAGCCTTTGTGAGGGTAGTATGGCTAGTGGGGACACTACCCAGAAGAAGAGGAATAACTACAAGCTTCTGGTCGATCCAGAGTTGAAGAAAGGGCATAAGAAGGTGTACAGACTCAATGGCAAGGATGTTCCTGGGGTATGATGCTCTTTAATTAGAATTCCTACTCTAGCTGCAGCTGTTTACTTTATCTAGCCTTTTTCCGATCATCGTGTTGGATTTATGTCCCTTTTCCTTTCTTTGCACACTAGTTTCCACCTGTTGGCCAGCCCAAAGACCCAAGAACCCAAAAAACCGTGTTGGGCGTAACCGGTAGCCAGATTGATCTAAAAATGCCTCGTTTCAAGGTTAGTACTAGCTTTGCTAAGCTTTAGACGCGTTTTAGACGGTGCATGAGTCGTTGCTGTAGGCTAATCACGGCTTGGTAGCGAGGTAGCCTAGTTTTTAAGGCCTCAGTTAGGCCGCTACTTGCCTGCGGTTTGGCCAACTGCGCTGTTTATTGCCGCTTCCCTATTTTTCCCTCTCTAGTATGACAAACACTGGATCGGCGACCCTCCAGAATGGGACGTATTCGTCATTGGGCTGAACGAAAACGTGAAAGGGTCTCTACTCAAGGAAGTGTGCACCGAGATAGCCCCCGTGCACGCCATAAAGATCCCCCGGCACCCGAAGACGAAGACTTTTCTCGGTGCTGCTACCGTGTGCTTCGAGCGTCCAGGCAGTGGAAGGCTCGCAGTGAGTGAGCTAGACGGAAAGATAGTCGGCGGCTGCTACCTGAGAGCGGAGCTAGACGATGACGGTAGGTTTGCTCGATATTTATATTTTATACCCGGAAGTCGCAAGCCCTGCGGCGAAAATTCCGTGCTTGCAAACATTCATGCACAAAATAAGCAGTAACGATAACGTTGTTGCTGTTACTTCTCTGTAGGCATACACCTGAAGAAGTACCTGGAGCCGGTTCTAAAGAAATGTGGGCTGGACAAGAAGCAGAAGCATGCAAAAGATGGCCAGAAGGACCCCGGGCAGGCCACCTCTGATGTGGAGGAGAGTAGAACCAGGAATAACTCCATTACCGAGAGCAGCCATGAGTTAAGTGAATCTGAGATGGAATCACAGGCCGATGTAGCCACGCCCACCACACCAACCCCACTCCCACGCCGGCGAAAGAGCAGCGATTCCTCGTTTGTTGCTCCCACCTTCTACCCGTTCTCCAGTCTGAACTTACTGTCAGGTGGCAGCAGCAGTTCTCACACACCCTCAACGATTATCACTGCTGACTCCTCCCCTAGCGTCAGTGGATTCTCTCCCAGTTTCACCACGCCGTGTACACCATCCAGCATTGATTCTGGAATCTCACTGAGGACAAACATAAACTCACATCCCAGCCATAGCCCTGCGGAGCACACCAAATTGAAATCCTCTTCCAAGACGCAGCTGCTGCCGCCGATACCAGCTGCTCCCCCTCCTCCCCTTCCCCCAGAAGAAAAAGCCCCTCCGTTGCCCCCGCAGGAGCAAGCTGTGCCCCCGCCCCCTCTGTCCCCTCCCCCTCCTACCTCCAAGGAGCAAGACGGAATTGAAAATATCAGTTCCGATGAGGAAGACGAGAATAGCAGAGAGGTTGAGAAATTGAAGATCGATTTCGAAAAGACAAAACCAGATGTGGACGCTCTATCTCCGGTGTCTCTCTCTCCTCCAAGTTCTCCCAAGGCTGCTAACAAGCTCGACCTCAGCAGCTTGTCGATTCGCAATCAGTCCCACTCAATCAACCTCAAGCCCACCAGCTCCCAGTTCGACCCATCCTTTGGGCTTCAGACGCTGCTAGCCAGTAGATCTGCAGCCGGAGGGAGCACGCCGCAGGACGGATCATCGTCACCCTACATTGCCGTATCACCCACTCCCGTCCCTCCGACAAGTTATGAACTGGAAGTGGAAGAGATTTCGGGTGACGAGTCGCCAGTGATGGTCTACGGCTTGGAAGTTGAGAGCGTTTCCGAGGACGAAGAGGATGACACAGAACAAGGAGGGGAGGACATGGAAGTGTGTTCTGATGACGAAAACGCACAGGATAACCTTATTGAGGTAAACGTGAGACCGACAGGATCAGCACCAATATTCCAACCTCCTCCTGCCATAATGGGCGGACCCCCGCCCCAAATGCACCCCCAACCTCCGCCAAACTCGTACGACATTCCACCCCCCAGACCCCATGGATTTTTCCCCCAGAGACCGCCGCCCCCCGGCTCGTTTCCGCCCCCTCTGCATGCACAGCCTCTCCCCTTCATCCCTCCCCACCACCATCGTGCTCCCCACCCACCGGAAATGCAGCCTCAGGGCCCTCACATGATGCACCACCCACCACTTTTCGAATTTGATTCACCGCTGCCCGCAAATTACCCCCCTCACCCCCCAAATGGTATTGTCAACTATGGCAGCCCTTCAAGATTCAGTCCCAACTTCAAAAGCATGAGCAAGAAACTAAAAAGCCATCTCCCTCCACCCAAGGACAAGAAGGAATCCATTAGCCAAGAAGTTCTTGACAAGGCGATGTGGCAGCTACAGACAATTCTGCTCAACGATGTCCAGAAGAAGCTCATTGAGACGTACGCCTACTCTGCACTGGATAGCTTCTGGGAGAAAAGAGAAAAGGAGGTACGCTAGAGACACTTTGGCAATAGCCTTGTTCCCAGGCTCCATTCTGCAGCACTGTAGGAAAAAAATCATGGGATGGAGGCCTGGGAATGAGGTTACTTCGTATACAGTAGCAATTTGGTAACTACTGATAGCATGGGGAGTGACTGTGGTTGGTGTAACTGTAACATTGGAGAGAGAGAGATAGCTAAACACTTCAATTCTAGCCAGAAGTTAAATTCCATTCTTATCGTCCCCCAGAAACTATCCCAGCAGTCCAGCAGCGATCAACCGACATCAGAAGGCGCTGCCGAAAAGCCGCCCAAGCCGTATCGCAGCATGCTGCCGGGCCTCGGGATAGACAAAGGGGGAGGAGGGGGAGGAGGAGGAAGTGGTGGAGGAGCCGTCGATCCCCACCCCCCGGAAGAGGCTGATGAACTTCAAGATTCCGCTGATAAATCGTGGTGGCCAGCGAAGGGACCAGAATCTCTCCATCGTGGCGAGGAGAAGGCTCTTCAGTGAGGAAGGTGAGGGTGTCAAGCAAGTACTTTATTTGCTCTTCAAAGATAAGTATAAAGATGCGCCATTGTGTAGCCTCGTTCCCAGGCTCCACTGCCCAGCGTTTTTTTTCCAAAGTGCAAAAAATGCTGGGCAGTGGAGCCTGGGAACGAGGCTACCATTGTGTTGCATGAACCTGAATGCTGTGGAAACACTAATACCTTTACTGACCTTTCTTGCGGGCCCCTGCTTTATCTGGTTGCATGAAGGTTAAGTAGAGGCGAAAAAAGTGAGGATTTCTTACAGGATTTTTTAGTTGGAGTGAAAAAACTGATGCACAAGGAGTCACACCCCCCTAGGGGGGCATGGGGATAAGCTCCCCCAGGAAAATTACATGCTCTGATGAGGGCTTCTGGGGCACCAAAAAGGCTGGAAATTAGCTATTACGGGGGCTGGGGAGGAGGTTTAGGCTAACCCTTGACCCTATGGTGTTAATAGGCCATGCCACATAGGGGTGACTTGCTAATGGAACTGGAACTATGACCTGGTCTCCAGTCCATTCTAGTAAGCCTGAATCCTTTGGTAACAAATGCTCTCTCCACATGTGCAGAGGAATCTCCCAAGCGCCCTTCTTCCAAGAAGCCATACTACTCTTCCTCTCACTTATCAGACATCAGCAGTTCGGAGGACTTTAGCTCTGGCGAGAGTGAGGAGGAGGAGGGAGGGGATAGCGCAGAGGAATGGGGGGAGAGTGGGTCCAGTGAGGAAGAACCAGAAGACGTCAGCAGGTTAGTTTATAAATTCTCATTAGTTGGTAGAATTCCATGGTGTACCAATTGCAACATACTCGTTTAATGATAATGTCTCCACGACGAATATACAGGCCTAAGGAATACTGCTTTGTCAGTAGAAATTTAGTCTCTAGTAAAGTTGAGCCATACCTCCCCATACCCCCCCCCCCCCCCCCCCCCCCCCACACACACACATTATGAGGTGTGAGGTAGTTAAGTACATTAGTAAAATTTGCTGAGTGTCATTTCCATGAAAAATATTTTTATGGTAGAATGTAGTGGAGATATTGCATGTGTGTGGTAGTATTGTATCTAACATGTAAATTGTAAGTACATGCATATGCGCTATTTATTTTTCAGTGAGGATGAAGAGGACGAGCTTCGGAAAGTGTTCGGAGGGTCTAGTGAGAGTGAGACGGAGGAAGAACCCAAGACTGAGCTGGAGTCACCCACGGACGTGACAGTGGCTGCTAGAGAGGAATCTAAAACGATTGTAAAGACAAAAGAAGCGAAACCAAGAGTCCAAAAACTGTCAAAAGAAATCAAGAAAGAAGACAAGGATGATCTCAAGATTAGTCTGCCAGGAAGTGACCTCGAATCGTCAGAGCTCAAAAGCGATAAGGAGAGCCTATCACAAACCCAATTTGTCAAGAAGCCCCTCCCCCCACCCCCACCCAAGCCGCAGTTCAAGAGGCGCTCAGCGAAGGCGGAAGAAGAGGCAGTGATGGAGTTCGTGGAGAGAGGAGCACTAGACAAGGAGGAGGTGCACATGCTGAAGCTAGCCATGGCCCGTATGAGGGCGGAGGAGGAGGAGCTATTGGAAGACATGGTCTGGGCACACTTCCCACACAATATCCTTTCATTCTTTAGCATTAGTCAGGGCTTCATTTGGGGGGGCGGGGCATTTACCCACCCTTGGAAACTTTGTGTCCCCCTTGGTGATTTCCGTCCACTTATCTGTCCTTGACTCCGTCCACCTCCCTTGACAGCCCCACCCCCCAAGCGCCGCAGGGTGGAGAAGGACGACCACGAGAGGGGCTGTGCAAGGGCCCAGGGCTACTACAAGATTGACATGAGGGAGAAGAAGAAGTACCTCCCCCACCACCAAGTTGCCCATCGCATGAAGCACCCCACCACCTTTGAGCCAGAGAAGGTACTGTAGGCTGGGTGCTGGGTACTTGAGAGCCTGCTATTGAGGTAGTTAAACGTACTTCCATGGGTGCAGCATTGATAGTCAGTAGGTACAGTATGTGTCTATTATGCCGACATAATTTCAGGCATAATTGGTACATAAAAGATCAAGCATAATAGTTCACGAATATTAATAATTTGGGAATATAATATAATTTTATGGGAGTAGTGCCACGAGTGAGTGTAAAAGGGGAGACTTTAGCAGCGTCCTTAGCTTTCACTGTAGTAGCTCACGTTCGTGAGTCTGCTCTCTCTTCAACCCTCCCTCACTCTACCTTGTGTTCCCAGGAGAAGGCGTTGGTCAGCAGCAGTGGTCGTGTGAACCGAGCCAACCAGCGGAGACTGGCCTCAGTCTTCAGTTCGGGGGACATCTCCAGCGACCTAGCCAAGTACAACCAGCTCAAGGTGTGCTACAGTTTATAATTTAGTTCTACCATCAATAAGATCTTAATAAAATCTGGGTATGAGGCTAGTCATGTATATGACAAATTGTCACATTAAAAATATACATGATATCAATTTCAAAGCAACCCAACATGGGTTTCTACTCTATTGCTCTGTTCTGTTTCTAGGCGAGGAAGAAACAGTTGAAGTTTGCCAAGTCTACCATCCACAACTGGGGTTTGTTTGCCATGGAGAACGTTGCAGCAGACGAGATGGTGATCGAATATGTGGGAGAAGTGGTACGCCAGGCGGTGGCTGATGAAAGGGAGAGAAGGTAATGATGGGAGTAAAGTTGTCTTCCCTAGGCTTCGTACAAACCCTCCTTTGATACTGGACCCTGGGAATAAACATCTTACCGGTACTAACGAAGCTTTTTACGTCGATGGAACTGTTGCTTCACCTTGTAGTGAAGTATTACCATTTGAGATGAATCAGACGATGTAACAAAGTCTGTATGGCATTATGTTTTTCAGGTCCTTGTTTAGGTTGATTGTTGAAGTTTTGCTGGGTTTAGTATGCACCAAATTGTTTTTCAGCGAAAATGCTACCTACAGATGTTTGACTCTGTGTTGCATCCCTCTAGGTATGAGGCAGCAGGTATCGGGAGTAGCTACCTCTTCCGAGTCGACCACGATTACATCATTGATGCCACTAGGAACGGCAACCTGGCCAGATTCATCAACCACTGCTGTGATGTGAGCATATGCATAGCTAGGAGTTAGACTTGTACCTCTCTCGAATCCAACTAGGCATGTGGTGATGAGTGTTGCATGATTGTTGTGCTCATTTCCTTTCTCAGCCGAACTGCTATGCAAAAGTAATCAGCTTTGGCACTCAAAAGAAGATCGTCATCTACTCCAAGCGCGACATAGCCATGGGTGAAGAGATCACTTACGACTACAAGTTCCCCATCGAGGATGACAAGATCCCTTGTCTGTGCGGCGCACCCAACTGCCGGGGTACCCTCAACTGATGTCGGATTGGGTGTTATGCTTTCCATTCCATTCCAGGGTGTTCTGGTTTTCCATTCCCACTCCCTTCATGTCGTTCACTGATTGTTCTGAAGTATTTTGTACGTACATGTGTGCGTGCCCACCCTTGTATGTGTTGCACCACTTGTGTACATAAAGGTGAAAGTGAAAGCAACTATAGTGGGCCTTTGTTTGTATGTTACTGTCACACTATTATGTGTTGGTATCTCCTGTGGCTACAAGTGACGTATAGCTATAGCACCATTATGATGTAATGGGGTAATAGTGAGCACTAAATGGAGAAATGCAACCGAACATATAAAGTATTTTCTTATACAAATCGTCACTTTCCTGCTGCCGAATCAGCCTTACCCGCTGTCGATGAACCTCCAGGCTCCCGCCGATGTGCCCTCCTCTCACGTGCATGAAAGCGATCGATATCGCGATCCGATCCTGCCGCGCGCCCACGAGACTAGCTGGGATGCGTTTCTTATTATACGAAAGTACAATGAATGGCCAATCAGATTCGCTTTCGAAGTAGTGTAGTCAAATTAATTGACCAATCACACGCTTGCCGGAAGTTGCGAAACCCCCATGGAGGGTATAAAAGGGAGCCCTGCGCGCTCCACTTCGGCCACCTCGCAGAGTTCATCGCTGTGAGCGCATGTTTTGTTTGGGAAGACGCTAGAGTAAGGCTTCGGCTTCTCTGGTTCAGTCAAGTTCGCTTGACTGTCAGCCAGTGGCCAGACCCAGTGCCCCCTCGGGGGCATGCTAAAGGTCTGGCCGAGTGCTGGTCGCTTCTTTCGGGAAGCCCGTTGGTAAGAGTGGAAGGAAAACTTCCACCGTGGTCTCGGACGATATGCCTAGGATCTGTCCGGGTTCCTCCCTTGATCCTACCTCAATAACCGGAGCCCTTCCTGATAGGAGACCAAGCAAGGGCATGTAGCCTCTGTTCCCATAGGCCTTCGGGGGAAATCCTAGTCAGTAGGCTGGCAGAGTGATGATCTGCCCAACCCTCTGGCAGTATGGCCTTGTGCCTTTTTACTGTCAGGGGGGGGGATGCCTTAGGCTAGGTGGGAAGCAAAGGGGTGTGGCCCCCCTTTTTTTCCTTCTCATTCATGTTGTATCTTAGCAGCAGGTGCTGGACTGCAGCACCTCGTAGCCGAACCTACTAGTGTGCATGCATTGAGGTTCAGCACCTCACAGCCGCTTGTATGTGCTGAACCTCAATCGGCTAAAGGGTGCAGGCATGGAGACGGTATGGCCTTCGTGACTGTCTGGGGGGGGTGCCTTCGGCTAGGTGGGAAGCGCAGGGGTGGGTCCCCCCTCCCTTTTTCTGATTCATTTTTCATTGAACACAACAAGAGCTGGACTGTAATGCATTGAGGTTCAGCACCCATATCGGGTAGACTCTAACCTACTGAGGTTCAGTACCGAGCTCAGTACGTACTCAGTAAGTGTTGAACCTCAATCGGTTCGAGTAGGTGAAACAGCAGCAAAGGCAAGTGAAAAGGCTACAAGATTAGATTACAAAGCTGAAGGGAACCATTGAGGAGTTGGAAGAAGCTAGAACAGACCAGAGAGTAATCCAAGAGAAGGAAGAAGGAAACAAGGAGATTTCAAAATGGATCCTATTTCATAGCTGTGCCCTGAAGACTACAATACTGCAGTAGAAACGTTAGCAACTTTTGGCGAGCATACATTTTTTTTTATTCAAAAAATTGTTCAATAACACTCTAGCTAATATAAAGAGCAATGGCCATATAATAATAGAATAATAAATATATCTAAAAACAAATAAAGTTCACTGCATCTAGAAATTCAAATTATACTTAAAAGACCCAACAGAACAAGTCTTTGAGGTGAGGAGGCAGAGAGTTCCAGAGGGAGGAGGAGTGAGGCACAAAGGAGAAGAGGAAGGCAGAAGTACGAGCACGAGGTACTAGTAGATTGTTTGGCGGGTAGGCATAGTGATTTGTCCAGATCTCTGCTCCTTTGTGCGACAGAAGTACAAAGGCGGCATCCATGTAACTGGTAGACGCCATCTTGAACACGTGCTTGCCCCCCAGGGCCGAAGCGTTACAGACATAGATATATATATATATACATACATACACTAGCTCAGATTCAATCCCCACACTGCAAGATTACTTGCCTCGCACTAAGGCGCTCGGCAATAATGACCATCGACCATCACCAATACCAGCATAGAACCAAAGCTAGGATCTAAAATGAATTTTACACACTGGTAAGTACATGTAGGGAGCCCTTGGCCCCTTTAGCAGACACAACATATACACAGCCCAGGGTTACAATACTATAATACAGGACCTGGTGGAAGTGCACAAGTGATGAGATAAAATAGCTCAGGAGAAACGCTATACATCTAGTACATGTGCATACAGGCAGAGAATCGAGCTAGCGGAGGTCCCCATCATAAAAAGTATTCCGGTATGGGCTTCTTTGTTGGCTCTCCTCTCACCTCCTATTTAAGGGAAAGAGATTACATAAGGAAAATATTGGAGGCAGTCTTAATGTGTATAAGAGCTTACGTTTGGTGCTGCTTCGAAGATGACATAATTTTTCTTTAGGTTCTCATCTAGTTCAAATATTGCAGCCACATTGCCACACCTGAAAGAAGAAAATAGCACACATAATGTGGGTCATTGGTCCAGCTGTAACAGCTGGCCTAAACACCAAGAGATGGGTACTCACTAGAAGCAATTCTATAAGAATGGCATGCTGATTAGTTTTTGTTTGGTTGACCCATAGAGTTTCTCGCCACAAGGTCACCAATTTCCCAGGCTCCACTTCCCAGCACACGATGGAGCTCATACCAGAAATGTTTCTCTAATAAGCTGTCAACAACATGCGGTTCAGTAACCAAACATTAGCAAACTATTAGCCTGGCCTTCACCCCAGCTTTTGTCATTAGTAGCACGGGACCCAGCGAATCATACCATTTGGAGTCCCGTGATTTCAGAAGTTAGAGGCGAGTAAAGAGTTACTTTTACTAAATACAATGTACCTAAAAGAAATTGCTACCTCAAAACAGTTGTATCACCTGTAACAGTAGTTAGGAGCTGACCAGACCGTGAGGACTGTCTCAGTGAAGTGCCACTTGTAGCCCTCCATGACCAGCTGGTGGGCCCGGCAGATCATCTCAATGTTGTTAATGGCGCTGAACTGCAGCACACAGGCAGAAGACAGTGGCCAAGTCAAGTACTCAAAAAAGGATCAGGTGGATATCATAGCCTTGAACCCAGGCCTTCCTCACCCAGATTTTATCTCACAGCCGTGGAGAAAAAATCAGGGGGTAAAATCTGGGCGAGGAAGGTCTGGGTGAGGAAGGTGTGTGGTCGTGTTTCTAGCTTTCTTCCATTTATTCTGGAACACTGATACTACTCTAATTAGAGCATACCTGTGCTACTACATCGCTGCCAAACAAATAGCCAGCTCCCCGTGGACTGATGCCCCACCCCTCAATGTCTGCAAGAAGGAAAAAAATACCATGATGTTCTCAGAAGACTACTCATTGCATTCCCATGGACTTATATCTGCAGCTTAGAATATACTACCATGGTGACCCAAATCTCTATATAGTGCCCACCACTCCAATTTTTCAACCTCTCAAATACCTTCAGGGTCCGACCACAGCAGGTCGCACATGGGTCCGTCGTGGGGCACCTCCTGCTTCCGATCAATGGCTCTGATCTGTAGAGAAAGTCATAAGGATACAGGAGACGGGCTTATGCTCAGGGTGGGATTATACAGGAGATGATTAGGAAGAAAAAAAACGGGCTTTATCACATGTATAAGCTCACCCTGGGTATAAGAGTTCAGCGTGGGAGCTGGACTGATAGAGGTATTTACATGTAGTATACCGCCAGTATCTCACCTGATCCAATGTATTAATGGACGGGGACAGACCTCCATGCACACAGAATATCTAAATAAGGCAAAAAAAAGAGGGAAAATGCTGAAATAGCTGTTAACATGGAAACGGTATTCACTTAACATAATCACAGCACTATAAGCCTACGCTAGTATAAACATATACGGTAATATGAAAACAATGTTTACCTAATGTGTATGTACCTTATCATCGATGATTGCCGAGAGGCTGAGATAGTCGAATATCTCCGTACAGTAGCGCCACACGTTGACGGAGCCATATTTCCTCTTGCACTCATCATAAAATCCATATACCTGAGAGGAGGCGGGGCTCGGCTGAGATCAGAATTCTAAATCTTTATAGTCCAACACTTTAACACAGCCCCATTCCCATGCCTGAAACCCGGTATAGACTCTTCCATTCCTGTCACATGTACAGATGCAAACACTCCCACACATGTGGGAGGGAACCAGGGACAAAAATAGGTGCATCAAAGATGAAACTGTAGGTCATTAAAATGCATTTAAAGTGAAAGTCTAACAAATGGGGTAGTAGCTAGTTAGTGCAGTAGAGCTGACCGTGTTACACGGGATATTTGAGTATACAATGTGGCAGTAAATGATTTTCTTAGACACCATATTAGGGATTGGCAGGAGAGTTTGTGAACATCTTGTAGACACTCATCAGCTCTACCAGTTTACATACATGTACATGTAACTGGCCACCCCTGGCAACAACACTTATCAATGAGCAGAGTTGGTGGGGTGGGGTGGGGGTTACTTCAGGGGTGTAACGTAACAGATGTGGACACATGTTTACCTGTGTAATTTGTCTGCTCTCATGGTTACCCCTAATGAGAGTGATTCTGTCTGGGTATCTGACCTGGAGAGACAAGAGAGAACCCCCACCCTCTTGTAAAGGAATGGTCCAGCCCACGCATAATATCATGTGAGAAAAGATACCAGGTTCTCCTCCATTTTAGATTTTTCAAGGGGGGGGGTCTGGGGACAAGGGTACAACTGTACGTACAGGGTTACAGTTCTTGGGTGGAGGAGTGGTTTGAAGCTAAAATACTGTAGAACCTGCCTGTAGAACCTACCCCTATACAGCCCATACCTTAATTATCAACTTTCAAACACATACCTTCAGTGCTAGTAGTAGTAGGAATGTCTCCACACTGTAGAATCCCCGGTCCACGAAGTCTCCCAGGAAGAGGTAGTTGGTCTCTGGCACGTCCCCTCCAACCTGAGAGGAGAGTAAGACGGCACTAGCAGGGTCGCCTGGTCTAGAGAATCGAAGGTGCTAGTCTAAGAGATGTTTCAATGGTGTGACAGATGGTACACGATATGGAGCATCATCAAAATCTCGGTTTGTGTCTGGGTTCAAAGGCTGGGTCATGCCAGCCCCAGTCCCTGGTCCCCTTGAAAAAATTTGAGGGGGCCAGAGAATGAGGCTATGGCTATGCAGCTGTCATACATGTATGTAATTGTGCTAGTCATCAGTGAAGACATTGCAGTAGAACAGAATACACTACCTTAAAGAGCTCCTGCAGGTCGTAAAACTGTCCATGTATGTCTCCGCACACCTGTAAAAGGGAAGAACAGACAATCACTATGCCTCGCTACACCACTAATTAACTTTGCAAATTAGCTTCACTTCCACACCCAAAACTTCACGCTCAGCTGCGGAGGCTTCAATTACACGTAGGCTCATTTAATATAAAGGTATTCATACCCAGGCCTCCCCTCACAGCTTGGAAATTTCTGCGGCTGTAAAAAAAAAATCTTGCAACGAGAGGCTAGGCATAGGGCTAGGCTTCGGTGCACTGTACAAGGCTAAGAACAGGACAGCACCAGTCCTCCTGGTCTCAGCGGCGGGAGGCTGGGCATAGGGCTAGGCTTCGGTGCACTGTACAAGGCTAAGAACAGGACAGCACCAGTCCTCCTGGTCTCAGCGGCACCAGGAGGACTGGTGAGCCCACCACTCCCCCACGTCAGCTGACCCACGGGCTCCCGATAGGAGCCCCACTGGGACTTACAGTGACCGGAGGGTCGACTCTCTGTACGTTGCTCTCCTCAATCAGGATCTCTCTGCAGAACAGTGAAGTGTGGAAGTGACTCAGTACTAACCAAATCATATCAACAAGTCAGCTTTCCTCCTCCCATCATTGGCAGGAAGAAAAGAACTTAAAAATTTCAGGTGATGATCTACTGCTCATGACTATAGGTAATGGCTACGTAATGGCTATTACTGCCTTCCACTGAACCAAACCTGGAAGATACCAAACATTACCTGGCTTTCGCACACAGTGACTTGACCTCGCTCTCCTTGATGATCTCGCAGCGCCGTAGCTGCTCTATTTGCCTGGAGCGGGGGACAGGTGTGTGGACATGTACCACCATTATATGTTGTACTTTGAGTACGTCACATAGTTCCGACACAATACTAGCTAGCTTTAATACCTGTCCAAGTCAGAGAAATTTGTCATCTTGGGGAGAAGTGTTGTGGAATCGTAGACCTAGATGAAAAAATGAAGCCACTAGTACATACTGCAGTGAGTAATATTTATGCCCCGCCCCTCCGTCAAAACCACCACCACCAGAAAATACTGTTTCCATCTGTAGACTGACAGTCATCCAGAATATATAAGCTCACTATAGATTATAGTGTAGAAATCTACTCAATAATCTATGAACTCACTCAGTAAAAATAATGGGGAGAACGGCGCTTGTCACTTCATACACTCTCGTTTACACCACAGGCACATCCGCCATATTATTTTTCGTCACATGTTGACATTCCGTTCACGTCCGTTTAATTCCGGATTGCAGGCGGACGGAAGTGAACACACTGGAGGTCGAACAGACAGACTAGACACTAGGCTTCTGTTGTGGGCTGAGTTGGCTGAAATACAACGCAGAATTACGCCTATCAAATGGAATTGGGTGCGTTTTAACTGAGTAATAAACAGCTCTTAGCGTGAAGAACGTTGTGCATGTAACGTCTATAATTTTGGCACTAGCAGTCTCCATAATAGGATAAGTTAGACTCTGTTACTAAATACAGTGTTAGAAGCTCTACAGTGCCGGGGGCATATCTGCGTCTTGAGTGTAGTGCGTTTTGTTATATTGTTTTGCTGTGAAGTTCACCGCCGAGTAACAGCTGCTTAAAACCTGAATGTGTCAATATCTATGACCTTATAAACTGTCGTTTAGAGTGGAGCTGTTGATATTTTTGTAGCTGTTCCTGTGTATGAGTGAGCAACCAGAACTCTTTGGCCCATTGGGTGTTAATTTGAACACACAACAATGATTAACCCTCCAGACGAGCTGTTGGAAGACTTGGAGGCTGCACTGCCTCCAGAGAATGAACACCAGCAGACACCACGTCAGAGTGCGCTCTACAAGCATTCGCCGAGCCCGGCCATGAACGGACACACCTCTCCGTTTTATGATCCCCTCCCGCCAGCAGAACATGGCCCGGACCACCCTCATGGCTACGAGATGCCAGTGATGTCTCCACGTGAGACTTCAGCAGAGAGAGAATCAAGGGTTAGCACAATGTCCCAGGTTTGTAGTTACAAATCTCTGATCTGATCTAATCTGTACATAAATTATATGGGTAAATGTATGTGTGTGTACGTTTTTTTCTGGGATTTATCTATGCTGTGTACATAGCATTGATCCAAGCTTATCATAGGCTCATTAGCAAACACTTAAATAACAGAATTTCTCAATAAGTGGGTGAAGAAGAGACAGTGGTCTGACGAGCCGGAAGCAGACTGGCTTAGCCTCATTCCCAGGCTCCCATATTTAAGAATGGGGGAGGGGAACCTGGGAACGAGACTAGGAGAGAGTAATTGATGTACAGTACGTGGAACCTCTCTAATTTGGACACCTTGGGAACAGACCCAGTCAACTATGAGACGAGGGATTGGTTATAGGTCTGCAGCTAGTATTATGCAAGTGAGGTGTCCACTGTAGTGGTGTCTGGATGAGAGAGGTTCCACTATTGAGTACCTGGCAGCTACCTCAATCATCACCAACCTGTGTACTTGTCTAGGCCGTTGTAGTGCGCTATGTAAGCGAGCAGGAGCCCGAGAACGACGCTGTGAGTCCCAACTACAAACTCTGTGCTATTTTTTTGTGTGTGTGCTGTTTGTGTGTATATTGGTTGGTGTGATCTTTGATCTGAGTCTTTGTTCATGGCTTTGCTGCCCGTGGACATTGCTTGTGTGAGTCATGTCCTATAATGACGTGTGGACAGTCTTCCACCCTCCCCCGGCTTTTGCTGCTTGCAGTACGAAACTGGTTTTCACACTGCGGCAACCTAAAAGCTGAAGAGTCTAGCCCACCCAGGGCTTGGCTCTCGTAGGTCTGTGGCTTTTGCTACTATATCATTTTATGCATGCCAGGTACTAATGATGTGTTGCACATTACTCGTACTAGGTGTGGAGTATTTATGTCCTCTGCTGTAGTGTATAACTTTCTCCATTTAGTGCTCTCTTTTTGTTTCACATACGCACACACTTGTCCATCTTCGTACTGTATCGCCTCCTCGAAACCATCCCAGCCTTTTGATGACGCCATGTACAGCGAGGTTCGAAAAGGTCCCCGCTACGTCCCCAAATCCCGCTCGCAGTCAACCTCCCCCCCTCCACCTCCTCCTTCTTCCTCCACCACTTCCCCTCCCCCCACCAAGCCCCCTCGGATAGCCCCCGCTGGGGGAGATGGACTCTCGGAGCTCGACAACCTCCTGGAGATGCTCAATGACACTCAGAGGACCATTCAGTCGAACCAAAGTAAGAAAAATCGGGTAGAGAAAGTCTTAATATCTGAGTGAAATTGATCTAGTATTGTCTGGGTACTTGATATACATATACAATGTAACATGTACATGTACATGTAATAGGCTGAAACAGCTGTGTGCGGTTTATATTACCAGGCTCTACATTTTTTCTCATCCCTTGTATAAATAATTATTGTAGGTTGAGATAATTTCATAGCCTAGCTATAGTGTGTGCTGTCTGAAGGGGGTGCTGTCTTGTAATCGTATCATGACTTTGTGTGTGGAGCAGACAGAATACGACAGAAATGGGATGTGTGAGGCATTGCACATGATCGTTGCCACTGTAATTACATGACCTACACGATGTATGTAGACGCCACAAAGCTTCACCCTGTGAGCAAGTTTCCTCCCTTGCTGTACATGTATTCAGAGCCTGGAGCCCGGCGTGACTGACAGTGGCCGTTTAGTTACTGTCTTATTGTGTTGGGTCTAAAAGTGTATGCCTTTACATGTTTGGGATGGTCTGTCTAAATTGGGTGCAGCGTTCTAACATGACACACCCATGGCATTCGCATTAGCCACGACCGTACAGTTCAAGAAACACCTTAGTAATACGCTTCACCAAGGACGTGTGAATGACATACGCTTTCTCTCTATGTCTTTGCTTTTGGTTGACTACATATGAATGTGTATTGTATGACCCCTGAAATACGAACACCCTTGGTAATCAGGAAACTGGGGCTGGTCCCAAGGGTGTTTGTAATAGAGGGTTCCTCTGTAGTCTCATGCCCAGACCTCTCTCATGCCCAGACCTCTCCACTGTACTGTAGCCTCATGCCCAGACCTCTCCACTGTACTGTGGCCTCATGCCCAGACTTCTCCACTGTAGCCTCACGCCCAGAACTCTCCACTGTAATGTGACCTCATGCCCAGACCTCACTCCACTGTAGCCTCATGCCCAGACCACTCTGTACCTCTCTGTGGTTACATGTGCCAATACAAAAAGCATAAAGCTATTTGAAGCACACATACAATTAGGCCCCAAGGCTATACTTGGCTTAGTTACTTGGCTTTATGACAGTAGCACTCTTTGTTCTCTGATAGGAAGATAGGTCTGTACTTATTAGGGTCTTGGGTGAGAACTTGTGAATGTTTGCCATCACAGTACAGCCTGTCTCCGGGTTGCTGCTTCAGTAGCCACTACACCACTCATCTGTTATCTGCTGCAGGCATGTCTATGAGCTGAGACAGTCCCCTATTCATTGTGCCAATATGCAGCATATAGCTGTAGTCAGAATATTTATTTCATCCACTCTTTTCAACCAACGTCTAGCCACTTTGCTCTCAGTAATGATGCAGAGATCATTAGACCTTTAGCACTGGCTTAGCTGAGAGGCAAAGGGTTTGCTGGAAATTTCAAACGGGGGAGGCAAGAAGACTGACTAGGTTAGCAGCTCCAGACTACACCTGTAGCTGATGACATAGCATTGTTACCAAGCAGCTCTCTCTGTCTCTACTACAAAACCACCCAGAATGCTGTATCTCCTAGCAGCTGTGTAGTGCACTCATTATTTCGGCTATGCAATTATTTCATTCACCTCTCCTTATTATCACTCATTGTGTTAAACCTCCTCACCTCAGGACAGTGCGCGGTTTCTGCCATATTAGGGCATGCGATTGTCCTGTTGATGGCAAGGAATGCAGTTACAAAGTCTTCAGAGTTTCCCTGGTATTGTCAGCTTTTGGAAGAGAGCACCCCTTTTGGGATCATTTCCATGGTTTCACTATGGATTTCCAAGAATTTCGGAGCTTGTAGGCAGACCGGAATATTCATGATTTGGGAATCTGCATGTGTGTACTTCCCAGGGTTGGTGCGGCGAAAAGCACTCTATTTTACTGGAAGCAATCATGTGCATACTTTTTGGAAGTTTGCTGTTTCCTGTGTGGTACATGTACTATGGTTTCAATAACACAGCCGATTGTGCCGTTTCCTGTGAAGTATCATGGTTTCAATAACAGCTGGTGGTATAAATGCGGGAAGCAGGAGACAGAGTGCAGTCAGTGAGATCAGTGCATAGCCTGTTCCTCAGGTCTTACTCTAGCAACTACGTACATGTAGCTAGTCTTGCCTGCTGTGGCAACACTTCTGTGTCTAGGAATCTTGATTTTGTTGACAGCCGCATCAGGCAGCTATCATCTTCAGGTGTAGCCATAGGCACTGTAGCAAACAGTGGATACTCGGTAGAAGGACTGCTTTTTGAATTGCTTGCTACTGGAAGAGGTCTTGGAAGAAAGAAAGAAGAATGATGTCACTCAATTTCAGTGCCAAGTCATCAGCTCTGCATTCCAGTAGTCTGACCAATCAAGTCCTCATGACGGCCGAGACCCTCGGACGTTCCAGCTCCCTTCCCTACCTCCTGGACGATGCCCGCCTTCTCCATCAGAAGCTGTGGGGAGTCGCCATGGAGTTCGACTTGGACATCCTCCCTCCCTCCCCCTGCACCACCGCTACACCGTCCCCCGTCCCTCTCTCCCCCTGTACCACTGCCACTCCATCCCCACCCTCTCTTTCGCGCTGCTCTAGCAAAAACAGTTGTCACTCTAGAGGCTCTCACTACGGTTAGCACAAATTGTGGCTACATGTATGTTAGCCCCGTTCCCAGTCTCCGCTCCCAGCTTTTTTTTGCAGTTGTACTGCATACGAAATATAACTAGGAGTGGAGACTGTGTGCTGGGGATGGTGCTGTGGCTTTGTTACCAATCTTCACCACATGGTATTTGTAAATAGAAGGCAACTATATTGTGTAGTACAGATTAGTAGAGAAACCGGCTGGGGCTAACCACTGTACACACTGGGGCTAACCGCTGTACACACTGGGGCTAACCACTGTACACATTGGGGCTAACCACTGTACACATACATCTAGCCGCTCATCCAGGCCATGTCTTTACAGCTGGGGTGCGATGTAGCCTCTGGAGTTCATCAACTCATTGCTGACTAACTAACTACCCTGACAATAAAACTCACTCGCAAATTAACACCCTTACAGCATCCGCTAGAAGGATCATTTTCTTTACAAGGGTTGTAAAGAACAAACCGTTTCTGATACCTGCCAGCCTGCCCCAACCTTGTCGTGGTGTATATCCAACCAACAGTAGAGCATATCTGTCTACAGCTGTTACCAGCTTCCCACCAGATGTGCCACTTTGCCGCATATGGTGAACAGAAAGGCTATCTCCTGGTGATGTGGGCAGGTAGAAATGTGTTTATCCTGAGAAAGGAAAAAACCGTGTCAGCCTGCGTCCGTCCGTCCCCCCCGCATTGTTGAGTGGGAAGATCCTGTGTTCATTAATTGTTGCCTCTTAGATAGCTGACCAGCAACTACAGCTTTTAACACCGGCATGCCTCCAGTCATTATTTCTAGCCGTGTTCTCATCTGACGCTGACTCTATTCTCTCTGCAGGCAAGCCACTTCCACCCTCGGAGGAGGTCAGAGTACGCCCCTCCGTTACCGATCTCGTCGACGAGCTGACGGCAGTTGAACACCACGTCAGCGACAAGATGTCCGGCGCTTCCCTTCGATCTCCCAAGCACTCCGCGACGCAGCGGTCGAACATCACCGCCTCGACAGCCACTCAAGAACTCGATGACCTCATGGCAAACCTTTCGAAGTTTGAACCTTCCTCGACTCAGGACAAAGGCGATTACGACCACCCGAGCAAGTCGGGCAAGAAATCAGCAGTGGCCGACCTGAACTCCATGCTAGGCTCCCTGAACCAAGACATGGCCAGTCGGGGAGTCAACACTGCCTCGAAGGGCATCTGTGCAGCTTGCAAAAAGCCGATCCTTGCCAAGGTGGTAAATGCTCTCGGAAGACAATGGCACGCGGAGCACTTCACCTGTGCCACCTGCGACATGGAGCTGGGGAGCACCACGTACTACGAGAGCAATGGCCGCCCCTACTGCGAGAAGGACTACCACGAGCTGTATGCCCCCCGTTGTGCCTACTGCAATGGACCCATTCTGGACGTAAGTGTGGGTGGCTGGAGTTTTACTGTGCACGAGTCTATTGGGATGGGGTAGAACTACATGGTCCCCTGTATGACACAGGAATCTCACACTGTGGGAATCTTGAGTTATACAGGGGAATAAGAGCGTACCGCTTGCTCTTTGTCACCATGGGTACTGTACACTGAAAGCAAAAAGTGTACTCCCTACGCTCTTTCTCCCCAGAGTGATGGGAGTGAAAGGTCAATTTATCCCCATCTGTCCTGCTGTACGAAATACATGTATTATGGGTTTTAACTTTGGGAAATGAAAATACAAATCACTCATTAAGAGAGTATTCCTTAGCCTCGTTCCCAGGCCACACCCCCCACAACGAGGCTAGTAAGGGCCTCTTACAACAGAATCATTCTTATTGTAAAGAGCAAACTGTTCCTGACAGCATCTGTCTGTGCATGCTACCAGCTGTCTGTCAGATGTGCCACTTGGCTGCATTTGGTCAACAGAGGGGCATCTCGTGGGCAGGAAGTGTAGCAATCTACACTCTAAAAGGAAACTAGCTACATGTACTGTGTCAGCCTTTGTCCCCCATGCTGCTCCTGAGTGTCTGTTTTGATTCTGCAAAATGGTAACAGGGCTAGAGTGTTGACACCTTCACATGTGGGGGGAGGGGGGGGGGGGAGGGAGACTACTTGTACATGTATATACTGTAATTCCTCCTATTCAGTAACTTTTGATTGTTGAGTGGGCAGATTCTGTATTCAATCATCTTTACTTCCGTGTCACCCATCATCCAGATTAGTTAGGCCGAGAGACACTTGGCCAAAGAATGCAGTGATTATTATTATTTATTATTTAAGTACATACATGTATTTTACTCTAATGCGAGTCCACACATAAAAAGAATACCACCTTCTGTCGACAGCTGATACTTACATCAGAGCACAGATTTATGACCTCTTTCCTTCTCCGTATTTCTACTCTCAGCGGGTGATGCGTGCCCTGGACAAGACCTGGCACCCAGAGCACTTTTTCTGCACGCTCTGCGGCAAGCACTTCGGACCCGATGGCTTCCATGAGAAGGACAGCAAAGCCTTCTGCCGAGAGTGCTACTACGAGAAGTTTGCCCCCCGCTGCAAGCGCTGTGACAAGGCCATCATGGAGGGCTACGTGACGGCCCTCAGTGCCCAGTGGCACCCGGAGTGCTTCTGCTGCAAGGTAAGACAAAGGCAGGCCCGCGTACGAGACTATAGCTAGTCACTGGTAGCCTACATGACGGCCCTCAGTGCCCAGTGGCACCCGGAGTGCTTCTGTTGCAAGGTAAGACAAAGGCAGGCCCGGGTACGAGACTATAGCTAGTCACTGGTAGCCTCCTGAATTTGTACATGATTGTGGTCATGGATGCCATAAAGCCCTCACAACTACCAGCTCCTAAGTCACTGCCTCTCCTCTTTTCACTTCAATCCACCTCTGCACTCACAGGTATGTGGTGTGACGTTCCCCCGTGGGAACTACTTTGATCACGAGGGAGAGCCGCACTGTGAGCTGCACTACCACGCCTCCAGGTAAGGGTGGGCACTAATTGGAAAGTTTTACCATGCTTGTGCATGGTTGTGGTAAAGATATTACAAGACAAATTTTTGAAGGGATAAAGTTATAAGCTCTACGGTCTCATTCCCAGTCTCTATTCACCAGCTAAGGCATTGAGCCCAGAAAATAGGAATCAGAGCCTGGGAATGAGACAATAAGCTCTGCACTTAAAGTCACCAGAGATCACTAAGTGCTTACCCGTACCTCTCTCATTGAACCCCAGGGGCACGCTGTGTGCCAGCTGCCAGAAGCCAGTGACTGGCAAGTGCATCACAGCCATGGGCAAGAAGTGGCACCCGGAGCACTTCACCTGCGCCTTCTGCCTCAAACTGCTCAACAAGGGCACCTTCAAGGAGCACCGCCACAACCCCTACTGCCAGCCCTGCTACATCAAGCTCTTCGGCTAGGCTAGCATCCACCCAGTATTCAATATCCACATGTACTTGTACTTTATACAATATGGGGTGTGTACCTGGAGTGTGACGCTCACTGTATCTGTTACCATAGTAATACTGTACACACAATAGTAATAATGTCTTACCTAATATTATGTCACATCTACACACTAAGAATCTGCAGCTGTGATGTTGCTCTCTAGGTATTTTTCTTTCTGTACATGACCTGTATTGTCATATGCTGCATGGGTGTGCTTTAATCAGAATGGTCTGAGTTTTAGCTGTTTTTTTTTTCCAATTATTATTAATGTCACTCAGGAGTGAGTAGATCATGTGATATTACTTTGTACGCCAGTCGTCTTTTACCTCATTCATTTGAACATACAGACTATATTAATGGCTATATTAAGGCAGTAAGTTGAGACCAAAGCAAAGCCACCTTGAAGAGAGATCAAACAAATACATTTTCAACAACTCACCATTAGCTATAGGTTGAGGTGTCCTGGCAGGAGCAGTCTGACTGAGGCTCTTAATCGAGGCTTGTACATGCAATGTGCGTTATGCTCAGCTACTGAGTGTTGAGGCCTGCACGAACATGTACACACACATACACACAAATATGTGCACAGACAATAGAAACACGACTAAAAACATACACCATATATAGCAGTTCATGACCACTCACCAAGATCATATTATAATATGTACACTATATATTACTACTGCAATTAATACATAATAATAATACCACCCAATTTGATCAGTACTCATCTTACCACATACTGGCACTGATCAGCCACGTCCCGTGCATCACCTTCTAATGTGCGGATCGCTCATGCACAATGTCAAATATTTATTATAAAAATACAATATCATTATACCATGCCCACCTTGTGGGACATCCCTGCATAACTAACTGTCCGTTTTTTGTATTTTCTTTGTTTTGTTCTGTTTCATAAACATTATTGTTTCCAGTAATACTAGCTGTTAGTATTCTAGCTTACGTCGCGTATTAGCATCGCTCATGCATGCACAATGTCAAACGTGCACATCATGCACAATAATGTACATTATGTCGTGCACCTGCATGTAGTATACCCAGCACGTGCAATTTTAACACCGCTGACCATGTACCAGTATACAGTTTTTCGTTTGCTCACGTGTCACGCATGGCACCATGCACCTGTACTTAATCTTTTATACACACATATACATGCAAGCACATTCTCTCACATTTTCCTGTTGTGTTGACCTAGAATTGTGGTTGTGGCTGGGATGTGGGATGAGCTGTGCTTGTGGCTGGGATAAGCTGTACTTGTGCTCCGGCGGTAGGGCGGTGACCGTGGGAATTCTTGCAGTCTTGCAATGACTGGACTGGGGTGAGAGAACCAGGCACATAAATAAAAACTGGTAACACGAGATACAGCATTATTAGCTACAGCTCTAGTTTCTGCACAGCCTCCTCGTTCCCAGGCCACTTCTGCAGACCAAGCGGAATACATGCTCCAACCTATGCTAGCTTGGTTGCCACGCGCAATGCAAAGTTACAATTCGAAACTGCATCAGCAAAATACTCACATTCCGCACAGCCAAGAAATTCAGTACTGAAGTAAAATGCAGCTCGTCCCTGGTTTTGTACGCTCGAAATTCGCGCGTAAAACGCTGTTCAAATCTGCAGTTCTGACCAATGAAAAGTGAATGTAAGCCCGCCAGAAAATTGCCAGCCTGGGCACCAGAAACCGTAGCCTGCATTATTTACATTCTGATGTCTCGTTACTAGCGAAGCGCGCGCCCGGCTGGTAAAAATTGTCTGCTCCCAAAAAATCGGGGTGTGGTGGTTGTTTGCAAATTGGTCAGCAATTGGCTTGCCAGGCACCTTTAGTCAAGTTCTGAATCCATAGATACGCTTGTGACCGAGCTATTGCGTTGGATGATCATGTAGTCAATGACGTACTTCTCTCCTCTCCTTATTCTGAAGTACCTGTGGTACCTATTACGTCCTGGAACAATTTTCCAACTATCAGCCTATGCTAAGACCATAGTTATAGACCTATGCTAAGACTTGGTCACTTAACATGTTGAGAGCAGGTTGCAATAGGCTCAGAACCGTAGTGGGCTAACCCAAAATTAAGTGCTGGAATTGCAGGAAAATATACTTACCCTATAAGCATATGAACAAAATTTCCAAACTCTCAAAAATTTCAGCA
This sequence comes from Phakellia ventilabrum, assembly GCA_963921505.1. Taxonomy (NCBI): domain Eukaryota; kingdom Metazoa; phylum Porifera; class Demospongiae; order Axinellida; family Axinellidae; genus Phakellia; species Phakellia ventilabrum. The sequence goes on from OY997390.1 coordinate 5,648,627, forward strand.
CTCCTGAAACACATTTTAAGAGTATACTCGCAAACTTAGGGGGGAAATTCAGTACTTGTACATTCAGTACCACTCTGGTTCTGAGCCCTTCAATTATTGATAACAGACTTATTACAGTTGCATAATATAATAGTCATAAATGATTGCAATCTGCTGTTAGAAAGTGTGATGTGATATGCCAGAGGGTGTGCCGTGGGTCACATGGCTGGTCCTAACAGGTGTGGGTTGGGCACTGCCGACTCCTGTCGCTGGATGTCGTGGGTAATCTCCGTCAGGTCCTTAATGAACAGCTGGATCTGAGGGGGGGGGGGGGGACGTACTTCGATTTCATGACTGTGGCTAATTTAATGGAAACCCTATCTTAATCTTTGATAGTGTTTGGCGTAACTACAATTCCCAACACTTTGTAGTATTGCCAAATGTATACCATCATCAACAATATTTTCATAAAGCACAGTAAAAGTTGGGTATAAGATTTATACCACTCAGGGTACCTCTATATTAATTCATATACGTATTATTATAGCCTAGCCTACTCCAATTCTCATGCCATTATTAGTACAAACACAGGCATATACATTGACACTGTTGTTGATACCTGACACACACCTTGTCGAGCTGCAGGAGTGTCTGGTCCATCTCTATGGCTGGCATCTTGCGCTGCAGGTGCTTGTACATGAGGGCAAAGAGATTGTGGGTGGCCATCTTGATCTGGCCCAGGATGATGGTCTTGTGAGCAGCGGTGGTCTGTATCCGGGCCCACTCCGATTCCCTGCAGGGTAGTATGTGTTCTTGGAATGTGCCCTACAGACCATCTACACTTCTGGGCCTATTATCAGCGTCTTTATCATACTTTTGTCAGTGGGCATGTATACATGGACATGAACTTATAGAGATACATGTACATGCATGTATGCGGCTCAAACATAAGGATCTATAAGCTTACCATTTTACAGCCTGCCCTTGCACCTTCTCCAGTTTGGTTTGTAAGTGTGCAAGCTATTCAGAGAGACAAAAATCAAGAAGGTGAGAGCGACAAGAGAGATACCATGCATGCTAAGCCATCACGGTCTTACCTCGTTGTTGTAGCTCAGAATCTCGTTATTCTTTTCCTGTGAGACGGACAAGTGAACAAGTTAACCCTTACTTCACATCCTCAGGCAAAGACTTAACCTCATACCCAGGCCTCCCACACCCCAGCTTTTATCTCAAAGCCATGATTTTTCACGGCTGTGAGCAAGCCCCAATTTTTCTCCACAGCTGTGAGATACCGGTAAACTCTGAGGCCTGGGTATGAGGTTACCCAGGCCTTCTGCCCAGATATATCCTGCAGCTGTGTGAGATAGAAATCGGGGTGGGAAGCCTTGGGTATGAGGTTAGCAAAGACATATGCACTCAAACATCCTTCAGGGGTTTGCATGTGTGATGGCTGACCTCAGTGAGCTTCATGAGTCCTGCTCTCTCCATCTCGATTTCATCCTGATTTCTGTGCTCACGCTCGAGCAGGTCCTGCAGTTGAGTATGAACGTTACAGAGCATCAGTCACTCATCTTCACGCATGAAGTAACTGTGTATCTTGGGCATGGACTCACGTCTCGGGTTTGCCTCAGGGTATCGCAGCGGGCAATGATCTCTCTGGCCTCATCAAACTGCAGTAAGAAAGGAGAAGGGCAATTCACATACGCATGCCGCACTGCTTGTAAGGATACTGTGCCACATGCAGAAGGTCCTGGGTTGAATCCTACTCTAGACATCTGATTTTGGAGTTCTGCTACACAACACAAGTGACTAGCCTGCTAATAGAGCCATATGCCGCTCCCGTTTTTACGTGGCTTGCAGTACGCTCTCCACTCCAGTTTTTGCATCGTTCGCCGTACGAGAAAAACATACTGCAAGTGACATAAAAATTGGAATGGAGAGACTGGGAATGAGGCTACGCCTCAGTAGCAGGGGAAGAGTATTTGACCACTGTCACACATGCAGCCCATGTCCTGAAAACTGCAAGAGCGACTGACCTCATCAGAGTAGTCGAGTACCCTCTCCATGAACTTCCGGTGGATGCCATACTGCTCGAGCTTCTCCTTCTGCTTCCGTACCACCTTGCTCAGCTCCGCAATCTCTCGGCTCAACCTGTATGCGGACGACAATACCATGTGTACCATCACATGACCCTGATCAGTCAGTAACCATGGTGACTGCACAGACATGCATGACCATGCAAACTAATCTCCCTCCTTGCATGGGTTGGGAGAGGTGTAGAGCCTGGGAACAAGGCCACGTTAGCTCATCGTTAAAGAAGCAGGAAGGAGGGGGCAGGGGACTTGCCAGAGGATTCGTAGTTGATGTACCTTTCAATCTCTTTGTCCTTTTGTCTCCCCAGTTCTTCCTCAACTTTGGCCTTCTTCAGCGCCCTGGCACGCTTCAGGTCATTTTCCTGGGAGAGAAAAAAAAAAAGAGTTCTGTGCATAAAATTATTAGCCTCGTTCCCAGAAGTCTAAACTTGCAAACAAATAATTAGTATGGGTGCAGCATGTTCTTTCAATATGCAAATATTACACTGTCCCTTACGGTTGGTATGATTTCTTGACAACGGTACCTTGAGAAACTTGTCGAATCTGAGCAGCGATTCCTTCAGCTTCTGCTCCTTCCTCTCCAGCTCATCTCTGCGCTGCTGCAGCATGTCCATCTTCATCTGGAACTCCTGGAGACACAGCAACAAGAACAGAGCCAGCTAAAGATATACACCCGATGGCTCGCCCTAGGCTAGTTCCCATGCAGACTATACACTCTCCAGTTTTTTTCTCACAGAGTGGGTAGCGAGGCTAACTCAGGCAATGTTTACAATATCCTAGTCTCCCCTTATCCTCAGACCATGCAAAAAAACTTTGCAATATAATTGAGAACCATTCGCCCCACCTGCTTCTGCACAGTCAGCGCCTGCTCCACCTCGGACATCTCCCTCTTCTTCTCCAGCAACCTGGTGGCCGGGGTCAGGTGCTCCGCCTCCTGCTCTGGCATCTTGCTGCAGGGAGGTCAAAGTCCATGCTGCTATGCGTATTACTGTAATATTTATATGCTCTTAATCTTAGCTGCTTGCAATTGTAAGCAGTCTGAAGCCACTAAGCACTCTATGGTTTCACTACAGTTAGGGCCTCTAGGGACGCACTTACACCAAGAGTTTGTCTTCAAAAGTGTTTTTGAAGTAATCCTCCAGCCCTGATCCGCCTCCATTCGCCATTCTTGCAGCCAGATATTAAGAACAGAAGGAATAGATGCTCTAAAAACTAAATAGACTTTCAGCACGTTATTCAATAATTGCTATGGCAACCGTGCGCGTGATCGAGCCCCACCCCCAAAATTGTGCACAGGGCAGGGCCGATTGTTTACGGCTGAAGTCCTCATCAGCTCTAAGCGACAAAGTGATCTCGAAATCCGGAGAGATTTATTTGTAAGCCAGTAGATCTAGTTTATTAAAGCTACGTGGAATCTTTTAAAGCTTGCAGAAAGCTAACTTTCGGTACTAGGGATTACAATAAAGAAACAGCCATTTATTATCATGATTTAATATTCTTCTAGGTACATGTGCTGGGAGGATGCCAGTGCTCACAGAAGAGCTGACTCAGCTCAGGGGCCACCGCTGGCAGGTATCCTGCCTGGAGTTCAGTCCTGACGGCACCCGCCTCGCCAGCGGAGGGTGGGACAAGGAGGTGAACGTGTGGGAACTCAGCAACCTGGAGGTGGTCCACAATCTCAAGGGAGCCCACGACGTACCCGTGACGACCCTGTCGTGGCATAGGCCAGCTGGGCTCATCATCTGCGCTGGGTCTGCGGACCACACCGTATCTCTCTGGAACGGTGCAAGCGGAAAACATCTGTCCACTCTCAATCAGCACAGCGGCTGGGTGTTGGGAAGCTGTTTCTCAGCCACGGGTTCGTTTCTGGCCACTTCATCCTGGGACAAAACCGTGCGTATCTGGGATCCTGGTACCGGGACGACTATCAACACTCTCAGTGGGCACTCCGCTGGTGTGTGGTCCGTGGACTTTCACCCTCGCTCTTCCCAGCTCTGCTCTGCCAGCGAGGACGGAACCATCAAGATCTGGGATGCGAGGAGTAGCAAGATCATTCGGACACTCTCAGGAGGCCACAGTGATGCAATCTACTCTGCCAAGTGGTCACCTGACGGTGCCATGATTGCCTCTGGCTCTGCAGATAAAAAGGTTTGAATCTCAGGCTTTATTATTCATGTAGCTACCGCATTCAAGATGTTTGCAATTAAGCCATGGGCACATTTATGTGCCTATATAAAATAGAGAAAACAATGTACATTAACGCCTAGTACAAAAAGCTCATAAATTCACATAAACCTTATGGATGTATTAAAACTTGGCTGGGAAAGAGTTAACAATAATTGTTCATCTCTCTGTTGCAGATTTGTGTATGGGAGCCAAGCAAAGGAGCTGTTATCAACACCATTTATGGTCACGTAGACACCGTCAAGAGTGTTGCCTTCAACCCCCAAGTGCTCAACGTCGCCCTCCCTATTCTAGCTTCAGCTGGGGATTTCACCCTTCGCCTCTCTGATCCTCGTCCAGACCAAAGAGCAGACATCCTTACTCTGAAACCGCATTCCGAAGGAAAAGAGGTCGAAACTGTAGCAATTTCTCCAGATGGATCGCTGCTTGTCTCCGGGGGCAGGGATGGGCTGCTAGTCTTGATGACCCTCTTTGTTCCCTCAATAATGCCACGCTCTGAAAGTACGTTCTCAACATCTTCGGTACTGAGGCGTAGCCGAGTGGTTCGAGACCGATCCTACATCTTCGATGCCACCCAGGAAGAAGATTTACCTCCAGAACTGGATGAGCTTGAAGCAGAAATGGAAGCTGAGGCCCTCGATGAGATCCTCACTGCTCCCAAGAAGCCCGAGAGACAAACCAGTTTCAATCGAATGAAACGCAGGAGTCGTTATGAGCACAAACAGACGGAACTACCAGACCATGCGACTGTGAGGCGTAAAGGTGTCAGCGCTCGGATACAGCGTGGCAAGAGAATCAGAGAGAAAGTGGTGGATATCCCAACAATGGTGGCTCATTTGTCAGCTGCCGTCCGTGCATATGGTCCCGAAGAGCCCAGCAGTAGCAGTGAATCAGAGGCAGATACACCAAAAGAGAAAAAGAAAGTACCTGTTAAGGTTGACGTTTCTTCAAGAGTGGCAGAATATTCCAACCCAGAGGCTCTTGTCAGTGGAGTTGAAAACCGGAAACTCAGTTTGGACAATTTAGGACAGCTGAGAGATCGCAGGGAGATGTTTGAGAAGAAAATTCGGCAAGAACAAGGGTTAAAAGACGACGCCGACGACGTAGAGCAAGAGTATCTCACGTCTGACGGACTCGGACTTAGTTACTCCATGCCTGGAGAGCTTGAGGCTACCCTACCAATTGATGTTGCATACAGCATCAATACATCTGGCCACCGCTTCGACGATTTCAGCAGCCCAGAACAATCGGCAAATGCGGATGATTTCGTCACTTCTCCGCTTCACGATCCCAGTGCGCACGAGCGCTGGAGGCAGCCTTTCAGCCCCACCCTTCCGCCTGCTCCCGAGTACGACGAAGATTTAGTCTTTGAAGAAGAACTTGGAAGCGGAGATGAATACGGCGATGAAATTCCCCTGAGCACTATATGAAACTGCATGCTTATTTTTTTTGTGTGTATTAATACTAGTTCGACATGCATATGGTACTTCCGCATTCCCTCCCGAGGTCAAAGATATCGCGATGCGCTGCGGAGTACGGAAGTACAGTGCAATCAGGTGATCGTGTGGTGAACTCATGCGCAACATGCTATTGAATTTGGAACCCCACATAATTCTGCACTAGTCGCTTTTTTTACTTTTGAATACTACACTGGCACTGCTATAATATACCTGCTTTTTAGAACGAGGAACTTTAATCTTCGGTCTGACGCCACGACAAATAATATGCCCGGCGAAGAAGCTTCATCGACCCAGTGCCACTGGCGTGATCCCGTTGACCAGGAGGGGCGACGGGGAGTGCGTAAGTTCACCTGGAGGGAACTGAGCAAGCTGAACCAGCGCCACAACGCGCATGTGGCTTACAGGGGGAAGGTAAGATGGTGAACTTCTTTCAAGTCCTTGAAGATTGACCTTTGGGCGTGGTTATGGGGGCATTAAATTCCTGGTGCTATGGGATATGGCTACCGTCCTCCTATAAGGACAATTTGTGCTAGTCCTGTCAGTTATGCTACGTATTGGACAATCCAGCAACTGTATCCCTGACTATAGCTGCAGCATTATCTAGGGTACAGTAGTCTTGAGATCTTAGCTTCAGACTACTGCTCACCCACAGCGCTGCCTTGTACCCAGTCCTCCCCTCGCAGCTTTTTTTTTCACAACCATGAAAAAAATTGTGAGGGGACCAGTTAATTGTTGTTGGGCAATTCACGCCTACTCAGACGTATAGTGCAGTGCTCCAGGCTTAGACAGTAGAAATGAATGCTTCATTTATCACCAAAACATTGATGCCTTTATAGTGCATGGTGCATGTATTGCTACTCTGCTCTTAACCTTCTCTCGTGTAATGTTACATACTGATACTGTTTGTACTTCACTATACAATAGTAATAAAGTTCTAGTCTTATTCAAAACCCATCTGTGTCTTGTTTTCTGAAATAATAGTTCAAGGGGGTCCAAAATATTTGGACTGGGGAAAGCCATTTTAGGTGATCCAAATTTATTGTGACAGGACCTCTTGAGGCCAGGGACCTCAGATATGCCGTATGTATGCATATACAGCTTTTTCAATCGCCACCTACTAGTACTGTCTCAGGAAAATTACACACTTTCACTTCTGACATGTCTTTCAAGTCCTTGAAGATTGAGCTTTTGGACTTTCACTTTTAGTCTCTTGTGGACTTCCCGCCACTTTAATTTCTACTTCACAGGTGTACAATGTCAGTGAGTTCATTGCCCGCCATCCTGGCGGTGCCGACCAGCTGATGCTGGGGGCAGGCAGGGACATCACTCAGCTCTTTGAGTCCTACCACCCAGTCCACGCCACCAAGTGAGAGCTTCTGTTGGTCTTGCTAACGGGCATCTCACGCCCCTAATAATTAGACAATAGTTATTAATTCTACCAAAAATCTCTTTGTGTAGGGTGATGGAGAAGTACTATGTTGGTGAGCTGGTGGACAATGAGATGCCCGTGTTCCCCAAGCCAGGGTACGTTTAATAGGAAACAGACGCAACTCCTCCAAAAAGAAAGACTCTGCCATGTTGTTAGTTTAGCCTCTTTCCCAGTCTCCACTACTGTTTTCGTTTTGCTCAAATTTACAAAGAAACGGGGCGTATCGAAAACCAACGCCCTAAAGCTTCGAAAATGGTCATCATAGACGTTGCATGATAATAAAGTATACCTGTCTGTATACATGCTCACAGCAGTACCCTTGAGCTCTGCGTGGTCCATAGTGACTATTTTTGTGATCGTATAAATGTGAAAAAGCTACCATTGATGTTCCCTCAGGAAATTCTACAGTACAGTGAAGAAAAGAGTTGCTGACTACTTCAGAGAGAACAACATTGTGAGTCCAATTTCCAAAGACAGACTTAGTGAATTGGAGGAGATTGGTCATTGAAATGGCACTGCATTGAAACTACCCTCCCCTTTCTCCTTCTCCCCCTACCACTCCCATAGGATCCAAAGATCGACTACTGGATGTTCTTTCGATATGCCTTCTTTCTCTTTCTTGCCATCTCCAGCTACGTCCTCACAGTAGGTCATAGCAATGGCTGACTGAGCCATATGCTAATCCCTTGATTTTGCCATTACACACACACACACACACTCTTCTCTAACCCTAGATTTACTTCCACGACAACTTGCTGCTAGCTGTTCCCTCTGCTCTTGGCTGGGGCTTGTTCTCCGCCCTGGTGGCCATGACTTGTACTCATGATGCCAGGTGTGTGTGTGTGTGTGTGTGTGTGTGTGTGTGTGTTCGTGCATATACACACACTTGCCTGCTATAACATGGCTTCCACAATAATTCCCTTCTTATACAGTCACTTCGCTGTCACTCACCGGCCATGGGTGTGGAAAATGGTTGGTTCAGTGCACGACCTCTTTCATGGGGCATCCATGTTCAACTGGATATATCAGGTATGTTAGAAATAGCCTCACTCTTCGAGCTGAGGGAGGGGAGGGGGGGAGGGGAGGGGAGGGGAGGGGAGGGGAGGGGAGGGAGGGAAGGGAAGGGAAGGGAAGGGAAGGGAAGGGAAGGGAGGGGAGGGGAGGGAGGGAGGAGGAAAGAAGGAGGGAGCGGGAGGGACAGGAAAAGAGGGAAGGAGGGATGAACGAGGGGAGGGAGAGGGGAACGTTTAGAAACTTCTCTATTCACCTCCTACTGTAGCATGTCCTGGGCCACCATCCTTACACCAACATCGATGGGGCCGACCCGGACATCGTCACAGCAGCTTCAGTGAGTGTGCATGCATATGACTGCTTATATGGAGGGTTACGTGCCGCAAGTGTAAGACTGTCGCCTTTTGTTTCTAGGATGTCCCAGATGTCCGTCGCATCAAGTGGAGCCAGAGGTGGATGTCTCGCTACTTCTACCAGCACATCTACATGCCCATCCTCTACTGCGTTGTAGGTTTTCAGCTACTAAGTAGCTGTAGTAGCGTACCCTCGAACCCAGGCCTTCCTCGCCCAGATTTTATCTGTGAGATAAAATTTGGTCAAGGTTTGAGGTTACTAGTCGCCAGCTTCACCATCTCCAGGGTTCCAGTGGGTGAAGTTTTTCTATGGTCCTGATATTTTGAGACATACACACACTTGCACATGCACACACACACACACACACACACACACACACACACACACACACACACACACACACACACACACACACACACACACACACACACACACACACACACACACACACACACACACACACACACACACACACACACACACACACACACACACACACACACACACACACACACACACACACTGCACAGCTCGGGGTAAAGACCAGGCTCCAGGATTTCTACATTCTCTACCAACTGCAAAACTGTGAGTGCATTTATATGACCTGATGTATACGCTCTATTGATGACTACAGTATGTCTTTCCCATAAATGCTTCCCACATTTTAATTTAAATCTATACAGCACTGTTACAATAATTATTCAGACGTTGTACCAGGCTTTCATGGAGCTAATTGCTAGAGATACATCTATCAAGCATTTTTCTTTTTTTCTTTCTCCAGCCACTACGCGACTGAACCGTCCCTCCACCTCCCAGTTCGCCATCTTTATCACTGGGAAGTGCATCCATGTGGTGTATCGCTTCATCATACCCGCCTTCTTCATGCCGTGGTACCTCAATGTAGGTCAAGGGTCATGCCGTGGTACCTCAATGTAGGTCAAGGGTCATGCCGTGGTACCTCAGTGTAGGTAAAGGGTCATGCTGTGGTACCTCAATGTAGGTGAAGGAAGTATCGTACAATCCCACAGCTAGTAGGAAAGAGGAGGGTTTACGATGTTAGCAATCCATAGCCTCGTTCCCAGTCTCCACTCCCAGCTTTTTTCCCCCGCATGTTAAAAAGCTGGGAGTGGAGACTGGGAATGAGGCTAAGCAACCCATGTGATAGACACTTGATATTTTATGTAAGAGTTGAAGAGAGATAAAAGGAAGCTAATGAGATAAATTTGCTGTAGCTGTCTGGTGGCAGCTGAATAGTATTCAAAGGGAACTGAAATAATAATACTGATGGTGCATTGTTAGTGATTAGTGGACCAGTTTAAAGTTTGAGTATTGTAATTTTGGAGTTTGGAGATTCAGATACCTAGCTAGAAGCTAGTAATGCTCTCGTAGCTCTCTGCTCTACTTTCCTCCTTCTCCTGCAGTTGGCACTGAATGCCGTGGCCGAGGTATGTGGCAGCTACTGGTTGGCTCTGATCTTCCAGACCTCTCACGTTATCAGTGAGGTAAGTCCTGGTAAGAGCTGCCGGTATCGGCCTCATTCCCAGGCCTAGGTAGGTATCAGGCTCATTCCCAGGCCTCCAGACTGTAGTTGTTATGTCACGCCATGGAGAAAGATTGGGGCCATAGTGTAAAAGAAAAACCTCGGATAATTACTTCCTTATTAAAATGTACAGTCTTGCGTGTTGTAAGTATTCATAAGACATCGATTACTAATTTTACATTGTATTTCTAGGATTACTACGCGTATCCCCACTTCTAGTTACTATCCCCACTTTTTAGGGTTACTATCCCCAATTTTTAGGGTTGTATACCCACTTTCTTGGGATAAATTGCTATCCCCACTTTCTACCAGACTTTCTAGGGTTACTACCCCTAATTTCTGTCTACTTAACTGATGTTGTGTACGTATATCACAAGCAATTTAATGGTGGCTGTTTCTTTCGTGCAGGTTGAGTGGCCCAAACCCGACAAAGACAACATTGTCCACCAGGACTGGTGAGTGATACAGTGTCACTACTACTTATTCAGAGTAGCACACAGTACAATGCATAGTCTAATTATAGACAATGTTTGAAATTGCTTTACAAGAACTACCTCTGTTCCGTACTCCAGGGCAGAGCTTCAAGTTGCCACCACGCAGGACTATGCTACTGACAGCTGGTTCTGGACTGTGTTCACGGGAGCTCTGAACCACCAGACCACGCACCACCTCTTTCCTGGAGTGATCCAGTCGCACTATCGTAGGATCACGCCCATCGTGAGGAAGACGTGTGAGGAGTTTGGAATACAGTACCGCTATGTCGAGACGATGACCGAGGCATTTCTCTGTCACGTGAACCATCTGAAGAAGCTGGGGCAGTCTGCGGAGGAGAAGCCATCAGAAAAGGAACTGCTACAACAGAAGAGGGAATGATGTCATTTATAAAGTGTATTGTCCGCCTGTTTTACTGGGTTCTTGTGGTTGTGTACTAGGTTTCTGCTGCTTATAGTAAAGCTATCAACTGCCCATAATTTGTGTGTAGAGCAAGATCTTGTAAAGTGTAAATATTATATCTCATGCTCTTCACGATAATAATTGCTACATGAATTATTGGGCGGCACCGCCGCGGTTTTGTGGTGTCACTTTATCGGTCCCGAATTTGTGCTTGAGAATGCGAATGGGACCCGGAGTTGCAGACGTGGGAGAGTGAGAGAGGCGATCTGATGGCCACCAGCGAACTTCAGCCGACAGCAGTAGAGCTGGAAGACAGGGTGACCCGTATCCAGGCTGAACTAGCCGCCAAAGAGCGTGAGGCTCTCGAGGTGATCAAGGAAGACCTGTGCCACTGGCTTGCAGATGTGCTGCAACTGAAGATAAACGGTCACACCTTCCTGGAGACCTTGGATACCGGAGTGGAGCTGTGCAGCCTGGCGACACTTGTACAACAGAGTGCAAAATCACCTAGAGAGGGCGTGAAGAAGTCCAAGATTATTAATGTGCCCATGGAAGTGGTAAATTGCAATAAGAAAGCTGAAAGAGGGTCGTTTTTCGCACGGGACAATACTTCGAATTTTATCCGCTGGTGCAGAAACCTTGGAGTCGAGGAGGCAGTAATCTTTGAGTCAGAAGGCTTAGTGCTCCATAAGGATGAGAAGAGGGTGATTCTCAGCCTGCTTGACGTGGCGCGATACGCTGAACAAGTGGGGATTTCCCCGCCACAGCTGGTCAGAATGGAGAAAGAGATTGAGTCACTGGAGACACGGGCGGAGGAGGGCTACGGGGAAACCCCCTCACCGTCTAGCTCTGAAGAAACAGAGCCCAAAGAACCTCATGATCAGACGGTGAAAAACCAACACCTTGCTGAACACCACCCAGTAACTGAAGCTGTGGGACCCCCTCCTGGAAAAGGAGAAGAATCCCAACCTGTAAAACTTAGAGCACCGAGAGAACAGTCTCGACCACATTCTGAAAAACCCAAAGAAAAGGCTGCAGAGCAGGAGAGAGCTGAAAGTATATCAAACAAGTCTGAATCTGGGAAATCTAGAGAGGAAGACACAGAGCTTGGTACTGAAGGGACAGAGCTTCGTTCACTGGGTCCTCCCCAGCCCAAGAAACGAAAGAGGGAGAAAGACAAGAGTAAGGAAGCAAAACATGAAGAATCTGTTGAAGAAAAGGTGTGTAGGTACTGACTGTATAGTTGGTATTAGCTAGCTTCTTTCTTTGGCTCCCCAGTACAAAAACCTGCTCCCTGTATTTTATGGCTTGCAGGATCACCAAATGCATCAGAACGAGCACTTGGGTGACTGTCTCTATCTCCTCTCAGTCATAAAAGACAGGGAGCAGCAGCTGTTGTAGAGCAAGTGGATTAAGGCATCCTCTTAATTTACCAGCTCCGTCATACCACCATTTCCATCCCCAATACTGGGGGAGTTTGAGCGACACTTGACCATAGCAGTTTCTCTCTGGCCAAAACACAGTGCTAATAGTATTACTGCTCACTTATTTTACAGTAAGAAATATTCAGAGTGATTGATAGCGATATTATGTAATATATATCATGTGTTTATTTATACAGGTAATGAAAAGACTGAATGAGTGCAGCTGTAAAGAGAAACTAAAGTCCGAGAGGTGTGGCCACGGGAAATTCATCATTCAGCCCTCCACACGGGACAAGAAGACAACTCTCTATGCGAGGGTGAGCATATTTAAATCAGCCACTAAGTTACTTAACCCTAGGAATTAGCACTCAGAAGCTACCGTAGGCTAATTTTTGTGAAGATTTTTAAAGTCATGTATTATTAATCTGGATACTAGGAAGAATAAATTATCTGGCGATTAGTATGGTGTAATCTCTGGTTGGTCTTGCTCTTGTCCTCTAACTGGGACCTTACAAGCTATGCCTGCATCTGTGGGTGGTGATCAATGATGAAACGCTATGGCAACAACATGATTATTGTGAAGAGTACTAATACATGTTTCTCTCCCAGCTACTGAGTGATCGGGTGATGGTGAGAGTGGGTGGGGGGTGGGACACTCTCGACCACTTTCTCCTCAAGCACGACCCCTGCAGGATGCAGGCCATTGCAGGTGGGTGGGGCTGGGTGCTGCAGCAAGTAGGTGGGACTAGGGTCAAGTAAGCAAGGTGGGTGGGGCTGGGTACTGCAGCAATGGCCTATGACTAAGGGAGGAATTAGCCTATACTTCACTTAGATGTGAGCTAATGAGCCAGGTAGAAAGTATCTCCTAATGCTAGGTAGAGTTTTAACCACCTACCTCCATCTCCTGCACCAGCAGTGAGTCACAGACGCCCAACACAGAGGGAAGGGCCCAGCACCAGTGCAGCAACACTGGGCAAGCACAAGAGAGAAGACTAGTTCTTTATACAGGTGCACTGTTTCATAGCTAACCTTATTATCCTTTCATCAGCACGTTTCATATCTTTTCATTTTATTTTTATACGACCCAACGTGTTTTACGGTTTGTGTGTGTGTATGTATTCACCATCATTACATCCACTGTTACTATACAGTTGTTTCTTAAATACTTAGTGAACTGCATTGCCAACAAATAAGAAAGGTCTGAGAGGGCGGTATAAATCAGTGGGTAATTGAAGCGTGCCCCTACACTACTTGTACAATGTCACGTGAGTTGGTGTAACAACTATGTAGTGGTGTCGGATTGACTATATACTGGAGACTGCAAGAGACTGGAGAGGCAGTAACGGATCCGGACATCACCTAACCACCAGGCTAATTCTTCAAACTAGGATCTGATCATGAGCTGCACAAATAGTGCCGTCTAACCATGCATCTGTGGTACCCCTAGCTATGACTGTACAGTCAACCAAATATTGGCTGTACAGTGCTACGTACGTTAAGTGCTGTAGTACAGAAGTGGATGAATAATAGACAGCAAATAAATTAGAATTTCGATATTACCGTTTCAAATTAAAAAGGACACACAAACATGCACACTTACAAAGCACAACACTTCTAAAAACCAGCCTCTGTACAGTACGTAATAATATTGCTATACAGTGAGTAGTGAGTTCTAAGTTCTAACTCGTAGGAACAGACTCCTTAGGTTCTTCTTCTCCCTCAGATTCAGCGTCACTCTGGACTGGTGAGACTCCTCCCATCTGGCCTGCGAGCTGTAGCATGAGAGGAAGGACAATTAAGGAAGAGAGAAGGAGAGAGAGAGGTGAGGGAGGAGGGATTGGATACCCATACTGCATACCTACCATATCTCAAGTCACAAACCGATTACTAAGGAAAATTGCTTCAGGGTCGAAGTGGACGATTAGTGGCTGGAGAGACATACCTTAAAGGCCGCTATCCAGGCCTGCATGTCTTGATCGCTTTGGGCAGCCATTACCCAGTTGGGACGCTTGTTCCAGGAGCTCTTTGTGTGTATGTGAAACTGGAAAGACTGCTGCTTCTCAACTATAGTTTAGAGAGAGAGAGAGGGGGGGGAAGTAGCACATGTATTTCAATCCTCAAGTCTAGGATTCCATAGCCTTGGTCCCAGGCTTTCCTGCCTTGCCCCAATTTTATCTGTCTCATAACTGTGGATTTTTTTCCACGGCTGCAAAGATAAAATCTGGGCGAGGATAGCCTGAACACGAGGCTACGATTCCAAAGCAATTACGCTATTGTCAACTGAGTCCTCGAAGTCAGGACGCTACCTCAGTCAACTAGATTCCATGAATATTTAGGACCCTGTACTGGGGCTGTGTCTGCTTCCTTGAGTGATAAGGACATTGAACGGATGCTGTTGTCTGTAGTATCTGTAATAAGGTGGGCTTTTATTCTGTAACTACTTACTTTTTACGAAAAGAGGTGCGTTACTTACTCTCTGTCGGGTAGGACACACTCATATTCTTCAGTTTTACTTCCCTAATTGGTTTGGTGTGCTGAAAAGGAGAAATGGAAATGTTCTAAAATACCGTAGGCGCCGGTTTTAAGCACCCTTCACTTTTAAGCACCTATACACTTTTAAGCACCCATCCCGCTCTTGATTTTCGGGCAGCAATAAGCACCTATTCTAATTATACGCTATCGAGAGTGAAACTTTTTCGTTGAACTATCTACCGGTAGCTAGCTAGCTAAAGTCGCGCCCGACGGATCACTTTCGAGTCGCACCTTCTAGTTCGACCAATCAAAGTGTTTGGATAACGAAGCAATGAGATTGCTCGGTCTGCTGGAACAGCTGGCAATGGGAGGGAAGTGAAATACTTTTGGTCAACTTAGTGGCTTTTAAAAAAGCCGGTGTTGGTAAGATTTTGAAGTTACTGGCTACTTCTTCAATAGTAGCTTTGCCTTCTTGACTAACTTCTCTGTTCCAAGCAGCTTGTATTCACACGGAACTTCAAGCCCGTTTCCGCGCTTTCTCGGGCCAGTGACCTCACAAGTGATGGTGCCATAGCTTAGAAAATGCCAGAAAATCTGGGATATCTCACGTGGTGCATGCCCTACAAGAGTGTCCTCGGATGTAAGCACGGCAACTGCTCTTCTGTCATGTGCATTCCTTGGTTCTCTCTGCACGCAAAGACGCTCTCCAATTGTTGGAGTCCAAACAGCCTTGTACACATGATGCCCTCGGATGACATCGCGATGGATGTAAATTGCCGTTTCCCCGGGAGAAGTCATCTTTCTTGTTGAAAGGCAGAACTGTTTGAAAAGCTAGGAACGAGCGCTTCTTTATAAGCGTAGCGGATCGATCAATACGTGTCTAAATTTGCGCGCGTGCACGTGGCAAATAATTGTGGGCGTGGCCTAAAACAGCTCGCTTTTAGGCACCTTCCGCTTTTTAAGCACCCATTTTGTCGCTATTGTCCCGATAAGCACCGGTGCTTAAAAACCGGCGCCTACGGTATATGTAATTTTAGCTACTCTTGTGCCCCACCCATATTAATCTCGCAGCCATAGAGTTTTCTCCAACAGCTGCAAGATAAAATCGGCATGGCTAGAAAGGCTGGGTAGAAAGCTGCGTTTTGAGGCTAAGTTTTAACTGCAGAGTGCAGTGAGGTGGGAGTGAGTTCAGCAACCCATTCCATGGGCTCCAGATCACACCTAGTATTTATACATGGCCCCTGCCTCTCCCCCACCCAGCACTGTATGCTCACAGACACAAAACTTGATTCTAAATATTTCTCGAATGTGATCAACCAATAAGTTATCACCATAACAACTTCATAAGGCTGTAGTGCACCTCCCTTTTTTATAGTATAATGTATCAATACAAATTTCTGACTTATCGTGCACCACAAGGAACAGCAAGCATCCCCTGTAACTGCCAGAGATACCATTTTTGAATCCTGGGGGGTTGTTCGGATGACTATAGCCTCATACCCGGTGCTGGGCATGGCCTCGTACTCAACGTTGGGTATGCATGAGGCCATACCCAATGCCGGGTATGAGGCTACAGTCATCTTAGCCTCGTACTGGATTCCAGTTATGAGGCTACAGTTATCCCAGTCTCATACCCGACACCGGGTATGAGGCTAGGACAACTTGATGAGACTAGTTTTAAAGCTTACGGGGTCTTTCTTGAAGTACATGAAGCCACCAGGCTGCAGCACAAAGTAGCGCAGCTTCCAAGTCTTGTGGCGTCCTCCCCTCTTGAAGAGGAACCCTCTCTTCTCTGTGAAGGGAGTGGAACCTAGGGAGGGGAGGGGGAAGGAGGAGAAGGGAGGGGAACAGGGGGAGAGGGCATAGGGGAGGGCCCGGGGGGGAGAGGGTTGAGTGAGTGAGGGAGTTAACAGGTGTAAATCTTATTTTGTAATGGCTCTTTTCGCAACAGTGGCAAGATCTAGTTACCTAGCTAGTTATTCAGCTGGAGTAACTACTTCCATAAAGAGATATGGTAGACCACAAGCACACTGTTTGATGGAATCGCACATTCTAGTGTGGAAGATATTTCTAGCACATGCATTCCAATTGCATTTGTTTAGACAAATGTTTCCTCCTCCATCCAACATGAAACTCATCTCTCAATCTTTCACTCTCACTCTCTCTCTCTCTCTCACACACACACACACCAATCCCATATATACCAAACCATTATCAAAATCTTATCATCCAGCTTGTCTCCATTCAGTATATGAGTCCTGCATGTTTCAACAGTTTCACTCTACAGAAGATGACTGGCTAGCATGAGACTGTAGTCTGGACACACAACATACAAGTAGCCATAGTTTTGACACTCCAAGCATTCCTGTAGCCCACCCCCCACCTGGGGAGGTCTGTGAAATTCATTATTAGGGAATTCATGACCCAGTCACAAGATAGTCTGTGGTTGTATATCAGTAACAGACAATGTAGTGGGGTACACACAATACATGAAATAGCAGTATTCTGTTTCCGTGTTTATAACAGTCAGGCAGTGAATACTGAAGTGGGATATACCCCCAGAAAAAATATTGATTGTTACTAATGCCCTTTGAGCATAAATCATGACTGACCAATCGTCTTTAAGGGTAGTACTTCTTCCGCTGACGTACGTAGAGAATACCTAAGTGCCCAACTGGGCCAGGGGTCTATCGGTATACTAGTTTTGTTGGCTGAGAATTGAGACTTTTTAATAAGTCATCTTATCCATCACTACGACTAATAATTTGTGTACTTGTATCCTTTCCCAACTGCTGATCTCTAGTCCAGCTTAGGGTGCCAGCATTTTCTGAAGTAGTCCTTGGAATGCAATCATCATCTTCCTACTTCATACTATCATTTTGTTATCACTAGCTGTTAGATATGTGCAGAAAGACAAACAAGGACTTCCCAAGAAACAAACTTTCAACGGTTATGTACTCACGAGCCTTGTTCCCAGGCCCCCACTTTATTCGGTCGCACAAAGGTAAGCGCTTCACCTTCGAAGGTAAGTGGCGCTTCACCTTCATGCAACCGAATAAAGCGGGGGGTTGGGAATGAGGCTATGTGCTCACTTTGATAACGATAGTTTAGTCCGAAGTGCAAACTGCATACTTTACAATTACACAGGAACTTTAGTTATTTATATATCAGAATCTTCGATGATTTATATGGTCAAATTAAAGAAGGGGGATTCTTAGGATACACTGAACCTGAGATATTGATGGTGGTTAGCAATTGCTAAACTTGGCAATATTTAACTCTCAAGGAGTTAGCCACAATGCCCTGCGTTCACCTTCTTATATGCGCCTTGAGTTAGTGCTAAGGTGAGTACCATTAGCCACCACAGCAATACACAGCGTCATCGAGGAGGGCAGGTAGTCAGATAAAATATTGGCAAGCTGGATACATACCGGTTAGCTAAGTTGGTTAAAGTTTATGCAACTCCTTGGCAGCAGGGCTCTGTTTATCGGGGCTCCTGACCCTTCTCTAAGTACTTGGGTGCAAATGCACTGGGGGTAGACCAAAGCATGAGGATAGCTACAATGGTGGAAGTCAACCGGCGTGAACTGCAGCTCCAGCAATTAATTGGTCAGTGCAGTGTAGCACATACCTGACTAGCAGATTGTTAACCCTGACTTACATAAGTTGATCATCCACAGCACTGTAACTGAAGGCTAGCAGTTTACAGTCAACTTCTATATGGCATTAACTGATGTCATACTACACCCTCTCATACCCTATTGTACTGGACAAATAGCTTACAACCTCTGTGGCGATCTCATGCTCAGTGGGTTTCGTAGACAGTATGCTATTAGTATGCTATTATTATCTATGGTTTTGGTAATCTCTGCAGTGCTCAGAATACTTATGGGTTTTGTTACAGGTAGTATGCTATATTATCTATGGTTTCGTCTAAGGCTGTGACTTCCTAGACCAAAATAACCAACAAACGCTGAAATTGCAAGTCACTCAGATGTACATAAAATTAAAAGTGTGTACCTATATTATTAAAACATTTGAAGCAAGCCAGGTTGATGGCTCTAGTTTGCAAAATATCTGCAGTGTCCTTCACAGTTTACAAGGGGTGTGGCTCTGGGAAAGAGAAACCCTATCAGCTCAAACTAAAATACCACACAAAACTCACTTCTCCGCCTCTGCGTCCTGGGAGCTAGGGTAGTCAGATCTCCCTTCCCGTCCGCGCCGCTGTCTTCTGGATCAGGCTTCGCGGCCGCCTCCTCCTCTAGTCTCAGCTCTGCCCCATCGATGGTGATTACAGGTGGCCTGGCGGTCGGACTGGATTGCTCCTCCTTGCTAGCACCGTTTGGCTTTTCCGATGACGTCCCGTCTTCGTCTTCTGATGAGGACGTGACCGAATCGTCGCTCTGATCATCGTGGGCTACTGAGTTAGACTGCTTCTCTTTGATCTCTGGCTCTGAAGTCTTAATACTCTGCGTTTCACTCTCTGTCTTGTCCTTGTCTTCCGTCTCCACTGTTGACTTATCCACATCTTTCTCTTCCACGTTTTCTGTTCCGTTCGCAACTACTGTGGCGTTTGTCGCCGCCTCCATCTCTTCCTTGGAGTCGATTGTCGCCACGCATGTACAGTATGTATACTAATTAGGGAGGCGTGGTAGAAACGGGTCCCTGTCTGTACTTTGTGACCTGTGGATCCAAACCGCCGAATCGGGCGCGGGTACCGTGAGCAAGGAGCTGAATCTCAATAGGTTTGCAAATGAAGACAGTCAATTTTGTACCAGGCTATATCAAACCAAACAACCCTCTGCTTAAATAGCATTGTTTTACTACATACCTTGCAAATAACACTAAAACAGCTGTCTCACAGTTCAGGTTGGAATTAAGGATATACATAGTTTAAATAAATTCTACTAGCCAACCGAGCATTTCTCTTCAGTACGACACTAAATACATCACCACATCATGGATACCAATACTGTATCTATGGCTACAAATTATAGTGAACAGGATGGTGCACAGAAATTATGCTAGCATGCATATTTTATGTTTTAATCATCCTTGGTCCAGGCCACACCACCGAGAACCAGGCTAAGGGAATTATCCCAGCATAATAGGCTGCGAATTTCACTGCATGTGGCTATCATCCACAGCTGCAGTTTTCTCTTTTAAGCAAACTTTTTTCTAATTAGTGAACAGCAATATGGAATTTTTATATAGAAGCCTCAAATATTGAACACCTGTTTGTATCATACAAAGATCGCCACAACCAGGATGTGTGTGGCATACTAAAAGCAACAAAAATGTGACCACCAGAATTGGGCATCAATTGGCATTGGTTGAAACATAATGGGATAATGCTCGGGAATTTGGGGAAGGGGAAATTTTAGCATAATTGGGCTATCTCTAATGGTGCAATATCTGATGGGTGTAGAGTCATTAGTGCTAGAACTACAGCAGTAACACAAGTGGATATATTTTCATTTCTGAACGGCAGCTAGCTATGAGGCCGATCATGCCAAACTCCTTGAAATAGAGGACGCCCATTAGTGTAGTGTTGGACCTGTATAAATGTTCTGCTTTTGAAATTAGGCGACATCAAAACTGGTCCAAGGCATGCAGTATCAGGACATTGGCAAGGCATGCAGTATCAGGACATTGGCAAGGCATGCAGTATCAGGACACTGGAACTTGTCCACGTTGTTGCAGTATGGCTGATTTGCCCTATGAAAATGTAAAAAAAAAATGATTCCGTAATTCAGTAATTAGGTGTTACTAAACACAGAGGACAAACAAAAGCCAAAGAGAGGCTATGAAATATCAAACCTAATCTAATTATACCCCCACCCCCATACTGGACCACACTACTTAGACAGCTGATCAGAGAATTAAGCCTAAGACCTTCCTGCCAAGTAGAGGTCTCGGCCCAAGAGGTCTGGGCACGAGACTAGAAATTAAGTAAAAGTGTGTGTGCACCTTATTTTTCCAAGATTTAGCTGATAAAATTTAATGCATGTACAATCCATGTATGACATCAGTGGGTACACAGATGCTATTGTTATGAACCTTTGCAGAAGAGAGGTAGATAAATAAAACGAGGGTGCAGGATAACCGGCTATAAGGCTATAAAGTATACACACACACAAATACACAAAATTGGCAAAACAAAAAACAAACAACACAACACGAAACGCTAAAAAACAGCTCATTTGCAAGCTATCATATAATATCGCTCTCAGTTTTGTCTACGAATGTGCGGGAATGGCTCCGTTTGGCTCTCCTTCTGAGTCACTGTTGGCCGGTGAGGTGCCACTAAGCATGCCTGCAAGCTGAGGAGGGGTAGGAGGAGAGGGGGAGAGGGAGAGGGGAGAGGGGGAGGGGGAGAGGGGGAGGGGAGAGGGGGAGAGGGGGAGAGGGAGAGGGAGAGGGGAGAGGGGATGGGGAGGGGGAGAGGGGGAGGAGAGGGATGGAGAAAGGGCAGGTAAATTGTACATTTGGATTCCGCATCCACCAATGGCTGGCTCTACTTTTGTACAATATAATATACAGCTGCAAAAACAGCGATGGGGATCAAAGTTACAACTCGATAAACTAGCCTCTCAAGTTTTTCGCGTGATTTCAAAGACCTGATAATTCAATATCTCGTGCATGGCATACCTTAAAGGCCTGTATCCACGTCTTCATCTCCCGTTCACTCTGGGCGGCCAGTACCCAGGTGGGACGCTTGTTCCAGGAGCTCTCTGTGTGCACGTGGAACTGGTATGACTGCTGCTTCTCACCTGCAATTGGAGAGAGGGAACAGGTGGAAAGGTCAAACAACAGAAACTGGTGAGGGGGTCTTGCGCGTGGGAGCATGATGGGGGAAGCACTGTTGTGCATGAACACATGATATGTTACATCCTGTGCCAGTCACACCTCCACATTACAAAACATATTGTATAAATAGCATGCACAACACATGCACAACACATGCACAGCACACCCAGTACACATGCAGCTCCTCTAATGAGGCTTCTGTTTGATGATACAAAATTGCCAAGTGGAGATTGGTGGTGACAGTAAATCAGGGCAGTTTAGATTAACATACTTGCAATTGTTTCAGGAGATAACTAAACCCTTTTAAGTCCATAGCACATGCCATAACCCACACATCACCCCAGTCAGGTGCCACACTACCACTATATCTGGGAAGCCCTAGCACACACTTCCAATTAAAAAAAAAACAGTCAATATATGGTCCTTGGCCTATAGAATCTGCTGCATCATAGGACTGGTGACATAGCTATAGTGTTTGCAATACTGAGCTTTAAGTCGGCCCTTAAAAAATGTGCGCTTGAAAACCAGTGCTGACACACAGATCCATACACTCTTTTAAAGTATCTGAAGATACTTGAGCATTATACTATAGCCAAGGATCGGACTCAGAAGACGTATCATACATAGAACTTTGTTATCTTGGGCTAGTTGATGTTCTTTCAAGCCATTGTAGCAAAAAATGTAGAGTTTGGTGGCCAAACGGTCAGCCGGATTTTCAGGACTCATAGCATTATGCTATCACTGCAAAACAAGACATATCTGAAAACCAGCCGGTGTTTTTTTTTACATAAATCATTCAACTGAAGGTTGTGCTCAGCAACAGGTCAGTCTAAGTGATATTAATGACAGGAGGGGTGACTCACCTACTCCAGGGTAGAAGATGTTCATGTTCTTTAGCTTGACCTCGCCAAGGGGCTTGGTACGCTGAAAGGGAAAGTTTGCCATTAATGATTAATCCCAACACTTCGCTATCCTTCTGCGCCAGCATGTTTAGGTATAATGTTAAGCAGTGGGCGAAAGAGGGGGAGGGAGGGAGGGAGGGAGGGGGGTAAACACAAACATCATGCCTTACACAGTGAAGGTACTTTGTAAGGCCATGACAGCTGGCCTTTATAAGCCACTTCCTGCTGCATCCCATTGCATTGCGGCCACACGCTACAAGTATGGTAAATGTAATTGTCCCAGTACAAGAGGCAAATGGTTGTGGCTGTGTAAACTGTTAGCCTTTAGCACTTTAGAGCCACTATCATTTGCTCTTTGCAGTGGACAACCAACTAGCTAGTCTCGCGGGCCAGCCCACTTACTTCCGCAGCACCGATCGCTTTCAGTATCGGCACGCAGAAGAGTGGTCTGGAGACTTAGGACCACTTCACGTGAAGCCTCTGGAACGCAATAATTGGTTGAGTCACGAGAAAAGACACGCCCACTGTAAGTGCTGTACTGTTAATGTGGCATGATGGTTGAAAGCGTTCTTTGTCTGGACCATAGCTATGGCTAGACTCACGAGTGACGAAAGTTTAATGGACCTTCTACTCTTCCTACCTTCGTGTACAAAGCTGAAACAGCTGGATCTTTGCGGTAAGACACGGCAACTAAATTCTAGCTGCAGAGCGTTACTAAATCTCACACTCCTGCTACCTTCAGTCGATTCAATAGGCTCTCTACAGCCGTTTCGCTATGGCTGCCATACACGGACGCTAAAGGAATGTCTCATTAATAGCTAGCGCATGTGACTTTGAAATTCTAATTACCCGTTCTGCAATTTCATTGGCTCTATTGTGATTTCAGTAGAGATTTACGTGAAGTAATCCTAAGTCCCCAGACCACTCTTCCGCGTGCCGATACTGAAAGCGATTGGTGCTGCGGAAGTAAGTGGGCTGGCCCGCGAGACTACCAACTAGCAAACATGGCTGGGAGCTGACAACTGTTTTTACACACCTAATTTTTGGTTCTAGGCCCTAAAACTATTTAGCTCAGATAGACAATGCCTTACTGTCATGTAGGCAGAGGTAGAGTAAAGCTTTTTTGAAGAGTTTCCCAAAGACACGGATGAGAGATTAATATCAAAGCTTACCGGGTCTTTCTTGTAATATGTGAAGCCACCGGGCTGCAGTACGAAATAGCGCAGGTTCCAGCTCTTGCGATGTCCGCCTCTCTTGTACAAGAACCCTCGTTTCTCTGTGAAGGCTAGCGAAGGGAGAGAGAGAGAGAGAAATAGAGTGTGATAGTTTGTGTGCACAGGCTAAGGAAATAACTGGCTACAGTCATGGGATATGGGTTTGAGATTAACATGGAATATGGGTTCGAGACTTCCACCAAGAAAGACCTGTCATGCATACACTTGTACATGATAAATACTGGAGAGTTGGCAAAGGTTTTCAACCCACCATTCCAATGTCAGCATCCGGCTGCAACTATTAAGGTTTGATGTTTAAGGGATGGAATAGTGAGTGGGAAACATATAAGGAATGGAGATACTTTGATCCTTACATGTCACTACCTGTGACAGTTCCAAAGTCCTAGATTACCAACAACAATCATGTCCTCACTCGATCTAGCTTGTATATCAAAGATGGTTTCATTTAGGGGGGGGGGGGGGGGCATTCAACCCTTCAAACTGAATACTGCTCCGCCCACCCCCCCCAATGTCTTCCGATGTGCTTTTGCCCCCCTCCCCCCCACTGGGGATTTTCCTAATTGAACTCCTGCAGAGTATAACTGAAAGCAAACTTGAGTCTGCCTGTTCACACTTCCTGGATACGGCCTCCTGCTACTACACATTGCCAGAGTTTACTAGCTGCTGACTTATTTAGCACTGTTGGCAATGAAACAACCCCGTGACCTGCCAAACATATCCCCTCCTGACCTCCTCCACGAGGGATATAAGCTGCGTGGACTGATAATAACGAGAGTCCACCCCCAGAGATGACCCACCCATGGCGCGGACAAGTAGCATGCACCGCACAACACACAAGAGACAGCAAACCCCACAGAGCACATGCTCTAGAATGCACCTAGGCATCCACTGACACCCCTGCAATACATTTGAGTGGGCGGGCTACAGGCAGCTGTGCTTGATACATAGCCTGAGGGGTACTAATATTCATTGGATACTTATATTTACATGGTATATGAAGATACTTATACTCATAAGGTAGGTGTACTTGTAATTGAGGGGTACTAATATTCATTGGATATTTATGTGAAGGTATTTATATTCATTGGATATTTATGTGAAGGTATTTATATTCATAAGGTACATGTACTTGTAATTGATGGGTACTTACACTCTTGATACAGCGGGAGGATAAGTGAATTGTGTCTATGGACGTTGTTTGTAGCATTCACAACCTGTTGGTCTGTCTGCCAACATGCCCCCAACATTCACAACCTGTTGGTCTGTCTGACAACATGCCCCCAACATTCACAACCTGTTGGTCTGTCTGACAACATGCCCCCAACATTCACAACCTGTTGGTCTGTCTGACAACATGCCCCCAACATTCACAACCTGTTGGTCTGTCTGACAACATGCCCCCAACAGGAAGACTAACCCTGTCTGAAGACCTGTATGCACTTTCATTAACCCCCTATGAATGGTGGAAGCAGAGTTTCCCCAAGGTGCTCTACTTCCTGGACTGCCTGTTCCCACAAACACAGTGATGCCCTACCCTACATTCTCTTGGGACAGGATACCACCAAGAGCCTAATAGTGTGGAGTAGCTTGTCCTTGGTTTCATTACACTGTGTACTACTTTGTTTTATCACTGGTCCTATGTGACCATTATTTGTAACCAGACCCTTCACTCCCTCGTTATACACACAATAACAGTGCTTCAAAAACAGGGAAATAAAGCCACAGACCCAGATCTATGAATTCCTGAGGTTGAAATCAGTTGGCAGTTACAGGACAAAGCACGCCGAACTCACCTTTTCGTGCTTCTCTGGGCGACTCCGGAGGTGTCAGCGAGGCCTTACTTCCGTTTTCAATCGGACTGCTGTTGCCGGACTGATCCCCGGGGGTGGCCTCCTCTTGTCTCAATTGAACTTCATCCACGGTAATCGTCGGCGTGGCGCTGGGACTTTCTACCTCCGTCTGGTCTTGAAACTCTGTTTCGTAGGTATTCCCCTTACTCTCCGGCTCCACCAACGCCGACTCACCCTCACCATCGGACACTAACGAACTGCTGTCACCTGATTCGACATTAGCTACAATCACCGAAAAAGAGTTGGACGGCTCTTCTCTCGTGAAAGTGACCTCTGATGTTTTTCTATGTGGTTCTTCTTCCTCTTCTAGGTCTGCTGTCGGCTCTTCTGAGTCCTTCTCTACAACATCTTCATTCTCAACTCCGTTTGCGACCACTGTGACACTCGTCACGACCTCCACTTTACCCTTTGCGTTTACAGAATTCTCCACGGTCTCGTTAGTCTCCAATTCAGTAGGGGTCGGGGGAGGGCTAACACTCCTCTCCTCGCCGTTAACAACCGGGGTGGTCTCCCGACTGGAGTCCTCATTGGTTTGCATAGGTCCAAGTTCTTCGTCAATGCTCGTTACCCTCTCAACGCTTGGCGGCGAGACAGAGGCGCTTAACAGCGCTGCTGCATCAGCAGTATCGTGTCGGATAGCCATGCTGGGAGGCAGTATTTGGTCGATGCTGGTCTCCTAAAATAGGGAGAAAGAAAGAGTAATTCTCACTCTCGTGGGTAAGCACACACAGTACTAGCCATGTAGCAACAAAACATGGTCTACGTACAGTACAGTTAGCCTCGTACCCAGGCCTCCCCTCGCAGCTTTTTTTCACAGCCGTGAAAAATATTCGTGCATACCCAGGCCTCCCCTCACAGCTTCGTTTCGCAGCTGTGGAAAAAGCTGCGAGGGGAGGCCTGGGTACGAGGCTAGTGTTGTAGCCTCCTCTATTTAAGGTATGAACCTAGAAAGTGAAACCTGAGAAAGATAGCACATATGTATACTTTAACTATTCACAAGCCTTAACCACCCAAACCCAAACAGAGTGTAAGATGCGACACAACCTACCTCCACGTGTTCCTCTTGTCTGGCGGTCCCAGA
This sequence comes from Phakellia ventilabrum, assembly GCA_963921505.1. Classification (NCBI taxonomy): domain Eukaryota; kingdom Metazoa; phylum Porifera; class Demospongiae; order Axinellida; family Axinellidae; genus Phakellia; species Phakellia ventilabrum. The sequence continues at coordinate 5,675,345 of OY997390.1, forward strand.
AACCTCAAGCGCGGCCACATCAGCTGTGTCTTGTCTTGTGGTGAAGCTAGGGTGCGGGGGAACGAGTTCTTGCTCCTTGGGGGCACGTTTCTTGATGTCCTTCCTCACCGGCTGAGGGCTTCTTGACTGGGGTATGCAGTTTCTTACAGCTTCTATCCAGGCATTTCTGTCTGGTTTATTAAGGGCGTTTAGTAGATAGAATCTGAGGGAATGGAAAGAGGGAGGGAGACCGACAACCGGTAAACACAGCGCATAAATGACATTTTGCTTTGATGTACTTATAAAGTAATCATTACCACGTGCGGTAGTATAGTACATGACTGAAGCCAATGATTGCTGGCTAGCAGCGACTGAAATTGTTATTTTCAAGAAGTTTAATCGGCGGATTGGTTGTGGAAGCGGTGCAGAACCTCCGCTACAGCAGAACAACAGAAAACCACAGTAGCCATCCACGTGGTCTACTGCACTACGTCACTTTGGTCACGCCCCTCAAAGGTCGGGCAGCGTGTTCTATTGTCCCCAGACCATTCTTCAGCAGTGGGCGAGTAGAGGTCTGGGCACAAGACTAAATTGCACCTGTCTCCTACTCCGCAGATGTTATTTCACACCTGATTCTCAGGAGTCAGGATGTACTTTTTTGGAACTGGCTTTTCCTCAGAGAAAGGAAGAGCTAGAGGTCACTTCACCCACAGGAAATGTCAGTCATTGTGTCATTTTGGCACCCCATCCCAGCTTGTTATACTTCGCACAGAGGATGTCAGTCATGGTCACTTGCAATTACACAATCCATTCTCTTAATTGGCTTACAAAAATGACAGAGAGGGCGTGTTTGGAAGCTTCTTAACGAGGCTCGCCCTGAAACCCACCAGCACAGTTGCCTTAAGGTAGGTTAAAATACAGGCAGCGTTTCCCAGTAAACAGCAGATCAAAATACTCAGTTTTGAAGTGCATAACTCAATACACTATCCATAAATAATATTATGTTTTGCTACCTATTGTATGTTGTGTCCTACCTCCTCTGTAATAATTAGTGTACATGTATATACAATTACAACACTTTTCTATGCACTATGACAACAATAGGTCCTGCATTACACGTTCAAAGTTCATTTAAACATGATCCCACCTCCACTGCCCCCTGCCCCAAAGTAACCCTATAGCTAACAGGAAGCTTAAGGGTGTAGGGGGTGCCACACAACACGGGTTACTATGCAGGGTACTTGAGTGCATGTAACTATCATGTATTGATGATGGTAACGTAAGCTGAGAACAAGTACTTAGCAGCTGTGTAATTCATGAGTTCACCAGACTGGTACTGGCAGATCCAAAACCAGTTCCCATAGCACAATATTATGTATGTGGTCTAGAAATGGGTTGTGTTGGCAATCACTCAGGGCCATGTTCTGAAATATAAACACGCAAGGTCCAAACTCACACATTAATTTCCCATATTAATTTTATATACACATGCAAAATATACAGTAAAGTTGCAGTTTAGGCTCCATATTGCAGTAAACATGCCCTAACATAGCCCTAATTCTATGGAACCTAAAGTGCAAGTATTCCAGAAAGCGCTCTTACTGTCTCTTGTTTGCAGGGTCGGGAGCTTGGATGATCAGTCCAAACTTGCAACCTTTGGGTGCGTCACGAGCGATCTGAACAGTACCACCCTTCAGCTTCACAGCACCTATACGACTCTACAAGTGCAGGAAGAGTTAATCAAACTTTGAATGTGGAAACAATTACCTTACTAAACAAAACACACGCTAAAGTAAAGAGCCACATATTACACACAGGGCAACATGCTTCGGACAAACAGCAGACAGCCTGGAGTGGCTGCACGCGCAAGGGCCCTCCCCAAGTCCAAACAAAGTTGCCAGGGTTCAGTAAACAAACAAACGGCAGTAAACTTACCGCAAGGGTCTCTCCTCTGGTGATGTCGTACTTCCACCTTTGCTCGTCGTCGTAGTAGACGAGAAACCCAGAATAGAGGACAAAGAAACGGTGTTTGAATGCCTTGTGGTAGTGGCCCTGTTTGAGCATCATGCCTTTCCTGGAGGGCTTGGAGAGGTCGAATGCAAAGGTGCCTCTTCTCGCAGCCATGGTCTTGCAGCTGTTTTAGCAAATATTACAGTGTCAGCTACAAAAGCGCTTTTAGCTGTACAGTACCGGCTTGGTTCTATTATTAGTGACTCGTGACACTGAATATAGTTAATTATCGAATATGGCCGAAAATCTCCCGCCGGTCGAGAGCTGCTCTCTCTTTGTGCCTTCACTGGAAGAGGTAGCCAAAGGTGCGTTTGCTCACTCTCTCTGAAAAGAAGTTTTTTCCACACTGTTTGGTATGCAGTAGCTAAATTAGTAAATAAACGAATCTCGTGAAATACACTCTTTATGCAGCTACAGTGTCAGACAGTCCTAACGCTGAACTTTCTGCAAGTGGCTTTATGTCTTCACCCAGACGTAGCTTTTGATTATAAGCCTATGGTTTTATTGAACTGGTAAGTGCACCATGGCTAGCCTTTTATGCTTGCAGCTCCGCACTTCCGGTATCAAGTTCCTGCAGCCGCTGGGTGATTACCCTGTGTATAATTGCTTCTTTGGAATGGGCTATATCAAATTACTCTATTAGGGAAGATGCTAGCCACCCAAATTTAGCAGTGTGTCTACGTAACCTATGTGAGGAAATTTCAAAGTTTGGCCTGTTTGGGACTGAAAGCATTCTCCGTACCCTTTCTCTCCAGTACACAGGCTGGATGGTTTCCAGCAATACACGTATTGTATCTTTGAGCTGTAAATTACACACAGAGAAGTTTTCAGACCCAAACTTGGAGAGTTCTGTAGTTCTACATGGTATGCAGCCTCGTTCTAGCTATGAGTATGTTGCTACAAAAAAATTGTGTTCCTAATAATAATTATTATGGAATTTTTAATACAGAAGAATTTTGGTTTTCATAATACAATATAATATGGAAGTGCCATGTTTACTACATGTAGTAATACTTAGATTTGCCTTGTTTGCCCATGTAGTGCTATCGGATGGCCTCAAGCAGAACTTTGCTGAGGTATCTGTGACTGTTGCAGACTGTCCTGACCTGACCCAACAGCCATGGAGCCTAGCTGCCCCAGGTAGGAGGAGCAAGCCTAGCTGCCCCAGGTAGGAGGAGCAAGCAAGTTAAATTTGCAACTGTCATATTGATGCTTAGGCTATAGTTGGGCACATTTGAACCCTGTGCTTCTCAGCTTTTGCTTGCTGGCCTCCAGTTTTGTATTAGGACTGCGCATCCCCAAGCTCGCACTCCAGTTCATTAATTAATTAATTTATTTGTTTGTTTGTTTGTTTGTTTGTTTGTTTGTTTTTACGCTGCATATTTCGGAAGCCAGTTTGTATCTCGGGAGTGGGGCAAAATTCAGTTGATTAGTTGTACAAGCCAATGATCTGCTAGGGAAATTCCCTTGTCGTTGGCGGTACAGCTGTTTTTCGGTATGGCACTCAAGTGGCGGGAAACGGATGGCAATTTAACACCACATATTTTACCAGATAGCTGGTATGTGTGTGTGTGGGAGGGGGGGGGGGGAGGGGAGAGTTTTCCCAAAACTGAATGTTGCTAAATATAGGCCGCCATGCAAATGGTAAATTTGTCATTTTGCATTTGTGGAATTCAGTCAGTATCGGCAAAGGGGCGTCAGGCATTAATTTGTCTGAAAGCGGAAATGGTTTATTGAAGAATGCAAAGCTCGTTTGCATCTATTGATAGCTCACTGGACGGATCATTTATTGCAGCAGCTGTAACAGCCCACTGTGGCAGGGCCCATTAAAGTTACTAAAGCATGTGATCACATTAGTTTTGGGAGTTTGTCATTTTGTAATGTAAGCATTTGTGGAATTCAGTCAGTATCAGCAAAGGAGCATCAGGCATTAATTTGTCTGTGTTGTTGAAAGCGGAAATGGTTTATTGAAGAATGCAAAGCTCGTTTGCGTCTATTGATAGCTCACTGGACGGATCATTTATTGGTGCAGCTGTAACAGCCCACTGTGGCAGGGCCCATTAAAGTTCACTGAAGCGTGTGACCACATTATTTTTGGGAGTGTGATCAATTCATTAGTGATTACTTTTAAGATGACAGACACGAAGTGAAGCTTGTAAGAGGTATGGTATGCAAAACACATTTGATGCAGGATGTAAACCCTCTGAGGCCATTGACATCACAGTGACATCACTGAGTGTATTTATACAGCTTTATCCTGTTGTTCATATATGTGGGGGTTCCATAGCATTAATTTCTGCCCACTCTCCTGATGATAATAGCATGCCAATAGGACAACATGGAAAGAGGGGGTGGCTCTTGCATAATAAATGTAGTTCTGTGATGGGTGTGGAGTCTTCCAATAACTATTGTGGGCTGTGGACCTAACTTGAGTAGGCGTAAAGACACAACTTGGCACTATTATTACCTTATAACTATTAATTAACCCGCCCAGAACCCTACCCAGGATCTATGGATGGAAATCCTGCCTTGTTTCCGCACGAGTATGGGTTGTAACAGCTAAGAATAACATGGTAACATGTAACCTTAATTACTGTTTCATCATACCAAATTCATTTGCACCCACATTCTGCTAACTCTGCATGCCCTGGCCAATCCTAACACCCTTGAGGCGTGCACGCCATACCTAGCATATCTAGTTCCTATTTCTGCTTCATATGGAGATTCAGCTGCCAGGTGTCTGTTTCCTGTCTCACACCAGTTTGGCTCTCAAGTTTCAGGGGGCTCTACCTCCTCCTTGCAGGAGTGGGCAAACATTTAAAATTCCAGCTCATAATTGAATATGGCCTATGAAAAAGGGTCAGTGGTCAGGTCTGCTATGAGTGGAATTTTAATAGTTCGCTGAATCCAGCTGCTATTCTTTGTGTGGCTAATTTGAAACTTGTCACTTTAGGTGCTGTCACCTAGGGCGTACATTAAGTGTATGTAAATGTACTCTAGTGTGTCTGCCATAATGGGTGTCCGTTTTGGCTCTCAAGTTTCAGGGCCTTAAATTTTTGCAGGAGTGGTAGGAATGGAGTAAATGCCAACTCCCATATATGGCCTTCTCTACTGCTGAAAAAGGTCTTCCATCCACTTTTATATGTTGGCCTAGCTATGTAGGAATCTTTAATTAATGGCTAGAGTGACTATACTAACCAGCTGCCATTTCCTTTGTGTGGCTACAAGGGCTTAATTTGGACCTTACTTAACTTACATGTAAGTGCTGTCATGTACATAGCCCTCCGCATTCACATAAGGTACTTATGTCTGCCGTAATGGCTGTTAGCTGTTATTGTTACAGATTGTGATGCTTGCTAATTATAATGTGTACCTTTGGCAAGTGCTCCTATAAATCTTTCTGCTTATCCACTTAAGTGTGGGTCCTTAGTTGTGACCAATTAAAGAAACAAGAAAGGCGAGCTACAGCTGTCAATACAAAGGCAGAATCAACAATATTATTATTGTTAAGGAACAGAGTTTCCTGTCCAGTGCAATATATAGGCAACAGGCTGTTGACAGCGGTAACTCATAGCCTTGCTCCACCTAATTATTAAGCACTTGAGACCCACTGCCCATTTGCTCGTTGCTGTGGACGACTTGTAAAGTTACGCAAATGCAGAGAAAAACAGGAAATGTGAGGAGACAGTGAGTAAGGGCGTTCGTGAGTCGTCCATTTCCGGAATCTGATCTGTGTCAGGCTTTGCCCTCAGCCCTACTTATGTGTCGTGGTCCAAGTGATTGATAGCCTCGTTCCCAAGCTCTCCCGTCAAGTGAAAAACTTTTTTTTTCTGCCGTGAGTGGAGAGTCTGGAAACGAAGGTAGCTGTTTGAGACGTATGTCATGCGAAAGCATAGCTCCTGGCTTAATTGTCAGGGCTGGCTGTCACGTGGTTGAAACTACGGCATGATCAAGTGTGTGTGATTGCACTACCGCTGCTGTGTTGAAAGTTTGCACTAGCTTATCACACTCATCGGGTCCAAAGGGGTGCCATGTGACAACCACTATAGTAGTGCAGCAGTGTAGCCCGACAGACAGTGAATACACATTTCACTTCAGAAGGCACCTCGGTTGTTTTCACAGTGCACTACTGTGACATTTAAGGTTGGTCTAAAAAGGGGTCGGAAGGTACTGCTATTGTAATCTATTGTTTTTCTGTAGCCAGGCTGTTCGTATACCCACTGCAGCTGAGCCGTATGGGAATGACACACACTACAGTCTCATACCGAGACCATACCGAAATATTGATCAGTAATTAATGAGGGGGGTTATTATCTTATGAGACGCCTTCTAGGAGTGCATTAGTCTCGTGCCCAGATTGGTCTGGACATGATGCACAGTCTGGAGCCCAGACCACTTAATTCAGAAGGTCAGTTATTAATTATTAGTAGTTGCTAACATGGTCATGTGAGGGTCACATTTTACCACCAAGCCTTGTGAGAATATATTGGTGAAATTACTACCCATGCATAGCTATATCTCCAGCATCGAACCTCGACCATCTCCCAAATAGTTTTGGCAAAAGATGTGAGATTGAACCTAGCCCCTACCATATTCGTACACCTTATAATTTTAATACTGTTGTCCCTGCATACGTGGAATACATGGGAAAGTCGGGACTATATATGTGAAGGAGGTACGTGTAATAACGCATTTAAGGCCTCACTTGTATTGTTGCATTCACAGTGAGGAATTCAGAGCATGTGCATATCATGTTTTTCAGACCCCCTGAGGTGACGGGCAGTTGGATGGACTCTGTTGACACGAGTGGTGTTCCAATTGATAGAGTGTTTGCCTTCAGAGAGTAGACACCACCATCAGAAGCCACTTGTCAGAAAAAAAAATTAGTCTACTGACCTTTGGTGTTACATGTACACATAAATGTTACATGTACACATACATGTTACATATAGGCCGCACATGTACACATACATGTTACATATAGGGTACTATCAGTGTAAGGATTGATCTTAATAGAGTTTTGGACTTGAGAGTGTACGTACATAATTATGTGGCAGAGCAAGTCCAATTGTTGCCTGTTTCTGACTCTGACTGTCTACGGCCGCCCCCCCAGTGTTTACCCCTCAGATCTTACTGATATGTTAGCCTCGTTCCCAGGCTCCACTGCCCAGCGTTTTTTGCACTTTGGAAAAACACGGCAAAAAGCGCTGGGCAGTGGAGCCTGGGAACGAGGCTACTGATATGCATTGCACATAGCTATAGAGTCTGGTAAGCAACATGTTGAGTCTTACTTGGTAGCTCATCAAACCTTGCTTACTGTACACTGATGGTAAGATAACTTCCAACTTGTAGTCAGAATTGAGGCTGGATTCTTGTTACCACCTATCATAACAGAACAGAGGTTCTTATGCCCCTTGATGGCAAAATCTCATAAATCGACTTATTATAAGATTGTCTTATAAGATCTTCACTTGGCTTATGTAAGATTACTAGATAAAACGTAAGAATGATCGAAGAAAAGTCCTGTTGATGCAAGCGCGATTAATGTAAAATTTAATGCAATTATTTTCAAAACCAGGAAACGGTGCTTCGTATCTCCAGTTGTATGGTTAAAGCCGCATAGCTCCAACGATGGACATTCCTTGTAGTCTCCTTCCCAGTCTCGAGATCTCCCTCCCAGTATAGAGACTGGGAACGAGGCTCAATACCGTCAGAAACCAGGCAAAGCACATAGTTGGCATGGCTACGTCTGCAGGTACAACAGTGGGGATTTTTATACACTCTTTTCCCAAGAGCAATGAGAAACCTGCTGTTCATAATAATTGGGCCACTTTGACATTTTGTGAACTTTCAGAAACTCGTAAATATGGTGTGTTGGTGTGGAAGGATTCTCAAGAATGTACGTGAACCATGCACCAGAAGTTTATAGAAGGTGAATCTGTTTTACACCTTGTTCTGTTAAACACTACAAGATCACGCAGACCTCCAACTGATGCAAGAGTAGCCTAAGTTCTGCCCCCCCCCCACTTTATTTCATGGGGGGGGGGAGAGAATCGAAAATTGTATCCCAGGAATTGTTAATGTACAGCATGTATTACATTAAATGGTAGGTATGAACTACCACAACGACTTTGCAATTATATCACATGGCTTCCAACGATCACCTCCTTGGTGACAAGGTGCATGGGAGGGAGAGTCTGGCTCAATACCAGCTTAGGATTATGCTGGAAGGGCTCAGTGGTCTAACTTGTCCCCCCCCTTCCACCCTTGACTCTTGAAATGTGGTTCAGCTATTTTACTCATAGGCTTATGCTGTTGATTCAATTTCTAGCACTTGACACATGTATGGTTCAATTGGCTACTCTGACATTTTGAACTTACTAATTTCCTCCCAAATGTGGGTATATGGTAATTGGGAAGATTCCCAAGAATGTGTGTTAACCTGGCACCAGAAGTTCATAGGAAATGATGTCATATGATGTAATCTTTAATATTTGTGTTGCGTGTGGGCTACATATTAGATTGATGGGGTTTCTAGCGGTACTGGTAATAGGTTGATTTGCACCTCAGTACTAAAGTACCAAAGTACTAATTTGTTAAACTACATATTGCTGTGAAGTGACAGTTTAAAGATTGATTGAGTTCTGTTTATGCCCTGCTATTTCCCCCCTATACTCCTTGTCTTACATAATCTTCTCGGTTTGGGGTCAAAAGCGAGACACACTGATAGCAAGGGGTTAATTAAGCAGACTCCATGGTAGGTCGTGTGACCTGCAAGGAATAAAGCTGGAACTCATCTCAGTTTGTCACATATATTGAAAGGGGCGTGTACTACTAGTCACATGACCTCTCTAACTATCTAATGCTGAATGTGCAGGTGAATAAATTTAACCCTTTTTGCACAGTACAGATCTGTACTGCACCAACAGACAAGTGACAAGCTGATCTACTTGACATCAAGTATGCAGTATACAGATGTGCATGAATGAAAGACCTAGTGTTGAGTTGCATTACATTCTACTAAACTAGCTAGGAGAGGTGGACGCTTGCTGTCGGTAAAAATTCTGGGGAATCCACCTCCCCACCTCATCGCTATGATATCATCTTACTCTCCTATGTGGACCTAGTGGCATGTAGTTTCCATGACTCCCAGCTAGAGGATGTGGTGTCATGTAATGTAATTATTGTGGTATACATTCATGTAATACCGTCTGCTGTAAACGTTTTTGAAGTGTATATTACGATACCTGGGATACAATTTCTACCTCACATACGTACCCTTGTATTAGCCACATTCCCAGCCCCCGCTTTGTTGGCTTTGTGCAACATGAAGCAGGGGCCTGAGAATGTAGTTTCTCATCCTGAATCGATGGGATAGGTTTAGGGCATGGCATGGGATTGTTTCTGCAGAAACGTTTCAGAAATGTTGCAGAGGCGTTGGGACCGAGGTACATGTAATGACTTGAGGCTACCCTTGTATCGTGCTGAATATCTGACCTTGTGAACCAGTCCATCGTAATTTAGTAGTTGCAAACTTTAGCTTCATACTCTAAAATGGAGTTTAAAGCGATGCTGCAATTCAGTGTGCATAGCTTCGTTCCTAGGCTCTATCTGCTCCACCCATACAGGATTGGAAGTAAGAAGACTTTTCTCTCATGCTTTCTTCCACTCTCTATATGGGTGGATCAGAGAGATCCCATGAACGAGGCTACACCGTACATACTTGAAAAAATGCACTTGCACTTTTCAAGCTCTTCTAGGCTTTAGTCAACTACATTATAAACATAAGTACTAATTAGGTATTAGTCGTGTGGATCGAGGCTGTGGATGTTGTTTACGTCTATGCAAGCTTGTGTATCATCTCTATTCCTAGGAAGTATTACAGTACGATCAGAGACTCTTAGTATCTTGACTGGTTTCCGTGCATAAAACCTGGGATTCTTACCCTAGCCTGACCCTAGTGGCCAGAGGAAGACATGGGGGTAAGAGGTGGGGATGAGTGCACTATATATGCGCTGGGAGTGTCCTATATTGTGACAGGTATTAGCCATAACTTTTTCCAATGACGCATGACTTTGGTTCTACCCTGCAGGCTGTAGGCCTGTGAGCCCACTGTGGGGATTAGTGAGCCCACTGGGGGGATTAGTGAGCCCACTGGGGGGATTAGTGAGCCCACTGGGGGGGGGGTCAGTGAGCCTACTGTGGGTTCAGTCAGTGAGCTCGCTGTGGGGGTCAAGCAGTTAGCCCACTGTGGGGATCATAAGGATTCCGAAGCTGGGGAAAGGTACTAATTGGGAAGTGGAAATGCAAGCAGGAACCAAGTTGTGTAGTGATGAAAAAGGATGCATAACAGCTGATTTCCTAAGGCCAGCTAATTAGGTATGATATAGGCCAAGTGATGCCAATGCTTCCAGTCCTGTGTGACACCTCAAAGGGTTGGAGTGCAGGATCATGTGAGTACATCCTCTTCCACGTTTGACACAATCAACGGCTGAGCTATAGTTCTGACTTCCAACTAGCACATGCCTAGCGCATGGACCATTTCCAGGCTCAGGTAATATTATGGTTCCAATAAGCAATTAGCACTTCAGTGAATTTAGTGTGGAATGTGATAGCTCCACCCACAGGAAGCTCATTTAGTTATCCAGGGTGTGGTCTGACTGGAGGGGCAACTGTTAATCTGGCTATCCATTATTGTATGGTTATGGGAGGATTATTAACGGAATCCGATGCTATATTATGCATATTATATTGACAATATAAACTATGTTGCTGCCATAGCGCTATAACGCCATTGACCACACACCCACAGACGCAGGTAAGGCTTGTAAGACCTCCAGCCTAGGACAAGAGCAAAGAGCAACCATGCTGACCACCATATAATTTGTTTGTATCCAACTAAATAATAAGCCATATCCCTATAGTTATCCCAATTCTCACACCCTAAAATAAAGCCTACTTTATTAAAATTATCAAGTATGCAACATTTTTCTCCTAGTTGACAGATTCTCTATCTAACTCTACCATGGAAGCTTTTTGCAAATCATGAGGTAATCATGAGGTAATATGTACCAGCTGTGTGATGCACTACACAGAGACTGTCTGGCTGTCTGATCTGAGACAAGTCCCCCAGTTGCTATGGGTCAACCCCTTTTTCCTGGCAATGAGACTGGACTTTGACCGTAAATTACTCCTCCATAAACAGAAAGGGATTTCACACATTGTGAGATCAGCTAATGCTAGCTGTTACTGCTGTAACCACACTGGGTATGTTGTCTCTTTCCTAGTGATCTGATTGGTCGGTCTCCTTGACCTCCTGTCTGGGAGGAATCCTTCTTCATATGTCAGCAAATGAGTAATGGGAAGTCACCCTATTGAGATATGAGTGTTGAGCTATAAATATCACAGCTGGTCCGCCCCCCATTTCACTTACATGATATCCCTGGAGAGTTGGTGCTGCCTGAGCCTCACAGGCAAGGGTGCCATTCCTAGAATGCTTGTGCCACGCAGACACTAAAATAATGAGCTGTGACATTTCCTAGCCTTGTTTATGCTGGAGGGTCTGATATTATATTTTTCTCATGTGTGTGATGTCAGGTGATGTCAGGTGTGGAGTTTATGCGGCAGTTTTACCAGAGTTGTGTACACTAAAATCGTGTTCATGCATGTGTGTACAGCAGGCAGTGTATGTGTAGGCTATACGGTGGTCAGGTGACCAGCTGCATATATACCTCCATAGGGGATACATGTATGTGACAAGTGTGTATATAGGAACAGCTGCAATTCAAATATCTGAACGATGGAATTTGAATCCTTTAAACGGCTATGTTGTGCGTGTTATAATTGTATCCATTAGTGGTGTGTATGACAAATAGAATCCATCAAAAGTTAATTTTCAGTTTCACATTGTTGTAAACATCAGAGAGTGTATATGTGTATACAAGTCTTGCACTACTGATCATTATATGGGACACCACACGAGTGCCACAGCTGATGTAGTACATGATGCACGCATACACTGCTGTGTAGGCTTGAGGAAATTATGCTTTTCCCCCTGCCTATTATGCTATTCCCTAATTCCCCAGCCATGTCCCTATTATGCTCTCAGACAGTCCCCATTATGCTCAAATTATGCTCAATTCTGGTGGTCCAACTTCCATTCAATAGTGCTGTAATTAGAGCTGCTAGCAGCCATTGCATCAGTCTCATCCTCAGATTCTCTACTAAGGCCATTTTTTTATTAGATCATGCAACACACTGTTAGCCCAGACCCCAGGCATCCAGTGAGGTATGCACTGTGGCCCCTGCACGTCAGTAGTGCAGGCGTGCCTCACATTCCACTGCACATCAACAGGAACTTGTACAATGAATACAGGCCATCCTGAGTCCCCACTATCATATGTCACTGACCAAGTGGACGTACACACAGTGTAATCAATGGCCTCCGCATACCTCTGTACATCAACAGGAACTTGTACAATGGCCGGGTGCTGGCCAGCCTGAGTCCCCACCTATCAGTATGTCATTGACCTAGCTAGTTCAGATCAATGGCCTCACGTACCTCTGTATACCAACACAAACTTGTATCATCATTCTTATACCGTTATGTCTTCATACTCTTCATTCATGCGACAGCATGTTATTTAGGTTTAAAAGAGGGTGAAACAGCACAAGGTGAAGCCAGAGCTCTATTCCTCTTCCTGAGCTATGAGTGCTTTTAATTTGGTAGTGCACGAGTAGAGGCAAACAGGAACAGACATGGAACCTGATGCATTCTCCATACAATGACAACTGTTACTTCATTGTATAGCCCCATAATGATAGTTGTTGCATCATTGTGAAGCCTTAACCCCAGGGCCTAATATTATGTCTACCCACTTGTACTGTACAGGGAAAGCAAGCCTAGGCCTCTCTTCCAGTTTTTTTCACAGCCGTGGAAGAATTAAGCGGATAAAAATCCTCGCAATTTTTTCCACAGCTTTGAAAAAAACTGTATAATCTCATGATGATAGCTGAAAAACCACATGGAAAAATTCCCCATGATTTTTTTCACGGCTGTGAAAAAAAGCTGCAAGGGGAGGCCTGGGTATGAGACCAGGGAGGGCCATGTGGCAAGGGGAGGCCTGGGTATGAGACCAGGGAGGGCCATGTGGCTATGCTAACATGTGTTATGAAATACCTGGTATGCGTTTTATACTGAAGAATGAAAATGTAGACGAGTAATATAGTAGCATTAGTCGTAGATTGTAGCGTGAAGTAACTCTGCATCCGATCAAAGCCGTCTGCTCCATACTGTGAAGTAATTGGGCGGAGAAGCATACTTAAACAATGCTGCAATCAAATTAATTCAGTGGTATAGATAATCTTCTTTCTCTGGCTCTGAGCATTCACCTGTTACAATGTGTCACTGCCCTGGAGCCTGGGAATGAGGCTATGTGAAAGCCGTTTAGTCCTTACAAAGTATATTAAGCACACTAGTTTCCCTTATTTGGAAGGCAGAGGTATCCCATCGTTCTACTAATGGCAGGGATCGTTCACACAGTCCTTGGCACAGGCTCACTCTGACCATCAATACATTCCCTTGTCAAAGGATTAGCATGTAAACAGAATACACCTACTGCAGTGCTGACTGAGGTATTTTAGGTATTTATTTGGGCCGTGTTGGAACATTATGGGGGCTGTGTGTCTTCAGAGAGGATGTAGTACAGCCAGTGCAACTGGAAAGTGATGAAATCAGCTGATGCAAGCTGGCTAGGTATAGCTGGTGTCAGCATAATTATAGCAACACTTGCCTCGAGATTACAAACCCATTCCCCTGCTTTCATATTCCATTCCATTACACACTACCTGCACCCACACACACCCACACACACACTACCTGCACCCACACACACCCACACACACACTACCTGCGCACACACACACAACATGCCAGGTCTCTGTGGTTCTACCCGACTTCTAGACGTGGGTGGAGTGCCGTACCTCGTCCCCCTGGCTGACAGGACAAAGGTGCATTCTTTACAACTGAAACAGATTGTGTCACCACAAACCAGAGAGCACGTATTGATTGTGTTGTCCCATTTCCCTGCCTCTCACTGGAAGTGAGGGCCTCACCAGAAGGTCTACAGTTGAGAGAGTGTGATATTATACTATTAGGCTCATTCTTAGCCCCTGCTTTGCTCCGTTGCATGAAGGTTAAGAGCAGGGGCCTGGGGACGAGACTAGGTGTGGTAATGGTGATGTAATAATGATGTAATTACACACACACCCTTCCCACCCCCAGATGCATTCACTACCGCAGAGTCAGGTTTCTGTGGGGTGGACAAAAGCAATAATTGAAGGGGGGCTGAGTTAGTACACTGCTATTGAATGGTCCTACCACAATAGGCAAGAGTCATGCAAGCATTGCTAAGCCTTTAGCCAAAGCGAATTGCTGAGAGTGTATAAGCAGCGTAGCATATACCATATATGATCATATTTTCACTTTCAGTTTCTATATTCAGCAAGGTGGCTAATGAGATCAAATATGTTCGCTGGAACGTAGCCTCATAGCCAGCGTCTGGTGCGAGGCCAGTGGAATGTTGTATTGACCTTGCAATTATAGCAACCTAACGAACTGTGATTCTGTTTGTGTTGTTGCTTCGAAAAGTGTCACACATGGAACAGCTACGCATGTTTGGAGGTCTTTCCTTTATAATAATCCTCCGGTAAGATCAAAGAAAATGCATGTTTGTTGGAATGTTCCTAATGAAGTGCTGTTGATTGAGTTCCACAAATACCTTAGCAACCTCATGAAATGTGATTCTGTTTGCTTGAAAAAGTGCTGCACGCGGAAGTGTTGAGCATGTTTGCCACCTTGGCTTTAGTATGCGGTTGTTATAACGACCCATATGCCTTCAGACGAGATCTGTAATCTCCCCTTCAAACTGTATCACGTAAGATCATGAGATCGGGCTAGTTTCAACCTCACCTGATTTTCAACATTACATCGGTATTAACACATGTTTTGCTGATTTATTAACTAATTAATTACAAGGGCCTCCACCTTGTTTTGCAAACTTGCCAACGATCAGCAGTCATTATTGGCATTCCAATTGTAGGATAATAATTACATGCCTCAGCAGATTTCCGTCTCTGTGTTTCGTGTTCAGACTCTCTTTGAGCTCCATAAAGTCTGGTGTACCGCCTGCCTACAGTATCCGGTATTCGTAATACCTTAAACCTGGATACAAGTGTGTGTGGTAGCTATTTGGGCACCAGGATATGATGGTGAGACCACTTTCATTTCAAAGTAAAACCACATTGCTTTGTCTAGAGTAACCAAGGCAACTGGAGTAACCTCCTACTTGTGTTAGCTAATTGTGACCGCCATCAGCCATCAGTACTGTACTGCTAGCCAAGTGGAAATGGCGGACTTAAGGTGCACAGCCTGCCTAGATACAAGTGTGTGTGGTTTTTCTAAGTATGGTGGCTATTAGTGTTTACCTGCTTGAATGCATGCTATTAGCTAACACAAGTAAGAAGTTGCTCCAGTTGCCTTGGTTACTCTAGACAAAGCAATGTGGTTTTACTTTGAAATGAAGGTGGTCTCACGTCATATCCTGGTGTGGACATTTCCTATAATAGTGACTGCCATCAATCATCAATACTGCCAAACTTTTAATTGTAGGAAATGACAGACTGGAGGCCAGCCTATTGGCTGCCTGGTTGGCCTGGAAAGTTCCTGCTTGGTAACCTGTGGTGCGTACTAATAAAAGTTGCTTCCTTAGCAACCGTCCTTAAAATCCATTTTATTGCATTGGCTGCACATGCATTCCAGGGGAGAGTTATGAATAGATATGGAAGGGTACCCAGACCCTTTTCTGTACACGGAGAGTGGTCTGGGAATGAGACTAGTCACGTGACTGGGGGTGGAATTGATGATATCTGTTGTTCCAGCTGCCCAAGTTGAATTAGTTTATATTCGCACACACTTGCAGCTCTATGACCTCGGGCAGATGGCTACTTTGGCAGAGCTACCCGGAGCCTTCATTCTGGGAGCTGGGGCGGGTTCCTCTCGGGTCACAGGGTTCAACTGTGAGGTCAGAGGACACCATGTGGTACCTGGACACATGCAAAAAAAACTGGGGAACAAGGCTAACTAGATGATAGCTACTAAGAGTATTCTTATTAGTATGCATGAGATAGAAACAATAGTCTCTAAATTTGAGTTTTGGCAGTTGCTTCTGATCTAGCGTAACGGGATTGTTCCTGGACCCACAGATGATGCCGAACGCCACCACGTCCACTGGCTCCTCCCCCGGACTGAACCTCACCTACATCGCTAAAGTCAACAAACAGGTCAGACAGCTGCCTTTCGAAGCTGTAGGGGTGTTGTGTGGAGTGCGTGCATGACCTCATAATTCCGAGCAACCCAAGGCTGCGCAGCCTTGGGTTGCTGAGACCATATATAGACAGTTTCCTTTTCTGGCTCCATGCAGGACAACTCCTGTGTCTTGGAGCGGTTCCAGTCTCTGGAGAGTGGGCCACTGGCCAACCTACTGGCGTGTGAGGGGAAGCCTGGGAAGGTATGTCTGTCCTTAGTCTCACTCCCAGACCGCATTGCAGTGTCCTTATTATTCAAGGAATCCAGCACTGTACCTACAGTTTTTGTATGTTAAGGAGACTGAGACTGAGTACTGGCAAGTGTTAGGTTTGATTGTGTGATGTGTGCATACTAGATAGAGGTGTGAGGTACACTGGACTGCATTCAATTCTTTTTGCTGATGTTCCCAGTGCCACATTTTTTATGATCTTATGGTTTGCCCCTTCCTCCCTCCCAACTACCCAATAACCAAACAGTGCTTTTCTTTTTCCGTCAGGTTTTGGAGATTAAAGTGAAGCGTCGGACGGGAGAGGAGAACTTCGTCTCTTGCATGCGGAAGGCACTGGGGGCCCACTATGGGGATAAACCGGTGGCTCTTGGGGGGGCGTTTCAGATCGTAGCTGGGAAAGCAAAGCTGCATGTGATGGTAAGAGGCTCTTTTTATCATACTTATGCTCTTCATTCCATTGGCAATGAAATGACCTTAGTAGCTATATAATTATTATAACCTCATTCATCATTTTTAAATTAACGTTTCACATACGTGACATACGTAGAGTAGAATGGTGAGTTTTTATGTGGGCAAGGAAAGTTGCAATTCTCTAGCTACGAAGAAAGGCAGTGACTCTTCCACTCCAGTAGGTGTATCTTATGCCACAGACTGAGCACTGAAACATGTCTCCTTCATTTGGTCCCTGCCTGGTAATGACGTTTTGATGAGGCTACTGTAGCCTCGGG
Organism: Phakellia ventilabrum; assembly: GCA_963921505.1. Lineage (NCBI taxonomy): Eukaryota > Metazoa > Porifera > Demospongiae > Axinellida > Axinellidae > Phakellia > Phakellia ventilabrum. The sequence continues at coordinate 5,692,656 of OY997390.1, forward strand.
GAGGCCACTCATGTGGGGACGAGTCTATCCCATTGTAGCCTCACCATGTGGGGATGAGGCTATTCCATTGGAACTTTGACTCACACAAATGCTTTATACTTTCCACACACAGCCGGAGTTCTCTGAGAAGCCATTGAATTCCGATGAAGATGTCAACCAATGGCTCCGCTTCTACAACATGTCGGCTCCGCTGATCTGCCTCTCGGTGTTCATCAGCAAAGATCCAGTGAGTGAGTTAGCTTTGTACCGTCTCCACACCGCACAGAGCGGTAGCCTTGTTCCCAGGCCACACCTCTTTCGTGGACTGGGAACGAGGCTAATAGAGCGGAGACTGGAAATCTCCAAAGGGAGCCAACTAATTCTGCTTTTAGGAACTTAAATTTGCACACCCATCCCTCATGCAGTTACACTCCCTCTCTCCCCACGTAGGCCATGGACCTGCGGGTGGAACACACCCACTGCTTCAGTGACCACGGGGAGGGAGGCCACTACCACTGTGACATCACCCCGGGGGAGGTGGAGTACCACGCCTACTACGTGCTGGCTGAGAGGCTGTACCGGATTGACAGGCCCAAGCAGACACACCAGATTGGCAGGGACTGAGAACTGCACGGCTAGCTGCTACATGTGTGTAGCATGATATTCTGACAGAAAGATATTGTAATAAAACCGATTAATAGCGGTATCGATCTTTAACATAACTGAGCGGAGTGGCTGAGGAATTTATAATAACCCCAGCCAACTCCTCCTTCTCGATCAGACATCTGTGCTTGAATGAAGATGGCTAGATAAATTAAAAGACGGTGTGTTTTTACATGGATTGGGTATACGTCACAATGGCAGTTATCGTCATCGGTACCGTGATCCCTGTATCACGTGACTCGACCTCGTGTTGAGTTCAGGAGTTTTGAGGAACATGAGTAAGGAGGCTCTCCTATCTAGTTGCATCGCCTGGCTTGAGCATAGCTAGCATAACACTACATGGTGGCAGCGCTAGTGAGACTGTCCTTCTGCCATGGACGCAGCCTGAAAGGTCGAGAGAGCGAGAGTAACGCACGGTAGTTGTCGAGCACATGGCCCGGCGCCTCGTGCGAAGTTACCCCTCCGGAGCAGTTAAAATGTATCCGATGCCAAGCAGACATGCAGTATAGCAGGAAATGAAGGTAAAGAATGTAAGAGAGTGGATAAAGAAAATAAAAATTTGTCGATGTTCATATGGTTGGGATACGGCCCTGTGCAGTTGCGAGTGTAATGACTATAATTTTTTGTAATGATGGATAGATTATGTCATGCCCTTTAAGGGGACCCGCTGCAGCTGAGCCGGCCCCATAATTTGCTCTGTAGTAGGTTATTCAGTTGTAGAGTTTTAGTATTTTTTTTTTTAGTTATAAGAGTGGTTGTAGGGTACATGTATGATTGAGTGAGTTTTCGGTGCTACTATTCAGAACGGCGGTCGCTACATTTGGGTTTGTCCGGGATCGTTGCTCACTTCAGAGCAACCAAGGACTGCCAACGACCGTACCCAAGCTAGACAACCAACACGCTGCTTGGAAGCTGCCTGAGCTTGTCACGCCCCTGGCTGTTGAGCGGGTGGGCAGTGTAGGCAGCCTTGAGCTGAATAAGCAGCCGAGGACTGAACAGGCACTGAACAGGCACTGCGCAGCCCAGAGTGTTCCCTACCCGCAGCAGTGCAGGGCCGGCGGGCGAGGAAGGCAGAGAGGCGACGGAGACCCAAGGAGAGAACAATGTCGTCAATCGAGACCCTGAGGATGCAGCGGGATAATGTTCAGTTGGAGAAGCAGCGATTAGAGGTGGAGAATGCCCGGCTGGTGAGGTAGTTGGAAGAGGTTGATTTACTCAATGGGAGACAAAGTAGACGATATTCTGCCCTCTCGGAAGCGGACTCCAAGAAGTACGACACGGTGCTGGCCAAATTTGAAACCTATTTCATCAAAAGGAGGAATGTAATCTCTGGTTTAACGTGAGGAAACAAGGAAGGCGAGCCTGTCGATGCCTTCATCACAGCTCTCTGTCTGGTGTGACAGCTGGTCCTAAGACCAAACGTCCGGGGGGACATCCTCTCTTGTGACACAGTAAACAATCATGTTTCAATCATTTAATGGAATTATTGTTAAGCTAAACTTGGGGGCCATCACACTACAGCTACAGACACTTGATAAACACAGAATACAATGCCACATAATTAATGCACACATGAGTTCCATGGTGACTGAGGGGTGCACTGGTCAGCTTGTGGTCCCACACCGCAGACCTCATGACTCATCATGGCCCCAGATATTTATAGCTGGGGCCATCATACTAGCTACAGACAATTGGCGAACACAGAATACAACATACAATTTATACAAACATAAGTTCCATGGCAAATGGGGGCACGCACTGGTTGCTGGCTCATGGATCAATACATCAATCAATACATTCCTTCGAATGAAAAAGATAGGTCAGGTACATGTAGCATTCTTTGCTTTGGTGTACTTGTGGTAGGGGCTAAGAGAAGAATATAGGAAAACATTGTTTGATTTTAGTCTGTGTTCAGGCAACACCTATGTGTAGTTCAGTCAAATTGGTCATCCCAAAGCTCAATATTCTATGCTACATAATCTTACTACATACGAATCTATTACTACTTACCAGTTATTGTGGTGGTGGTTGGTGCTGGTGGACAAGTCAGGTAGCGTTCTTTGTTTCGCCGGTGTACTTGTGGAAGGGGCTAAGAGACGAATATAGGAAAACATTGTTAGATTCAGTCTGTGTTCAGGCAACACCTATGTGTAGTTTAGTCAAATTGGTCATCCCAAAGCTCAAGATTTCTAATATTCTATGCTGCATATAAACTAATCCTACTACGTAGGAATCTATTACTTACCAGTTATTGTTAGGTCTTCAAATGAATTGGAGGAATCCCCAATTGATGTGTCTTTAATTTTAATAGTTGCAACTCATACATCACAGATACTTGACAAACTTTAGTATGCATCTGGCCCCCTTGGTGTTGTCTGTTGGTGGTGGTTGATGGTGTGGTTGGTGGTGGTGGTGGTGGTTGATGGTGATGGTGTGGTGTGGTGGTGGTAGTTGGTGGTGGTTGGTGTTGGTGGTGGTTGGTGCTGGTGTTGGTGGTGGTTGGTGGTTAGAAACACTTGCTCTGGGCTGGTACTTCATAATAACACCATTAAGCGAGTAATTAGGTTTTACGGCACTCTGTTCTGGCAGGCTCCTCTTGCAGAGTGGGCACCGTTGTGCCCGGATCAATGCCTGTGATATACAGCGGTAGCTGAAGGGTGAAGGCAGTGTCTCAGTTAGAAGTATTTGAAATTACATCCAATAACCTTCAAGCTTCAAGTAAGAAAGTTATTTTTGAAAGCAATATACCATTAATAATCTGCTTCATGTTATTGGCTTGGTAATACACACTACTTATGTCAAAGTACTTGTATCATACATAATAATGGCTTAGACTCACTAGCAACCTACAATGCCTGGTGCATTGTGTGGTTTCAGGCCAAGGGAGGTAGTATCCTTCTTGGTGACAGTGGCTAAGGCTTCAAGAACATGGCATCTCCTACCATTGTATTTCGGAACTTTCAATAAATTTTAGTTACAAGTACCTAAGCATAGCATTTTAATAGTTACAACTCTTACATCACCTGGCCTCCTTCGTATTGTCATATGTCTTGTGACGTATCGGCTTGGGGGACATTCGCTCAGGGTCAAGAAAGTATTGCACCCCACAGTGTGCCAGGCCGTAGAGCCGTTTAGCAGCAGCACTAATGTCACGTCACCCCACAGTGTGCTGTTAGCTCAAGTGGACCTTGATGCACTGTGACAGCAGCTGCTCTGTCTTGTCGGCCGATCAGAACTACTGTTTCCACACGCTCTTTGTTGTGTTGGACTTTAATGCCTAGTTCTTGATGCTTCTGCTGAAATTGTTCCTGTCATTTCCTGAGCTTTTGGTCACTTTCAACTGTGATCGATTCCCGCATTTCTTTCCTGAATCGAGCCATTTCATCCTTCAGCCTGACTTCTAACAACTGCTGTACTTCTTGAACTTGTTTTCTATTCGCTCAGGGTCAAGAAAGTATTGCACCCCACAGTGTGCCAGGCCGTAGAGCCGTTTAGCAGCAGCACTAATGTCACGTTCATTGACCTGAACATCCTCCTTAGCAAGAGCCTGCACCATATGCATCTGGCCCCCTGGGTGTTGTCTGTTGGTGGTGGTGGTGGTGGTGGTGTGTTCTGGTACGTATTGGCTTGGGGGACATTCGGTCGGGATCCAGGAAATACTGCAACCCACAGTGTGCCTTGCCATAGAGCCGTTCAGCGGCAACCCTGATATCTCATTCATTTACATGAACACCCTCTTTAGCAAGAGCCTGCACCATTGGGTGGAGACAAACAGCAACGCTCTTGTCTGCAGACCCAAACCTCAATGTCGAGGAGGATTGGTATGAAAAGAGAAAAAATACAATACTAGTTTTTATATTTTCTTTAATCTTAAAACTCACAACCCACTTCAACGTAGCTACAATCCTTAGCTAGGTGCTCCTCCTGCTGCTCAAATTCCTCCCTCTGCCTCAAGCATAAGGTGGACACCAGAAGATGGTTGTGACTCCCAGCTTCCACGTGACTTGCAACGTCCTTGCGCAAGAGCTTTGTATCACAACCAACAGCTTGAAACTCACAACCCACTTCAACGTAGCCACAATCCTTAGCTAGGTGCTCCTCCAGGTTCCTTAACTCTCCTTCCCACTGGCACCCTCGGTACTGCATCGTACAGCCAACTTTCAAAGATCTAATTTATGCATCTGGCCCCCTTGGTGTTGTCTGTTGGTGTCGATGTTGGTTGGTGGTGGTGTTGGTGTGTCTTGGTAGTATCGGCTCAAGGAAGTATTGCAACCCACAGTGTGCCCTGCCATAGAGCTGTTTGGCAGCAGCATCATTCATTCACATGAACACCCTCTTTAGCAAGAGCCTGCACCATTGGGTGGATAACAGCCTTGCCCTCAATATATTTTATAGTCTCAAGTACGAAATACAAAATTATCTTTCTAGATGTAACCCAAGCACGTGCAGTAAACGTACCTCATGCCCGGTTCTGTCTTGGAAGTAACTGGCACACTTTGTGAGGAAATCCATGCACCATGTCATGTAAGTCCTACGTAGTCTTACCCTCAATAAATTTTAGTCACAAGTACCTAAACATAGCATTTTAATAGTTGCAACTCTTACATCACAATACTTGATGAAATATGCATCTGGCCCCCTTGGTGTTGTCTGGTGGTGGTGGTGGTGGTGGTGTGTGGTGGTGGTAGTAGTGGTGGTTGGGGTGGTGTTGGTGTGTGTCCTGGTGCGTATCGGCTTGGGGGACATTCGTTCAGGGTCGAAAAAGTATTGCACCCCACAGTGTGCCAGGCCGTAGAGCCGTTTAGCAGCAGCACTAATGTCACTTCATTGACATGAACATCCTGCTTAGCATCTGGCCCCCTTGGTGTTGTCTGTTGGGGGTTAGGGTGGTGTTGGTGTTGGTGGTGGTGGTGGTGTTGTCTGTTAGTGGTGGGTGGTGGTGTTGTCTTTTGGTGGTGGTGGTGGTGTTGGTGTGTCCTGGTACGTATTGGCTTGGGGGACATTCGGTCGGGATCCAGGAAATACTGCAACCCACAGTGCGCCTTGCCATAGAGCCGTTCAGCGGCAGCCCTGATATCTCATTCATTCACATGAACACCCTCTTTAGCAAGAGCCTGCATCATTGGGTGGAGACAAACAGCAACGCTCTTGTCTGCAGACCCAAACCTCAATGTCGAGGAGGATGTTTCGGTAGAACTGGTATTAATAGAGAGAAAATACAATACTAGTTTTTATATTTTCTTTAATCTTATTCCTGTTATTACTATTGGTACGCGTCGTTCATTCACCTCTTTGGAAAGAGCCTGCACCATTGGGTAGAGACAAACAGCAATGTACTTGTCTGCAGACCCAAATCTGTCAATGTCGAGGAGGATGTTTCAGTAGAACTGATGTGAGAAGAGAAAAAATACAATTATATTTTCTTAATCTTATCACTGTTAGTATTCTTGTTATTGCCTCGTTTTTGCTTTGTGTTGCCTTGGTTTTATGTTTTAGTCTTCTGCATTGCCTTGCCTCCTATACTATGCTTTGTCTATAACTTGCATTCCTAATCAATAGAGTCTGTACAACCCTCCCTCCCCTTCCCCCTAATTACACTTTTCTGCCCAAAATTATCTTTCTCGACCACAGTAAACTTACTTCAGGCACATTTCTGTCTTTGAAGTAACTGGCACACTTCTGTGAGGAAATCCACCAGAACAGAGCACACAGGGCCTTTGTTTACCATGTTAGGTGTTATGTGTGTAAGGTACGTACCATAAGATAGTCAATGCAAGTAGTGTGTAAGGTAGTCATTGTCAGCCATGTTTACTGTATACACAAGTAATTGTGGGAATGGAGTCTTATATCCAGGCTCCTATGTGAATGAGTTAAACCAGATCGTGACCACTGCTGCTGTAGGACAATTATCGCAGTTAATTAAAGACCTGTCTAGATCTGTGATCCCCTAATGGCTATAATAGTGACTACCTGCAGTATCTGTCATACAACAGGTGTTGTGCATAATGTTGTTTTGCAGTGTCCATTACAACAGGTTACTGAAGATGGTGAGTTTGATTTTTCATAATATAGTAGTAAACAGATACAGTATTTCCCATAACCAGAGCGCCGGCCTTTGCATAATATTGTACTACAATGCAAAATCTATAATGACAATTTTGGTAGTACAAGGGACCATGCAGAGTCATTGGCTTTGTGTCTCCCAACTGCAGGCTTTTTAATAATACCTTCTTACATTCATTTAGCTGGTGTGTTTGTGTGTGTGGCTTCTTACTTTCCAGGTTAGGGTGGGTGAACATCTAGGAATAATTTTGCAAACCCATCCCTTACATAAGTACATGTTTTCTCTTCCCCTGTAGGGCGGGTGGAACACACCCACTGCTTCAGTGACTACAGGGAGGGGGGGCCACTACCACTGCAACGTCATCTCGGGGGAGGTGGAGTACCACGCCTACTACGTGCTGGCCGAGAGGCTGTAACGGATTGACAGGCCCAAGCAGACACCAGATTGGCAGAGACTGAGAACTGCATGTCTAGCTGCTACATGTATGATATCTGACAAAAAATATTATAATTATGCAAAGACAGATTAATAACGGTAGCGATCTTGAACATGGGTGCATACTTTTATATTTAATTCAAGAGAGTCGGAATCTGTTTTTTAAAGAAGATCTCTTAGAGCAGAGTGGCTAAGGAATTCGTCATAGCCCCAGCCAATTCCTCCTTCTCGATCAGACTTCGGCCTATTCCATTTGTGCTTGAATAAAAACTGATCGTGACCACTGCTGCTGCAGGAACGATTATCGAGGTACCGGTTAAGGTCACTTCCAGAGTCGTAATCGAATGATGATCTAGCACGGCTATAATGATGACTAGCTGCAGAATCTGGTGGTAATTGTTCAACAGGAGTTGTGCATAATGTTGTTTGCAGTGGCCACTGCAACTGAAGATGGTCAGTTCGATTTTTCATAATACAGTAGTAAACAGATACATATTTCCCGTAACCAGAGCGTCGGCCTTTCGCATATACTACAATGCAAAATTTATAGTGACCATTTTGGTAGTAGAAGGGAGGGCTATACCATGCAGAGTCATTGGCCTTGTGTCTCTTAACTGCAGGCATTTTAACATCAATACCCTCTTCAAATTCTGTAAATAGTAGCCTTCCAGCGCTGTCTAGCAAAGACGGCGCATAATCAGTTGTTTTTTCATCTTTACCTGTTAGCTCAAGTGGACCTTGATGCACTGTGACAGCAGCTGCTCTGTCTTGTCGGCCGATCAGAACTGCTGTTTCCACACGCTCTTTGTTGTGTTGGACTTTAATGCCTAGTTCTTGATGCTTCTGCTGGAATTGTTCCTGTAATTTCCTGAGCTTTTGGTCACTTTCAACTGTGATCGATTCCCGCATTTCTTTCCTGAATCGAGCCATTTCATCCTTCAGCCTGACTTCTAACAACTTCTGTACTTCTAGAACTTGTTTTCTATGCTCTTGCTGGAATTGAGAGATCTGGACATCTTTCTGGGAAAGTTGTCCTTCAAGCTGCTGTAGCCGTCGCTCAAACTCTCTTTTCTGCTTAAGCAGTTCTTCTTTCTGCCTATATTTTTCCTGCTCAACTTTCTTATGCAGCTGTTCTTGTAACTGTTGTAGCCTCTGCTCAGACTCCCGCTTTTGCTGAATATGTTTCTGCTGCTGAATTTCAACAATCTCTTCACATTTCTGACACAACTGTGTCTGCACTTTTTGCATCCTTAGCTCTGACTCCTTTCGCAGTTCTTTGGTGTGCCTTTCTGTTACTCGCTGGTGGACTTGCCCCTGCAGTTGCTGCAGCCTCTGCTCAAACTCTTCCCTCTGCCTCAGGCATAAAGTGGACACCAGAAGAAGATGGTTGTGACTCCCAGCTTCCACGTGACTCGCAACATCCTTGCGCAAGAGCTTTGTACCACAACCAATCACTTGAAACTCACAACCCACTTCAACATAGCCACAATCCTTAGCTAGGTGCTCCTCCAGGTTCCTTAACTCTCCTTCCCACTGGCACCCTCGGTACTGCATCGTACAGCCGACTTTCAAAGATTTAATTTTTCGTTCCATTCCTTTGTCTCGCATGACCTGGAATCCTGCATGATTACAAAGTGGACAAGGCTTACCATCCTTGAGCACACGAGTGATGCAGGCCTGGCAGAAGTGGCAGCCACAGCAGCTGACAAGGGTGGGCTCAGTGAGGGTCTGGAGACACAGGGGACACTCGAATTCTGTGGAATACAGGGAACAAGATATCAGCAGTTAGGAGGCATTTTCCAAAAGAGAACATTCTTGTGACAATAAAGAGGGGACAGGTAGGAGCTGTGCTGTTACCGTTAGTTAAAACGTATGTGCTGTGTCGGCATGGCTACTGAAATTACCTTGCATAGTTCATACTCACGGAAAAGCACCCTGAGCATAACGTTATGAAAGAGGGGAGCAAAACATAGTTTGGAGAGACACCCTCTTAAATGTAATAACATGGACACTTTGGTAATACTAAAATAAGTAGCTAGTCTCAAACCCAGACCCTCCACACGTGACGGGGCGCGTGTGGAGGGTTCGAGACGGAGATCGGCCTACAACGGTCTTGTTTTACCTTTCGACAATGGCTCTATAAATGGAGCTAAATTCCCTTCTTCAGTCTTCCCTGGTGGTTTTCCTTCTAAAGTCGAGACTGGTTCGTCAAAGTCCTGGACAACTTTTGCTGCCATCTTGATTGTTTCTTGTTGCGGTCAGGATCACGTGCCTGACTATGTAGCTAGCTAGCTCTGGAAACGATCGGTACCGTTTCGGACCGTACAAAGTTAACAAAATTCATGCATGTAAGTTATGGGGCTGGCAAATTATATTAACTATAATTGTCAGTGATGATTTTATTATTTTTACATTTGTAGGGCAGTGCGACTGGCAGTCAGTGTATTTGGATCTTATTCCGGGTCCAGAACTCCGATCACCGTCCATCATGGAATGCTGGGATCTGGACTGAATTGGCGATCCCTAGCTGACAAAATGGCCAAGAAATTAAATCGAACAGTCAGTAAATTATACACAACCATGTGGGATACTAGCTAATCTCGTGTCCAGCCACACGAAAAACAAGAAGAAGTGGTTGTGGGGCACATGCTGAAGCATGTTGACTTCCTCTGCTACATGTGGCTATAGCTGTGGCAGAACTAGACCACATGGTCTGGTCACGAGTCTAGTGATAGTCTTATTCGCAGCCTTCCTAATCTCATACCCAAACTACGAGGGGCAGCTCCTATAGTCTGGGTAGCTTTTCCAAGCCCCATGTCCAGTTCCAGTATGATTAAGGCCTAGTACACTTACATGTACGAGACACCAGGTCACATGCTAAAATAGCAATCAGAAATGGCTGGATTTAGGTCTGAAAATGAGCTCCAACTTTTTGCTCATAGTCAATGCCTAGCAACCAAGGCTCCAGACTTTGGTTGCTTGGGGACAAGACTACTTCCCTCCTCCTCTGAACAAGACTGAATACGTATATCTAGCTCATAATAGACCCTTTTCTATTGGGGATTTCAGTAGCTATGGCAACGATTCTCTTCGTATTTCATGCCCGGCATGCATGGAGGGTTCCCATCAACAGTATTGTTGCCATCGCTATGGAAATTCCTCTCATCTTTCATGGAAAGGGTCTTGTAAAATTCTTGTTCCCTTACACGATAGAGCCTGGGAACAAGGCTATGAAAATATCTGTTTGCTTTCTCTCCACCAACAGGTCTACGTTTTAGATGCTAGGAACCACGGGCAGAGCCCTCATGTACCTCAGATGACCTATGACCTCATGTGCAGAGACACTATCTCCTTTTTCCAGTGGGAGGGCTTGGAACGCAGCGTGCTGATTGGCCACAGTATGGGGGGCAAGACTGCAATGACTGTCGCACTCAAGTATCCTGAGATGGTCGAGAAACTGGTCGTCGTAGATGTCACTCCCAGTACCGTACCAGGCAGAGGGGATGCCGACGACTTGATCCAAACTCTGAAGCAACTGGATATCAGCGTGCTACAGAGCAGGAAGGAGGCTGATATCAGGCTCAGGGAGCGAATACCAGTAGGTTCTCATATTCAGTAGTGGATGGCTGCCATGGCTGGCTGCTCACGGGAATGCCCCATGAGAGAAAGTCCTAGCTTTGTTCCCAGGACTACGCCCCAGCTTTTGTCGCTTGCAGTGCTCGCAATTTTTTCCCACGGTGCGAAAAAAAGCTGCAAGGTGGAGCCTGGGAACAAGGTTAAGAAAGTACATCCTACATGAGAATTAGTTAGACAACACCACAAGATTGAACTCTCGTCTCTTCCAGGATATTTCCTTAAGGCAGTTTCTACTGACCAACCTGGTCGTTGATGCAGAGACGGGTCGGCTGAAGTGGAAGGTAAACCTCACAGCCGTTGAGCAGAGTCTGCCGGCACTGAAGGGCTTCCCACAGCACTTCCAGAGTTCATTTCTCGGACCAGCTCTCTTCGTGGGCGGGGAGAACTCTAACTACATATCGTAAGTTTGTATGTTTAAGAGGGACCAGCAGACCTTTATCCGTCATGATGTAATGGGGGATAAAAGTGCTTAAAGCACAAGAAACTACAAGCAAACAAACATGTTCTTATGTTCTGAAGTCATTGATTATCTTTATCCCATGTGCGGCTGTAGGTCCGAGAGACTGCCCGCCATCATGAGACTGTTTCCCAGGGCTCAAGTGAAGCACATAGCTGGGGCTGGCCACTGGCTACACTACGAGAGACCGGAGGAGTTTCTCAAACTGGCCACGGACTTCATTGACTCCGCTAGCTGATCAGTACAGGCTTATTCTATTACGGTGTATATCCGCCGCACACTCCAGCCCCACCCACTTTTTTTGTCTGCATTACGTTCCAGCCCACCCATTGCTTTATGACCCAGAACGGAATTTACTGCAGCCATATATGACCAGTAAAATTAAGTTACAAGGGCCGTATACAGCGACTACCACGGTATAAACTCTTTTTCCTTATCTCAGGGGCGTTTGTTACCGCTATATACAGCCATGGCTCATCATCACCAACCCCCAAGCCGACACTCCATTCTGGATGGAGTGGATCTGAGGAAGCCCGTGCACCAGGGCTACGTCTACAAGCAGTCCCACCTCCACCTGGCCTTCAACAAACGGTTCTGCGTGCTCTACCCTCGGGTCATGGCCTACTACGAGCACGAGGAGGATTTCAGAAAGGACGCGGCCAGACAAACGCTTGAGGTGAGCTCTTGGAAACAAACTGAAGTTGCGCCCCTAAATAAACTGTGGTTGTTATCTCCAGAGCTATTACTCGCGTATTAGTCTACTGGATCACTACTGATGTTACTTCAGTGATCATGAGACTATACTGTCTTTGAGGATAGATTCTTGTGTTTATTAAACTGCATTCCTCCGCCTGGCTAGTTATGGGCATCTGAGGACGGAAGTTTATTTAACTAGTGATACACAATGTGCAGGGATGTCCTCGCTTCGCGAGAATTGCTGGGCGTGGCACATGGCATGCAGGCGGCACGCCCATAGCACTCACCCACAAATGAAAAAGGTCAAACACACACCCACAAAACAAAATGGCTACTTGGTATTATGTGCCTAGAAGACCAGAGGCCGAAGCAAGCTTACTGTGATAGTGATCGCTTCCAAGTCTCCCCGTTAGGAGTTTTATAGCGAAGGTAAGTGTTCGCTGTGTGTTTGATAGGCTATACTAGGAGAACTGGCTGGAACAGGTTACGACGACGAAAAAAGGTTAATCGAACTGGAGTATAGCCTCGCTTCGCTCGTAAAAATGATACGCACAGTGCTAACATCCATTGTTACCGCAGTGTCTCAGAAGTACAAATGAACAGTTTTGTATCCAATTCCCATATATATTTTACAAACCCATTACTGGTGCTATAATCCGCCCATGTTATCCAAATTTTTTGTCCTAATGGAGTGTTTCTATGTGATTATCACATGCTGCCACCTCGCTGGTGTACAAATTAGGTCAACAGGCATAATTATGTGAGCGGATGTTTGCAACTTGCAGCTGCTCTGCATGTGTAGGATAATGATTACTACAATATGCTGCAAAGATTAGTACAGATGATGAAAGCACTCTACCCAGACTGATCACATTTGGCTAGCTTTCAGCATAGTGTTACAATAGGGAGGGGTTATGCAGTCCCATAGTCACAACTATGAAGTAGTCTAAGGGCAGACATTGATGTACATTCCTCTGTTAGCCTAGTACATCAATTCCAGGAAGGCAGTGAAATCTCCCTACATAAACTTTATGAATACTGGACATTGTGGGGTTGAGTGACACGCAATACAAGTGTGTACTCCATATGTAACCTCTGGTGCCTGCTGCTTTCGGTCACTCTTCCTCCAGTAGCCTGACATTCCTATGGAGTTTCAGGCCTTATCACTGCACGAGAGTGAATTAATACCAGAGTATTGGACAGTGTAAACATTAGCAGCCTCACTGAAGCCATCTTGTGCTTGTTAAAATTCCTTAAACAGTTCTTGTATACCAGAAAATTCTTGAGTGAGCTGATATTCCTTGGTATATTGATGTCATAGGGGCAGTAGCTTCCTGTTATGTTTCTTGGAAGAGGCAGCTTGGAGCTTCTGTATCAGTTTACACCACCACTAGATTAAATTCTCACTGGTATGAGTTTACATACATATGATGTCATACTATCAGAAGTCAGAATCTGTAGCATCTCCATCTACTAGTGTCTTTCAGTTCCATGTATGGTTTCAGTTCCATGTTACTCTGTCCGAGGCTGAGACTCTGAGACAGACTCAGTGGTCCTATTGTAGCACAGAGCCCTTCTGCTGGCAGTATCATCTTATCCACCCACTATATCAGGTGTACTTTGACCTCAAGTGCTTTCACAGTACAGCCAATTTTGATTTCTGTCACTTTATGGGAATCTTACTCACCACATAATTATGCTGTAGTCTTAAGGATTGCTAGCATGTGATTTCCATCACTGCTATATGCTTTTGGGCGTTTTTGGAAAGTAGCCTTATTCCCAGGCTCAGCATTTTTTTGTACAATGGAATTCACCAATCTCCCAAAGATCACATCTCTTTTTCATAGCTGGGATCACATGAAGTGAGGGAGGGGACACACCCTCCTTGGGGTCATGTGATGGGAGGGAGGGCCGGGGCACACTCTCCTTGGGGTCATGTGAGGTGAGGGAGGGGACGCACCCTCCTTGGGGTCATGTGATGTGAGGGAGGGGACACACCTTAGTTCATGTGGTGGGAGGGAGGGGGCACACTCTCCTTGGGGTCATGTGATGTGAGGGAGGGGACACACCTTAGGTCATGTGATAGGAGGGAGGGGGCACACTCTCCTTGGGGTCATGTGAGGTGAAGGAGGGGACACACCCTCCTTGGGGTCATGTGATGTGAGGGAGGGGACACACCTTAGGTCATGTGATGGGAGGGAGGGGACACACCCTCCTTGGGGTCATGTGAGGTGAGGGAGGGGACACACCCCTTGGGGGTCAGACATGTAACCCAGGAAATAATATGAGTACTGCCATGAATTTTCTAAGGTTCTCATTCCATTCCATAGCATACACAAATTACCCAGGAAATGGAATATTAGTTAGATATGCAATTATGCACGGCCCTTGCTTCCATTATTGTGTGATAGCAAGTGCATGTTGTGCTAGGAGCTCGTGAAGTACATGCTGATAATGTGCTGTCTGCATGTCGCTATTTGGTGTTCGTGTTGACTATGAGGGCTCATGGAGTAGTCAGAACATGATACAGCTTACATGCAGTGCTGAGTACATACATGATTGTGTAGAAATGCAGAGTTACTCAAATGTAGTTTTCTTAGCGTAAGTGGGTAGTACTTTCATGTATTATGCAGTGGTACTGGGGCTATAGAGTAATACTTCAGATTAGATGTTCGAATTCTTGGGATCGATGCGAAATTAGGAAAGATGGGTGTTCAAATAAATGGAGGGTTCAGATAATTAGACTCATTTCTGTAGTTGTATGACTGAGTCACTAACTGTGATGCAGCTTTCTGGGTTCATTTCTCCAGAACTAGAGTAGCAGATGTAAATGGTAGCTGTACCCTAACACACAAATGGTGTGTAACACACTCCATATTTCAGGCTTGATGTTCCTCGAATCCTCTGACCGATCCCTGCTGGCTTTCTCGTCTGTGTAGACAGTCCCCCCCCCCCAGACCACTCCACACGACTGCATGGCCTGGGAACGAGGCTACCTCACCCCAGACTTGTATTGTCCGTCATTATAAACTCCTGCCTAGGAGTGCATTGGGTGTAATAAAGAATTTGAGAATGGAAGGAAAATAATTATATGTGGCTAGCTTAATTTTGAGCTCAGAAATTTGAAGTGAGGAAACTGTATTTTATGATGTAAGTAGAAAAGTGGTACAGGGTCAGTCTTTAGACTCCTTCCTTGTTGTAGTAGTGTGGAATTTCAGTCTTCATGGTCCAATCACACACTGGTACTACTTAATTGGCTAGTGGTTACCCCTACTGACAACCAATTAATGCTCAAAGGTCGACAGTGAGACTGCTAATTACTCAGCATGCATCAGATTACATCATCTTAGCCTGACTATAACTATACCATGTGCTACAGCATGGTAGCCTCCAAGCAAGTGATTGGGCCTACCATGTGCCACAGCATGGTAGCCTCCAAGCAAGTGATTGGGAAGAAAGAGTGTACTGATGCTAACTGGTACGCCTTCGCATGTGTTTCCACGTCTTTCTGGAAGCAATTCCGTACCCTGGTCCTAACCTCACCCTAGTGCCATCCCATCCATTCAGTTGGAAGAATCACCCCTCCCTGGCTCTTTCTGCCCCACCCACACAGGAAGTGGAAGTAGGAAAGCAGGCGAGAGAAGCGGAGAGACTCTGGTACGATTTGAGCACGCATCACGTAAATGGGGTAACCATTTGCCACTCATTGATGCTGCAGAGCAGTGAAGGCTTTTCTCAAATACTGAAGGCTCAACAGAGGGCCTTATCAAGGTAGCAGCTGGTCCTAACCTCACTCTAGTGCCATCCCATCCATTCACACTTTCCCAGTAGTATGCATGTTTTGGACAGGTAATATGGCTGCTTGCCGCAAATATGCAGTGACAAATTTCTTGTAGCTCTGCTTTCTCCAGTCTCTGTGCTTTAGTTCTGTGTAGCTACGTCTTATGGAGGAGTGGTGAGGATAAAAGCCTTACCTGCCATGGTCATGAATTTTTAGTCTTTCTGCACTTTCGGTTGGGCCTAACAAGCTTGCTAAGCTCAAAAGCGGTCCAGCCATGGCTTGACCAATCAGACTGCTTCCTACATGGCCTGACCAATTCAACTGCTTCCTATAGCTCTGAGTATTCCCGCCAATACTTGCGCTGTACACCCATAGATGGAACAGCCACAGCAGGAAAAACACAGTAGGAAGTTTTGACCACCATCTTTGTGCATGGAAGTCCGTCAGCACAAAGGTTATCACCTTCCTCCCAAGTGCTCCTTCCTTGATTTTATGACTTCTGTTGAGTGTCGAGTTGGTGAGGCAGGCAAAGTACATGCATATATGTAGCAATAATTGCTAGATGAGGTATTGGAACAATTGGGATTTTGGCATTTGTCTTTTGTGCGATGTTTTTGAACACCAACGCCATGAGTTTGTTGCCATGGTATTATTGCAAGTGTGTAGCACAGGTAACACAGTCTAGCCTAATGAGGTATCTAAATCTGATAGGCAGTTTGCCATTACCTCATCTTCATTCATGTATTAGTGGACAACTGAAGCGGGCAAACTCTGCTTGCTTCAAACAGGCACTTACATGTATAAGGTGCTGTTATCATAACACTAGTTCTAAATCTGGCTCAGACATGTAACCTATATATAGTTACAATCTGTTGTGTCAGTGCTTTGAGCCTTAATTGGTTATCAGTACCTGTAACCACCTGCCAATTAAGTCATGCCAGTGTCTAAGTGGACCATGAAGACTACAGGAACTGCCGCTATAGGGAGACTATGACAACTGAAAGGAGTCTGAAGTCTTACACCACTTACCCCTTTTTGATAAGCAGCTTAATTACAACATAAACCTCAAGCCTTTATTCTCTTAAAATTTCTGAGCTCAAAATCCAGCGGGCAGCATGAGTCTGGGGTGAGATAGCCTCGTTCCCAGACCATGCACTCGTGGGGAGTGGCCTGGGAATGAGGCTGGGGGCGAGACTCAGGGGAGAAGGCCAGCAGGGATTGGTCAGAGGATTCGGGAACATCAAGCTTGAAATATGTAGTGCCTTACACTGTAGCTCCTGGTATCAGTATGAGGTCTGCAGCTCCTGGTATCAGTATGAGGTCTGCAGCTCCTGGTGCTGAATATTGGAAATGTAGATGTCTATTGGTGTACTGTACTGTAGGACTGGTTTAATTGCGAGGTTCTATAATTGTGAATTGTGAATTCATAGCCAGGTTGCAAAGCTGTTGTACGCGTGCATCCTGTAGCTGTGTAATTAAACAGGGCTGTCCTATTGTCACGCAATTACCTTACGTAACCAAGAAACACAATCTTTTTGCTATACATTTAAAATCGGTAGTTTTAACTACTTTCCCTTCTTCTCTTCCCCCCCTCCCCTCTCCCTCATTTCCTTCCCCCCCTCTCTCTTCCCCCCTCCCTCTCTCCCCTCTCCCTCCTCCCTTCCCCTCCCCTCTCCTCTCCCTCTCTCCCCTCCCCCCTCCCCTCCCCTCTCCTCTCCCTCCTCTCTTCCCCCCTCCCTCTCTCCCCTCTCTCTCCTCCCCTCCCCTCCCCTCTCCCTGTAGCATCGTCACAAGGCTATTATCCTGGATAAACTATGGCTGAGCAAGCCAGAACATAAGCCAAAGGGAGCCAAGTACTGCTTCGTGCTCAACGTCCCAGACAAGAGAAACGAGAGACAGTGAGTCAAATGACATGGCTTTTTAATATGATACTTTTTTAGCAAATGGGGAGACCCTGTCTGATGTCTGATAGAAACATGTAATTAACTTATAGCCAGGGGAGCTTTCCTGCCCAGTTTTTTAACTTCAAAAGTATGTTTTGGTGCAGCTCTGGGCTGGTCTCGTACCCAGGCCTCCCCTCGGAGGCCTGGGTATGAGGCTAGCTCTGGGCTAGGTGGTTCTTGGGTTCTCTTTACTTCACCAATTTTAAATGAAGTTTTTGTTACATTTTTGAGGTTTTGTCGCAATTTAGGTTAGTTTTACTGTAGACTTGTGTTAAGAGGTATACTGTCTTGTGAGTACTCATGTGAAACTAGTAGTGGGTCCGGATTTTCAAACTGAGGGTCTCCTCCCACCCATCCATTGTTGGGTGTGCCCATGCAGTATTTGGGTGAGTCCGAAGGACAAGCCAAATACAAGCAAGACGAGTGTGATGTCCGGACGGCTACCCATCCAATGAGAAACTGCTGTACTATAATACCCATGATCCTAGATGGCCTGTTCATCAAGTTGTTCAAACAATCTCAGACGGTTCACCTTATAGCAAGTTTGTGTCAATTTTACGTGCTCTTCCTTGAAGGGATATGGATTTTGGCTTTTTTTGTTATGAGAACTGCAGAACGTCTTGTGTATTTCCACCCCTTATGCAAGTCAACTCTTATCAGTAACACTGCGTATGCTGATATTGTGTCTGGTGTTTATCATTGTGAAGTGCTGGGATAGCACATGGTACATGTATGTACACATCTCAGAGTCTAAACAGTTACACAATGCAATTACGCAATTGCATCATGAAGTAAATGTTTATACCTGGCTATGAACAAAAAATCTACACACACACACATGCACACACACACAGTGAGTACCTGATGGTGACACACACGAGAGCTGAGAGAAAGGAATGGATGGAGAAGCTGCAGGCACTAAACCCCAACCTCCTCACTCCTGGCAGTAGCACCATAGACCCAGACACACCCACCCCACGACGGAGAGACATTCGTGCAGACACTGTCCCAGACATCAGTCATCAGATACAAGCCAATGGCGGTTCCTCCCTCCTCTCCCCTCCAGCTGCAAGCGGACCACGAAGAGGTAGCTGCATTGACCTCAACGAGATTGACCTTCGTGAAGGAGCTAGTGACACTGAAGACTAGCTCCGTAGACTGGTTAACAAATATGTATTTTGAACACATGATAGTTTTTGAATACCTACTGCTATTGCATAGCCACTATGATATTATTATAGGGTCAGTTGACATTTATTTGCATGTTTAAGCTCATCCGTATAAGTGCTGATAAATCACGATATATCATGACAGCATACATAATTATGTGCAGCTGTTATATTTATTGATCATACCCCTATCACTATAATTATGTATTGTCTTGATTTCCAGAATGTAGATGTCCTCCAATATAAACTTCAAGCTAGCCCCTGAATAATGAGTAAAAAGGGACCCACATTGAGTACAAGTATAATAGAATTAGCCATTCCTGGCAGTGAGGATATAGCATTATTGTATAAAGGTCGACAGGAACCCTACTGTTGAAGGAAAAGTAGTTCAAGACATGCAGTCCTGGACATTAGTATTCAGCTGCAAGCCAATTAATCCATGGATTGTACGATATACCATTTTATATTGGAGCCTTTCATTTTGTATTATGTGATGGGTGTGTTGATGCCATCCCTACATTAGAGAGTCTACTGAGTCAATCGACTTGCTGAGCTGTAATCCCAGCATAGTCTGGTGAATTACACAATAATAATTTACCAGTCATTGTTCAGTATAAACTGATTGTTATACAGGCCAGTGAAGGCAGCACTACCAGCTGGGCCTGGCCTGGGTATGTGGGGGAGAGGCCGGGAAGTTAATTAAGCTGGTCACTCCCATTATATAATGGCATAATGATTGTGTAGCCTAGTCTTGCAAGCCAGCCAATTCAAAGGCAGGTTAGTCTCGTGCCCCGTCGGAAAATTCTCTGACAGGGCTCAAGACTAAAGGCAGGCCATCTAAAAATAGTAACCAGTGTGGTTTGAAGCCTCATACGCAGGAAACATATCCTTCTTGAGAGAAGCCCAGAGATCATGAAATGCTTCATGGTCCACAGGATGTGTGCACTTTTCATGTTACTACTACCTGCTACTACATAATTATACACGTGTACACTACATGCACATGTACAGACTACATGTTCCACGAATACGTAGCATTTATGTGCGGGACATATTGTGGAACATGTAACATTTTATGAGCAGAACATTATTATGGGATTTGTGCGCGGTATTTATGTGTGGAACGGACAATAGCCGTTTGTGGTCAGATCAGAATGGCAAGCGGATGGAGGTTTTGGCACTGTTGAGACATACTTTCTCGCATGACCTGGAATCCTCTCCTTGGGGTCATGTGATGTGAGGGAGGGGACACACCCTCCTTGGGGTCATGTGATGGGAGGGAGGGGGCACACTCTCCTTGGGGTCATGTGAGGTGAGGGAGGGGACACACCCTCCTTGGGGTCATGTGATGTGAGGGAGGGGACACACCTTAGGTCATGTGATGGGAGGGAGGGGGCGCACTCTCCTTGGGGTCATGTGAGGTGATGGAGGGGACACACCCTCCTTGGGGTCATGTGATGTGAGGGAGGGGACACACCTTAGGTCATGTGATGGGAGGGAGGGGACACACCCTCCTTGGGGTCATGTGAGGTGAGGGAGGGGACACACCCCTTGGGGGTCAGACAGGAAATAATATGAGTACTGCTTTCTAAGGTTCTCATTCCATTCCATAGCATACACAAATTACCCAGAAAATGGAGGTATTGGAACAACATGATATTAGTTAGATATGCAATTATGCACGGCCCATTGCTTCCATTATTGTGTGATAGTAAGTGCATGTTGTGCTAGGAGCTCGTGAAGTACATGCTGTAAATGTGCTGTCTGCATGTCGCTATTTGGTGTTCGTGTTGACTATGAGGGCTCATGGAGTAGTCAGAACATGATACAGCTTACATGCAGTGCTGAGTACATACATGATTGTGTAGAAATGCAGAGTTACTCAAATGTGGTTTTCTTAGCGTAAGTGGGTAGTACTTTTATGTATTATGCAGTGGTACTGGGGCTATAGAGTAATACTTCAGATTAGATGTTTGAATTCTTGGGATCGATGCGAAATTAGGAAAGATGGGTGTTCAAATAAATGGAGGGTGCAGATAATTAGACTCATTTCTGTAGTTGTATGACTGAGTCACTAACTGTAATGCAGATTTCTGGGTTCATTTCTCCAGAACTAGAGTAGCAGATGTAAATGGTAGCTGTACCCTAACACACAAATGGTGTGTAACACACTCCATATTTCAGGCTTGATGTTCCTCGAATCCTCTGACCGATCCCTGCTTGCTTGCTCGTCTGTGTAGACAGTTCCCCCCCCTTCCCCCTCCCCCCAGACCACTCCACACGACTGCATGGCCTGGGAACGAGGCTACCTCACCCCGGACTTGTATTGTCCGTCATTATAAACTCCTGCCTAGGAGTGCATTGGGTGTAATAAAGAATTTGAGAATGGAAGGAAAATAATTATATGTGGCTAGCTTAATTTTGAGCTCAGAAATTTGAAGTGAGGAAACTGTATTTTATGATGTAAGTAGAAAAGTGGTAGGGTCAGTCTTTAGACTCCTTCCTTGTTGTAGTAGTGTGGAATTTCAGTCTTCATGGTCCAATCACACACTGGCACTACTTAATTGGCTAGTGGTTACCCCTACTGACAACCAATTAATGCTCAAAGGTCGACAGTGAGACTGCTAATTACTCAGCATGCATCAGATTACATCATCTTAGCCTGACTATAACTATACCATGTGCTACAGCATGGTAGCCTCCAAGCAAGTGATTGGCCATGTGCTACAGCATGGTAGCCTCCAAGCAAGTGATTGGGAAGAAAGAGTGTACTGATGCTAACTGGTACGCCTTCGCATGTGTTTCCACGTCTTTCTGGAAGCAATTCCGTACCCTGGTCCTAACCTCACCCTAGTGCCATCCCATCCATTCAGTTGGAAGAATCACCCCTCCCTGGCTCTTTCTGCCCCACCCACACAGGAAGTGGAAGTAGGAAAGCAGGCGAGAGAAGCGGAGAGACTCTGGTACGATTTGAGCACGCATCACGTAAATGGGGTAACCATTTGCCACTCATTGATGCTGCAGAGCAGTGAAGGCTTTTCTCAAATACTGAAGGCTCAACAGAGGGCCTTATCAAGGTAGCAGCTGGTCCTAACCTCACTCTAGTGCCATCCCATCCATTCACACTTTCCCAGTAGTATGCATGTTTTGGACAGGTAATATGGCTGCTTGCCGCAAATATGCAGTGACAAATTTCTTGTAGCTCTGCTTTCTCCAGTCTCTGTGCTTTAGTTCTGTGTAGCTACGTCTTATGGAGGAGTGGTGAGGATAAAAGCCTTACCTGCCATGGTCATGAATTTTTAGTCTTTCTGCACTTTCGGTTGGGCCTAACAAGCTTGCTAAGCTCAAAAGCGGTCCAGCCATGGCTTGACCAATCAGACTGCTTCCTACATGGCCTGACCAATTCAACTGCTTCCTATAGCTCTGAGTATTCCCGCCAATACTTGCACTGTACACCCATAGATGGAACAGCCACAGCAGGAAAAACACAGTAGGAAGTTTTGACCACCATCTTTGTGCATGGAAGTCCGTCAGCACAAAGGTTATCACCTTCCTCCCAAGTGCTCCTTCCTTGATTTTATGACTTCTGTTGAGTGTCAAGTTGGTGAGGCAGGCAAAGTACATGCATATATGTAGCAATAATTGCTAGATGAGGTATTGGAACAATTGGGATTTTGGCATTTGTCTTTTGTGCGATGTTTTTGAACACCAACGCCATGAGTTTGTTGCCATGGTATTATTGCAAGTGTGTAGCACAGGTAACACAGTCTAGCCTAATGAGGTATCTAAATCTGATAGGCAGTTTGCCATTACCTCATCTTCATTCATGTATTAGTGGACAACTGAAGCGGGCAAACTCTGCTTGCTTCAAACAGGCACTTACATGTATAAGGTGCTGTTATCATAACACTAGTTCTAAATCTGGCTCAGACGTGTAACCTATATATAGTTACAATCTGTTGTGTCAGTGCTTTGAGCCTTAATTGGTTATCAGTACCTGTAACCACCTGCCAATTAAGTCATGCCAGTGTCTAAGTGGACCATGAAGACTACAGGAACTGCCGCTATAGGGAGACTATGACAACTGAAAGGAGTCTGAAGTCTTACACCACTTACCCCTTTTTGATAAGCAGCTTAATTACAACATAAACCTCAAGCCTTTATTCTCTTAAAATTTCTGAGCTCAAAATCCAGCGGGCAGCATGAGTCTGGGGTGAGATAGCCTCGTTCCCAGACCATGCACTCGTGGGGAGTGGCCTGTGAATGAGGCTGGGGGCGAGACTCAGGGGAGAAGGCCAGTAGGGATTGGTCAGAGGATTCGGGAACATCAAGCTTGAAATATGTAGTGCATTACACTGTAGCTCCTGGTATCAGTATGAGGTCTGCAGCTCCTGGTATCAGTATGAGGTCTGCAGCTCCTGGTATCAGTATGAGGTCTGCAGCTCCTGGTGCTGAATATTGGAAATGTAGATGTCTATTGGTGTACTGTACTGTAGGACTGGTTTAATTGCGAGGTTCTATAATTGTGAATTGTGAATTCATAGCCAGGTTGCAAAGCTGTTGTACGCGTGCATCCTGTAGCTGTGTAATTAAACAGGGCTGTCCTATTGTCACGCAATTACCTTACGTAACCAAGAAACACAATCTTTTTGCTATACATTTAAAATCGGTAGTTTTAACTACTTTCCCTTCTTCTCTTCCCCCCCTCCCCTCTCCCTCATTTCCTTCCCCCCCTCTCTCTTCCCCCCTCCCTCTCTCCCCTCTCCCTCCCCCCTCCCCTCTCCTCTCCCTCTCTCCCCTCCCCCCTCCCCTCCCCTCCCCTCTCCCTCCTCTCTTCTCCCCTCCCTCTCTCCCCTCTCTCTCCTCCCCTCCCCTCCCCTCTCCCTGTAGCATCGTCACAAGGCTATTATCCTGGATAAACTATGGCTGAGCAAGCCAGAACATAAGCCAAAGGGAGCCAAGTACTGCTTCGTGCTCAACGTCCCAGACAAGAGAAACGAGAGACAGTGAGTCAAATGACATGGCTTTTTAATATGATACTTTTTTAGCAAATGGGGAGACCCTGTCTGATGTCTGATAGAAACATGTAATTAACTTATAGCCAGGGGAGCTTTCCTGCCCAGTTTTTTAACTTCAAAAGTATGTTTTGGTGCAGCTCTGGGCTGGTCTCGTACCCAGGCCTCCCCTCGGAGGCCTGGGTATGAGGCTAGCTCTGGGCTAGGTGGTTCTTGGGTTCTCTTTACTTCACCAATTTTAAATGAAGTTTTTGTTACATTTTTGAGGTTTTGTCGCAATTTAGGTTAGTTTTACTGTAGACTTGTGTTAAGAGGTATACTGTCTTGTGAGTACTCATGTGAAACTAGTAGTGGGTCCGGATTTTCAAACTGAGGGTCTCCTCCCACCCATCCATTGTTGGGTGTGCCCGTGCAGTATTTGGGTGAGTCCGAAGGACAAGCCAAATACAAGCAAGACGAGTGTGATGTCCGGACGGCTACCCATCCAATGAGAAACTGCTGTACTATAATACCCATGATCCTAAATGGCCTGTTCATCAAGTTGTTCAAACAATCTCAGACGGTTCACCTTATAGCAAGTTTGTGTCAATTTTACGTGCTCTTCCTTGAAGGGATATGGATTTTGGCTTTTTTTGTTATGAGAACTGCAGAACGTCTTGTGTATTTCCACCCCTTATGCAAGTCAACTCTTATCAGTAACACTGCGTATGCTGATATTGTGTCTGGTGTTTATCATTGTGAAGTGCTGGGATAGCACATGGTACATGTATGTACACATCTCAGAGTCTAAACAGTTACACAATGCAATTACGCAATTGCATCATGAAGTAAATGTTTATACCTGGCTATGAACAAAAAATCTACACACACACACATGCACACACACACAGTGAGTACCTGATGGTGACACACACGAGAGCTGAGAGAAAGGAATGGATGGAGAAGCTGCAGGCACTAAACCCCAACCTCCTCACTCCTGGCAGTAGCACCATAGACCCAGACACACCCACCCCACGACGGAGAGACATTCGTGCAGACACTGTCCCAGACATCAGTCATCAGATACAAGCCAATGGCGGTTCCTCCCTCCTCTCCCCTCCAGCTGCAAGCGGACCACGAAGAGGTAGCTGCATTGACCTCAACGAGATTGACCTTCGTGAAGGAGCTAGTGACACTGAAGACTAGCTCCGTAGACTGGTTAACAAATATGTATTTTGAACTCATGATAGTTTTTGAATACCTACTGCTATTGCATAGCCACTATGATATTATTATAGGGTCAGTTGACTCATGAGCTAATAAATTATAACATTTATTTTCATGTTTAAGTTCATCCGTATAAGTGCTGATATATCACGATATATCATGACAGCATACATAATTATGTGCAGCTGTTATGTTTATTGATCATACCCCTATCATATATTGTCTTGATTTTCAGAATGTAGATGTCCTCCAATATAAACTTCAAGCTATTCGGACCAAGCCCCAGAATAATGAGTAAAAAGGGACCCACATTGAGTACAGGTATAATAGAATTAGCCATTCCTGGCAGTGAGGGTATAGCATTATTGTATAAAGGCCGACAGGAACCCTACTGTTGAAGTATTCAGCTGCAAGCCAATTAATCCATGGATCGTACTATATACCATTTTATATTGGAGCCTTTCATTTTGTATTATGTGATGGGTGTGTTGATGCCATCCCTACATTAGAGAGTCTACTGAGTCAATTGACTTGCTGAGCTGTAATCCCAGCATAGTCTGGTGAATTACACAATAATAATTTACCAGTCATTGTTCAGTATAAACTGATTGTTATACAGGCCAGTGAAGGCAGCACTACCAGCTGGGCCTGGCCTGGGTATGTGGGGGAGAGGCCGGGAAGTTAATTAAGCTGGTCACTCCCATTATATAATGGCATAATGATTGTGTAGCCTAGTCTTGCAAGCCAGCCAATTCAAAGGCAGGTTAGTCTCGTGCCCCGTCGGAAAATTCTCTGACAGGGCTCAAGACTAAAGGCAGGCCATCTAAAAATAGTAACCAGTGTGGTTTGAAGCCTCATACGCAGGAAATATATCCTTACATATCCTTCTTGAGAGAAGCCCAGAGATCATGAAATGCTTCATGGTCCACAGGATGTGTGCACTTTTCATGTTACTACTACCTGCTACTACATATACACGTGTACACTACATGCACATGTACAGACTACATGTTCCACGAATACGTAGCATTTATGTGCGGGATATATTGTGGAAAATGTAACATTTTATGTGCAGAACATTATTATGGGATTTGTGCGCGGTATTTATGTGTGGAACGGACAATAGCCATTTGTGGTCAGATCAGAATGGCAAGCGGATGGAGGTTTTGGCACTGTTGAGACATACTTTCACATTCCCAGTGCAAGATCAGGTGATGAGGTGACAGGATTGCTGCCATAACAACAGCAGATGCATGCAACCATCTTGACTGCTGCCCTTTTACATTCACAGCCAAAGCGAATTTGGAATGTTCCTTGGGTGGTTTTATGTGCTATAATTGTCAGCATTGCCACAGGAGTCTGTTCTGTCTGTCTGTCTGTCTGGGAGTAATTAATTAAAGCTAGGTCTGCTCATGGCCAATGTCCTTAGCTTGGCACTGTAGGGGGGGGAGGGAGGAGGGGAACTCAGAGCCTCCTGCTGAGATGAGACTATTGACCCACCTCAACAGCTGCTGGCGCAGATCAACTCGGAGACTTTTGGCTTCAGACTAATGCGGGGCTAATATCACCAAGCTGTTTCTTTTTTAGTATATCCAGGTCACCACACCTGTCTTAAGGCAGCTGTATGTTAATGGCGCTACAGCTGCTCACGACTGAGCTGCACCATGGCTATATATAGAGGATGGGAAATTATTGTCAAACTAGATACGCACAAATTGGCTGGAATGTGATGTGTATACCTAAGCGGCCAATTACTGTACGGGTATAAAGTACTCATTAATGGCCCAACACTAGCTACAACTGTCCATGTGCCAGTGTCTGCCCCCATGGCTATTATGAAAGATGGGATGTTGTTTTCAAGCTAGCAATGCGATGATGTTTGGCCAGTTAGGTACTCAACTGAGTATCCGTGGCAACCAACTGGTCTGAGTCCTTAGTAAACAGCGGTAACTTCGAATTCTGAGAATATGAAGGACTAACAGTGGCAACTGCCAAATTTTACCAAATTTCCTGGCTATACAATATCATAGTTTATTGAGCCAACCAGCTATGACTAAGACCAAGCACATTACATTGTCTGGTAATCAAGGCAGCTGGAGCAACTTCATGTTAGCTAACAGTTCCCAATTAAGGCTAACATCAATTAATTATCACAATGAGTCTAGAATAGTTGCGAATGCTACTTATAGTGACTGCCCACCAATCATCAACTGCAACTAAAGAAACCGGGGAACCAACAGCTCAATAAGGAAATGATATGGGGGAGTAGTGAGAAGGGACTTGCTGCTATCAGATTTAGTCATTACATCCTGTATGGATTAATATACATGGCTTCAGATCTCACCTAGTATTTATATTAGCAGCTGTGAGTATAACAACACACACTATACTGAGGAGCCCCCCCCCCCCCCCCCCGCCCCCTATTAGTTACTCTGACCTTATGTCCTTACTACTGACTTTGTGTGTTGGGAAAACATTGAGGCCCTATATGGACACAGTTTGAGGTCAGTAGGTTCATGCATGACACACACTCCCCCTCCTGACTCATCTTTAGTGTTTCCTTTTGGTGATGTCCACCCTGTTCCCTGGCTCCCTGGTCCCTGCATGGAATAAAAATATTGACTGTGGTAGGGTATTAACAAGGGGAGGTGTAAAGAGGGCATAAAACGGACATGGGGCAACTGAGCCAACGTGCTATAGAAGTTCCGCATGATATTATTTTTTATGAGCTATAGTGGTCAGTCACGCTTTAATTATAAAGAAAACAGCAACTGATTAATATTTTTGAACACCAAAACTAATCTTGCTGTAATTAACCTCTCGTTTCCTTACAGTTTGTGTATGAAAATTAAGTGTGTTTCCTGGGTGGAAGCTACACTGTATTATTGAAGAATCGTAATCTCTATACTGCGCTAAAGAAAACAGGGAACCAGCAGCAGCTGCTGGTAAATAGCTCAATAAGCCAAATTGAAATGATATGGGGGAGCTGCTAGGCAACCTCCTAGTGAGAAGGGATTTCTCGTTATCAAATTTAGCTACTTTCCTTATGTTATGGGTTTACACTGGGACAGAAAATAGCAGCTGGTAATGTTTTTGATAGAATCCGGAGTACACTGAACCAGCATGCCTTATAGGATTGATCCCCTAAAAAATCTGGCACTTACAAGATTATATGCTCCACAGTTCCTCTGCAAGAGCTATTGCACAATAGCCGTTGCTCAGGCAGGGTACTGTACAGCTGGAAATATTTGTGGAGAATTTAAATTTGGCAGTCTGGCACTTTTAGTCCTACATATTCCCAGAAGCTAACATTGTTTACAATTTACAGTGTTCTTTGTTCCAATTGGCTAAATTCCATTGGGCTCAGATACACTTCTGCTCGGTCTGAAGGCTTCAGTAGTTACACGCTCTTACTCTCTTGGGGGGTGGGGAAAGTCTTTTATGCGCTCTTGACTCTACGTACATTTGGGAATACACACAAGCCATTTGTCCTCGAAGAATTACTGATGTTTTGAAATCATACACCCTATTCCTAACCGTAGCCCAAACAGGTACAGAGTCCACGACAAGATTATTCATTCAATACACCATACGCTCCTTCACACACGGGGCGTGGACGTGACCAGGATATGATGTAGACGATGCTGCAGGTTGGCACAATGTTTTTTATAGTCTCATTCCCAGATCTCTGTTCCTTTCCCCCCTTCCCTGGAGGAATGGTCTTGTGACACATCTTTTGAGTGTCATACCTCAGCTAGTACAGACTACTACCTTAGCAATTTAAAAAAACACTCCATATAAAATTAGAGACCGTTGTGCCATAGTTCATTGATGTGGCTGTATTCCTATAAGTTATTTGGAGCTATTCTGCCAAATATAATTCCCGCCTACTTTACCACTATACAGTATTAAAAAAATCCTTGACTGTGCTGTAGTTTGTTAACACTGTGTACTGCTTGACGGCTGGCTGGTTTTAACATAAACTACGGAAGTTTGTAGCGTCCTCTGTTCGTGAGGTACACACCTTGATGTAGCATTCCTGTTTTCGGAAACTGTTGAAATGCTGTGAATTCTTGTCATATCTCTGCAGTATGTCAGATCTGTTTCATTTTCCGGGTTCAAAAATGCAGGAAGGGCTGGGTTGTTAATTACATCCACAACGACAACAACAACTAGGTATCACAGAGCGGATTTGAGAACCATGCAGCTTGTGCCTCTTGCTAATCAAAATTCATGTAATTAGCTTTGTTCCCAGTCCTTCCCTGCAGTTTGCAGTATGAAATACGTTTTTCTGGGCGGGGGGGAGGGGGCCTGGGGACAAGGCTACACTGTAATATTATGATATTTATATACTGAAACTGAAAATGAGGAATCTAGAAGTTGTACAAGACAGGTAGCTAGTCATTGGTAAACAGCTTCAGTGAAAATGACATGGGGAGAGTTGCTTCAATAAACCAATTTTAAAATGACATGGGGGAGAGTTGGTAGTATCCTCCATCGGACTTTTCGTTAACAGATAAAAGTGCTCCCCTGCCATACTGGGTATGTCAACCAGGCACAGATAACAGCATCCTTTTGCTGTATGCGTCCTTCTTGTGGGTTTGTACTGTGGTACTTTCTGTCCCCTAGTACATGTGCTGGAATTTTACATGTCTCCGTGGTGTAATTGAAACTATAAGATGACGCCAGTTATCCTGTTAGTGAATGTGAGGAGTAGTACATAATTTGCTCACCCATTCACAATAATTGGGCTGTGTACCCCATACATCAGATTAGCATGACAACAGATTATGCCCCAGCCTATGTAGGCACTATATCCGCTGATCGTATCCACGTATAACAAGCATAATAATTAAAGGGTTGAGAGCAAGTTGCCAGGATACTCCCAGGTTAAGATGTATTTCAGGAGCCAACAAACCTATTTCCAGTACTTGCCCGGAGCACATGCTGCGTAATTCACTCTCCACCTTGTTATATCTTGCATGGGTGCCCAGGAACAAGGCTACATGTTTCCATATATGCTTCCATGTAGCTTCGTTCCCAGACTCTTATCCCCTGCCCCCTGCAAGAGCCCACCTCCTCCCTCCCCCCCCCCCCCCCCACAAGAGCCTGGGAACGAGGCTATGCTGCTCTAGTTTGTAGTTAAAGGTAAGAGCAAATCACATGATGCTAAAATCTAGCACCACACTGTATTGGTGCAATAAATTAATGGATAGCAGGAACAGTCTCCAGCATTAATGGGTATAACAGAAAAATGGTTATCCCTCTTAAAGAGGTACATGCGTATAAAATAATCTGTGACCATGTAAAGAGGACTACGAATGAAATGACATATGCCGAGTCTCGATACTCGATGTCCTGTGGTGCGAAGGTTTGTATCCTATAGTGGCTCTCCGCTTCATTGGTGGTGTACTAGCTGGGCTTGACACCAGATAGCCAGCTGGGACGGCAAGCAAGGACGATCTAAGTCTCTGGATGTAAGTAGGCGTTGGCTTTTCAGAGTTGCTTGCTGGTGGCAGGAGCCCTGGATTCTGCTGCTGCAGCATCTCCATCCAGATGTGCTTGGATTTCTTGCACGTAGTCACCAGAATAATATCTCTGTAGTGGAAATATTAGTGGAGTGATCGGAGGTTGTTCAGATCTCACTTAGTACTGATATTAGCAGTTTAGTGTAGCAGTTGAGGAACCTAAGAGTTGTTCCTACTGTGTGTGCACTGTCATTTGAAACCTAACACTGAGGCCATATAACCACTTTGTACTGGGTTCATGCAGACACAACACCCTCTTGCTCTTTGCGCTTCCTATGGTCTTCACCACACCAAACATCCTTTGAACATAGATGCCAATGCATTGGCCAGTTCCTTAACTACCTTTTTGGAAGTGTCATAACACAATATACATTCCTAAGAATTGATTACAGTTGGAAGGCTCAGTCTCACATATCCTTTACACAGCACCTAATTAGGGGCTGCAGTTGTCACATTACAGCTGTATGCTAGCTAAAAGAAGCAAACTTCACTTGCCTTCTCTTGTTGAATGTGTCAGGAACGTGCAATTTGAAGGCGTGTTTCTTGGCATCTCCTTGAGGGGGTGAGTCCAGGTTGCTGAGGTACAAACCATCCAACTTCAAGATCTTGCATGTTTTCTGCAGAACAGGTGCAATTTGACAAACCTTCACCATTGTTTCCCACAATTATAAACATCTATTATTTTTTGGTTTACAAAAGTTGCATGTCATAATGAAGAGTGTTATTGTCTACGGCAGCAACATGAGTATATTATTATTATTGTAAGCAATGGAGTGTGTATTATGTTGGGAATACCATAGACCTCCTTTGGCACCGCAAGATAGGACTGCAGTACATGAGAAGTGACTGTGTAAGCAGCTCATGCAAATAACAGACCAATCTCCTGCCAGACTGCACTGATTTCAGATCAAAGCGCAAATAATATGTGTGGCCACACAGCAAATTATGGCCAACTATTAAAGTTCAAAGACTTGCCAAAGTTATAACCTAGTCAACAAATATGGATGCACACAACTTAGTTCACAGTTGAGCGCTCTAAAAACACTATGCAACTACATAGCATGTAGGAGCATTGTAACAGCTCATCAACCCGACAACTGATGAATAGCAGCGATCGCCTACTGGCAGATTACGGCTTGACAGCTAAAAAAAATATGCATCACTCACAACTGTTCCGCTATCTTTCTCTTTCTGGTACGCTCTCTGGTGGTGGTAATATATCAAAACTCCATCGTAGAGGGCAAAGTATCGCTTGCTGAATCCCTCGCCAGAGCTGCCTTGCTTGAACATGGGTCCTTCCACTATGGGGGACTGAGATGCGAGACTTAGCAAGGTCTCCTTCCTTTGCCTGTTTTTCTCACCTCCTGCTCCCATTTGTGCGTGGTGTAGCTGCGATGTCTTTCAAAATAACGCATCAATCGCGTAGATAATATAAAGTCTGCTACAGAAAACGAGATAAAAACTGACTCCGAGCAGCCAACAGTAAATAAGTTATCTTCATGTTTGACATGTCAGCGGTTGGTAGCTTTTATAGGCCTACACGTGCAAGCATAGCTCACTGCACTAGGTGGGCCTAATTAACGAGGAACGAAACAGGAAATGAGAAATGTAGTAGTAGTGATGCACAATGCGGTATTTCTATAAAGAAAAACAATTTTACTTGGCTGAGAAGAGAAAAAGAAGCCTATAGCTCCTGGATGGCCAAACAATTCCTCCCAGGCTTAGCAGTGATAGTGTTTGTGAAGAGAAAAAGTTGGAGGGAAAAAAGCCTATATAGCAGCCTCCCTCCCTCCCTTAATTAAAAATTCTTCTGAATGACTATTAGATAATAGATAGAATCTGATGAGTTTTAATTTGGACATCCCTTCAGCCTGTGGCTGGTCCACCATGGAGTCCTGTACAAGCATACACAACACAAAATTTAATAAGAACACATAGCAAATACTAGTCTCGCGGGCCAGCCCCCTTCCGCATTTTGGGAAGTGGTCTGGCGAACGCGAGCTTCTGCAACTCTGGAATGTAAGCGGTTATGTAACCTTGTAGTAATTCGGAAGTGTCTAGACGGTACAACGTGCTAATGACTTCCCAGAATGCGGAAGGGGGCTGGCCCGCGAGACTAAGCAAATACATACAACTACAGCACTAGTCGTTAATTTAAAAAATGATAAAATTTTTAAAATTAATTTTGTGGCATTTCTATAAAGAGAAGCTGGAGGGGAAAAAAAGAAAGAAAAAAAGAGAAAAAAAGAGAGAAAAAAAGAGAGAAAGAGAAGGAAAAAAAAGCAAAAGCCTAGGGAGCCTCCCATCCCTCCTGGAGTGTCAGACACCCGGAGCGCTGGATAGGCGATGGCTGGGAATTACAGGAGCCGCTGCTGTAACGTACCCAGTCATCCTTTTAGCTTCTTCCGGAGAAGAAAGTTACCGGCATATTGGCTATAGGCTTAAGAAAGTCAAGAATCAGATATGTACGCGGGCATTCGAACCCGCGACCCGATTAATGGGGGGCCACGTTCCGACCCCAGTCTGTAACCGAACGCGCCACCTTGACTTCCCGTCAGATGTTGGTAGTCTGTCGGTGATGTGCGTTAAATGGAATTGTTCCTAGAACGAGCGCACAACTACACATCAGGATGGCTAGAGCGTTCCCGCTATAGTACAAGCACTGGGGATAAAGGTTAGGTAGCTACAGATAGCGCTATGAACCTAGCTACCTACCGGTGGGAGTTTTAGTCCTGAATGTGTATCATTCGAGTGGACGCACCACGCTCGATCAGGCTCGCCCCTCGATGATTACCAGCATCATACTAGTATAGTAATGGTCTGTAATAGTATACTGCCTTCAAGACTAACTAAACCCCATAATGCACTGCCAGCTGGTCCTTGTTACAGCACCATGAGCGTCGCTTCACGATGGGCTACACACATCCTACTTCAAGTACTTGTCACTTGTGGCTCAAAATAGGGATGTTAAGCTGGTCAGGCCGTATCTAGCTAGCTTTCTAGCTAGGGCACATCTCTGTCCGATTATGGCTGTGTCAGACAGTGTGTGGAGGTGGACGGTGTGTATTGCGTGATAGTGAGAGGGTGAAGATTAGGACTAATTGAGGAGTTTATGTGCAGGAGAAGGCAGTTGATCAGGCGGATTGGATGGAGCTGAGATTGATTGAGGAAGATGAAAGTGGAGATAAGGAAGTGAAGGTGGCATACTGTTGGGGTTGGGGAAGAGGTTGGAAGACCTACATGTAGATGAGGAGGTGATGGACAGGATTGATGGGTATTTGTTGCTGGAGTTACTGGATTGGTGGAAGAGACGGAAAGAATTATGGATTGGGTGTAGCTCCAAGTACCTGGAACCCAGTCCTCCCTGTATGCCCCCCCTCCCAATATCGACATGCATGCATGGCATGATCACTGTATAGATTTATGCCATTGTATTAGCTATTGTACTGCATGTCTTGTACGTGAGAGCCCAGCGGGGTTCAGACATGAAAGAAGTTAAAAACCATCAAGCAACATGACACTCTGTCAGAGTGAGATCTGGGTGTTTTGATCATGATAATAACTTGTTTTCCCATTTCCCGTTTCTCCAGTTCCTATTTCCATTCCTCCATTTCCCGTTCCTCCTTTTAGGCCAACCCTACCTCACTTTGATTTTAGAATGCGACACGAGTACAATGATATGAGTCTCGTACTCATGCCCAGACCTTAGCTCCTCCTCGTTCAGCGAGGGGGAGGTGCCAAGGTCTGGTCGCGAGACTAGGTCGACCCATATATGGCCATATAGGGGATGGCCTAAAATGAGGAACGGGAATGGAGAAATGGGAATTAGGAAATGAGAAATGGACTTTTGCAGGCTATAGCGAGGGAAATTATGTACTTTGGTGCACTTGTGGATGTTAAGAATTTTATCTTGCAGTTCAACATAGGTCCAAGTAATGTGATAAGTATTATGACTGCAATGTCAATAGCTAGATCATTGAACCCACCACAAGGGCTTATACTACAAGCAGGTGTACATTTGAATTTCCTAATGATTTGTCATTCCTTTAGTATTCCATGTGTGTGGCTGTTGGTAGCTACTGAATAGTTCGGTAGCCATCGGCCTGTCAGACTTGAAAAGAATTCTTCCCATGCAGGCTTAGTAGTGATACTATTTGTGGTATTTCTATAAAGAGAAACAACTTAACTTAGAGGGAAAAAGAGAAGCCTATAGATCCTGGACAATTAAACAATTCTTCCCAGGCTTATATAGTATTGATAGATAGATGACTATTTGTGGTATTTCTATAAAGAAGAAAAAAAAGGAAATACCCTCCCTCGCTCCTGGACTGTCAAACTTCTAAACAATTCCTCCCAGGCCTAGCTAAGTTGGAGAAAAAAAAGAAATTCCCTCCCAGGCCTACCTAGTTGGAGTAAAAGAAAGAAAAAGAAAGCCTAGTGAGCTTCCCATCCCTCCTGAAGTGTCAGACACCCAGAGCGTCACGACTGGGAATCACAGGAGGCACCATTGCCCAGTCATCCTTTTAGCTCCTCAAAGAAAGTTACTGACATATTGACTGCTAGGTGTTAGAAAGTCAAGAATCAATATGTGTACAGGGGGCCCGATCCCCGACTCAATTACATTGGGGAGGCAATGCTCAGATCCCAGGCTGTTAACGAACACGCCATTTCGACTTCCTGCCAAATGTTTGTAAAATTCAGTATTATAAACCCAACCGGCTGAGAGTTGAACCTCAATAGGTTATACCTGTAAGGCGTTGAACCTCACCTCGAGAGGTTCACACGGAACATAGATAACATGTCTATAATATGGCTAAGCAACATCAGTACTCAGTTAGTTTGTGTTGATTTCTTAGATCCCACCGAAATTCCCTATTACTTAACTCTGAGTAGTCTCCACAGCACCTATACTTAGGGTACGTACTGGAGGTTACAAAGAAGAAGCTTTACATAATACTTTCTATGTGGCATGACCATGACAAATCAAATGTGAGCTCTTATAGAAACCAAGCTCCATCTACTTTTATGATATCACGGCCTGCAACTTTAAAGTAGAGCGCGATATAGTCACACCCTCTATGTCTAGTATACAGCCTTTAAAAACAAACTTAGTAAAGTTATTAGAAAACTGTACTGTGTTGTTTGTATTGTCCCTGTTTGTTATTGTATCCTTATGGACTCTGCAGCTGAATGTAAATTAATGAAAGCAGAACCATAATCTGATACCGTAGATGGTATAATTATATTATCTATGGTTCACATCCTGAAGTGATAAAGATAAGGTCTGCACGCTCATTCATATTCAAGAGCGGCTCAACTAAGCTATTACGTAATCACGCAGGTAGTTAATTAGCAGACCTGCATTACATTCCAGTCATTCCAAACGCACTATTTATGGGGCGCGGAGTCCAGCATATTGCAGTCACACCCAGTTACAGAACGTGCCTTACCTGCAGCAGCCTGAATACTTACCCTTTGCAATGGGCAATCACCAAGGACGCGGTCATGGCGCCGGCGGACACGAGCAGCTTCGCGAGCAAGCTCCGAAGCAGCCTCGCGAACAGCCCAAGAAGAAGCAACAGGAGAAAGCAGGTATGATTTTATGATCTAGATTTCAGGGTAATTATTGCAGTTTAGTAATAGTTAGACGTGAGTGATAGGCCGACAAGTTTTCACGTACAAATTGCTCGATTATGAGACAGTCAACTGTGGCCGAGCAATCGAGACAGTCAACTGTGGCCGAGCAATCAAAACAGTGACTGGGAGAGTATTCATAATCTCAAGTAGTCCTGAGGCACCAGCATCTTCATATCTCTTATAGCAAGTGCTACATAGATATTTTCTTTATTCCCTGCAAACTTGCAGATACTGAAGCTGCAGCCGTGCTGGCCCAGTCCTACGATGTCGTCATCAGTTCCACTCCCGGAGACAGCGAAATGAGCAGCTTCATCAAGGGTGAGTTGAACGTTGTTTAGGGCGGGGCATGTAGAGTTTTACATGCATGCTAGCCTCATTTGGAAGTCTGTCCGGCCCCAGGCTCTCTCCTCCCTCGTACATATATAGGGGAGGGGGAGTGAGGCCACTGCACTGCTGCAAAGTGGCTAAGGCTGCAGCACTTGTGAAAGATTAATATTGGTCGATTCAGTTTAGTTAAGATGCAGTAATTTCAAGGTGAAACCTAGCATCACTGTATGTACAGTAGTACTGTACTGTAGGATGAGAATACACTCCCAAGTAAAGTTTTTGTAATGCAAAGCTCTTGGTCTCCACGGCTAGACCAACCTTTGTGTAGTGTTGCAGGGACCAATTGCAGAAAAATCGTGTCTTCAATGGGGAGTAACTACAGGAGAAAACTTCTTTTTACAACTTCTTCTGGTTTGTGTAAACTTCCTGAATGCATGAGCTCATTAGATTCCCATTCAAGCACAATGTATGATCTAAGTTCCCATTCAAACTCACCTGGAATTGTGACCTAATTTAACCTGGCAGTTCAACCAGTGCCCTTATGGCTGTGCATTACTTGTTTTACAGTCTCCTCTGAACTATATCTATTCCTGCTAAGACTCCACAACTCCGGAATCAGGAATACTGTATATGTATGTAGCTACTGTTGATAATCATGTATGCCAAGAAGCCAGGGCCTGAGAAACACCCACTTTTCTGGATGTTTTGTCTCCAGCTCACCTGGAAACTCTATATTGGGAGTGTGGTTACCCTCGATAATACAAATATTAAAGGAGTGTGCGTGCATAGTTGAAGTGCTATGGCAGAAGGCTCAGCTAGCCGTGTTGTGAAACTGGGACTGGAGTTGCAGTTGTCAAGCAGCCATTACAGAAGTACCCATTAAGAAAAATAGAAGCCTAGCTTCTTTGATGCAGACCAGCTGATTCTTCATATGGCTTAGCTACCAGGGTAATCAAAGCACAAAGTAGCAGGTTACAACCCTATTCTCCTGACCCTAACACTCATTGACTATAGCGAAAAGTGGTCCATGCGGTGGTAAACTGAAAATGGCTAAATATTTGTTTTGTAAATCGCTGTACTCTCAAACTCCTCACCAATTGCTGTACTCCCAAACTCCTCACCAATTGTTATACTCCCAAAAATTGTGGTACTTTCAAACAATGTGAATAAGTTTGTGAGGTCATGTACTCCATTTAATGTCCAATTTACTTCAAATTTGAAAGATGACATTTCTGTGTGATAAACACTACATGCAAGGAACTATTATTGCCATGGCAGCAAAAATACCCAAAGTCATCTTAACCGAATATGGTCTATTGGTGTACTCCCAAACCAGTTTGGCGAATATGTCAGAGTAGGCGTGACCCAGAAGTCATGTGATTTCTGGCCCCAATAATGTTTAACGATGCTACATTATCACGTGAATAAATTTAACCCTTTCGTCAATGTAGTATTTTGTACCATGACAAAAGACATATCCGCCTAACCCTAACCCCTCACCAGGAGTGAACACTGTTCTCTTAATGTTTTCTGCAGCTCAGCTGGAGAGTGCCTCCATCCCGTGCTACTGCAATACTGGCGAGGGCGAGGACGCCACCAAGCTTGTGGGAAAAGTCCTGGTGGATGCTAAGGTAGGGGTTGACTAACACAAGGATTCCTCTGGGGCGGTTCTCAGATGGATGTCCAGTGCAACAGTTGTAGCTGTGTAAACTGTTAGCCAATTAAGCACTTGAGAGTTTCCTGTGGATAACTGCATGCAGCATGCAACCTGTGCTTCACCAAACAAAACAGTGACGTGACAAGTACAATTTGGGATTGAGAGCAGTCAGCATTATAGTGACCAGACTTCATTTTTGGGAATAACCACACGCTAGACATATTGAGTAAAGGTTAATTGTATCATAGATGTGTAAGGTTAATTGTATCATAGATGTGTAAGGTTATTGATTGCATTCATCACTGCTTCCTGAATTTCATTAAGCCCACTCCTACCGTGGTTCTACTTAACCTTCCCCTTCTCCCACCTCTTCTCTCTATCATTCTCTCCCTCCCCCACCCCACACACACTGCTCATCAGCTGTTAGTATTTATTGTGAGTGAGGGAGCTGCCAAGAGCTCTGTCTGCCAGGACCAGGTCTCTCTGGCCTACATCTCCAACAAGCCCATCGTGGCAGCTGCTGCCAAGGGCAGAGACGATCTGATTAAGGAATTCCAAGTTGGAATGTGAGTTCTCTTGATAGTAATGTGACCAAAATCTGACTTTTTGACTGCATATTTGTCTGTTCGGAAATTGTCCAGACAGAGCCATGCTTTTTATCTATGTGAAAGTAGAAGCAAGGGTGCCCCAAAACTTTGAATTGTTTATGATCCGTAAAGATAATAATATTGTCACTGGAGTTTGCATGCGGCCACAGAACCGGTGCGGTACTTTTAAACAGATCGGGCACCTGGGATTTGATGTGAATGGCTAAGTGATGATGCGGAATTCATCTAAAAGTGTCTGCGTATGCCCTTTACGTTCTTGTGCCTAATGGAGTGCAGCTAAGCTACTGTCACTACTCTATGTGTCACCCTCCACATCATTAGAGGCTAGTTCCACACGAGAGGGGAAGGGAGCTCCTCAGACCCTAGACATGAGGTTACCTGTCCATGGTTTCCCCCTGAAGATTTCCGGACATACCAGCTTGAATAGCCCAGACACTGTTGTCACTGCAGGTGGTGACCACATGCTTCTGGCTGCCAAGTTGGGAGTGTGGAAGTGTGCCAGACGGTTCATGGTCTCCCCTGACCAATGCCTAGGGCTCTTTAGGTGTGATATCACTTCCCTAGCCCTGGGTGAAACGTTTTCAGTGGTAATTTGCCTATTAGACAGAACATGAGTCACCTCCTGGATGACTTGGACTTTTGGACTGAATCTCTTTGGGAAAAGTATGATAGTTGTCCTGGCAACAAAATATTTTGGGGAAAACTTGTACCCTAGCCACTTAGTTGGGACACCCACCACCCCACCCACCTCAAGATTCATGAGGAGTGTATGCTCAATGTTAGTTATAGGTCTACT
Source organism: Phakellia ventilabrum (assembly GCA_963921505.1). NCBI lineage: Eukaryota > Metazoa > Porifera > Demospongiae > Axinellida > Axinellidae > Phakellia > Phakellia ventilabrum. Next base: position 5,732,253 of record OY997390.1, read on the forward strand.
ACACACTACTTCATTATACCAAAAAAAAAAAAATTTCAATGGAGTGGCCTTTTTATCTTCCAGGTGGTTGTTACTGAGCCCTAGCTATGCACATGTGGAATACGCAGGTTGTCTTTTACTTAAGCTCCCATGTTGACAGGAACATTATATTGTCTTGGTAGGTATAGCAGCTGCTTTAAATGTGTTTGAGTTGTGACTGCTTGTTCATATTTTGTATTTCCATTGTGGGGCATAATTCTTCGGCCCAAGGACAGCCCTTTGTAGGATGGCATATTGTTCTCAGAGTTACTCCTAATGTACTCAGAGTCACTCCTAGGCTTGAGGGTTCCATGGCGTCTATGGGAGTGACCCCCCTCCCCATTCTGAAGAAAAAAGTATTCTTTTTACAGCTACACGATGAAATCTTGATGTGCAAGCCTGGGTAGATATTTTGGAGATAGCGAACTTGTGGCTTATATCTCCCAGTCTTCTGTGCCCATAAACCCTGAACCCAGTAAGGATTTTGAGATGGTATCTTGCCGCCTCCCAGGAGATTGACGCTGCAAGGCCTCTCCTGGACTACCTTTGCCAGTGCAGAAGAACGGGAGACTGTCGGACGTGGCTTCGTCCAGCACGTGCAGGAGAACCTCACCAAGCCTGCCCATGATACCGCAGAGGCTGCCACGGCAACTACACTCGCATCAGTACCACCAGGGAGTATCGGTAAGAACTTTACAATAGTATTATTATACAACTTCCCGTAAGATTTAGACAGCTATATAGCTTTTATGGATTGATACACTGCCAAGTAAAGTACCTTGACTATACAAACATCTTGTGTACTAGTGCTTGTATTTATGGTCACTTACTCTATGGACTCTGACCCATGTCACTCTAGTAGGGTATTAGGATTTGCTTGCTGACTTAGCTGCCCAACCCTCCACCCCCTTTTCCCCCCAGTCAAGAGGGCTCGCATCAACACCAAGCTGCGCCAGCAGTCAACTCTCAAGGACGACCATGAAGGTCCTGTCAACACTTTCTGGGATAGAAACTTCCCAAGTGATGATGAGGTCCCATGGTTCAAGTTTCAGCAAGCCTTCCTCACCGACTACGAAGCGCAGCTTTCTGGTGAGTTAGATATCAGATCCAATGTTGCTTAATGCTATATGACTACAAGGAATTGCATGGTGATAGCTGTATTGAGGAGGGCGAAATTCATAAAGCATGTAAGAAGATAGTTTGGTGGTATACATGTAGTTAGCCAGGCAGGAAGGCAGAGGATTGGAGATTAGCACTAATGGTAGTAGAAGTGCATGTGAATACCTACATTGTATTGGAGTCTAAATTTTGTGGTTGCCTTCATACGGTAGCTGTCATTCCTATGAAGCCAGGATTCTAATTGCATGCTCTTGTCACTCTTCATTTGAGATGAAATTGGCAAAAGATAGAGAAGCGCAAGTCTTTCGAGTGGTCCTGCCCACGCGCAATTATGTAAATTAAATTACGTGAGAAAAAGTACCAGGCTCTCCAGTGTGAAACCCGCAGAGAGCCTGGAGACAATGCTAGGTAAAAAAGCTAGTATACTATAGTGTATACCACAGTATACAGCTAGTACATGTATACTATAGTATATACCACAGTATACAGCTAGTATACTAGAGTATACAAGAAAGGTTCAATTGTGAGGAAGCAAGCTCCTGTCTCCCGTTGCAGGCCTGTTCAATGAAGATAACATCCCCTGGCTATTGGACATGCTCAAGAAAGATGTGTTCGAAGGAGCTGACAAGATCTCCCGGGGCAAGTTCATGGAGGTGAGGGGAGGGTCACCCGACAAGAACGCGTTTTGGCGCTCCGTCAGCCAGACTGCCGTGGAGAAGTTCAACATGCAGGAGGTGTTCAACATGAAGTCCTCTGTGCGTCTCACCGCCATCGAGAAACTGGGTAAGGCTCCGGAATCTGCTCTGGTATTAAATATAGGGAAAGGGACTCTTTTCTATAGTCATGAGTAGTCACAATTTAGTAAACAGTTTGCCCTTGAGACGTAGTAAATGCAAAACAAGCATTGTGCAAAGATTACCACTGGCATTATTACTGACAATGTAGTACCAATGGCAGCTAAGGGCCTGTCCTTCGCACATGATTGTTTGAACAGTTGGAGGTAGGCGGGTATCACAATGAATTGTCTAATCTGAGACTGTAGCTATTGTCACTGTATTGTGCACCAAAGGCTTAGATGTACAGTCCTTGTGTGTTAATTCTATGAAGAAACGGACCGTTTCTTGAATAATTTACTCTCAGTTCATTGCCCCCCCCCTCCCCCCAGCCAAATTTGGAAGTCCTGCTGTGATTGAGGCCCTCGTTACACTCCTTTCTGATGGTGATCCCAACGTCAGAGCTGTGGCTGCCATCTCCCTGGGACGCACTGGCACTGTAGACGAGCGTGTCGTAGACGAGCTCATCAAGCTGCTCTCGGACAAGGACCGCATCGTTAGGCAGAGTGCCTGCCTCAGCCTTGGTTCCATGAAGGCAGAGAAAGCTGTTCCACATATTGGCCATGCCTGGTATGTTGTGTGGATACCTTAGTCTGTGTGACAGAAATGTTTTTAAAGTGTTCTTGCTTGTATGCATGTGGTGTGTGTGTGTGCGTGTGAATGGCATGCACTACTGGGAATTCGATGGAGTAGTGTAAAAGTTAATCTCTCTCTTTCAAACACTCTCTCTCCCCCCTTCCTCTCTAGGCGTAATGACTTCATCTCTGTTGTGCGGAACGCAGCTCGCAGTGCTCTGGAGACTATGGACACAGTGGAGTCAAAGAAAGTGCTCCGCGTCACCAAGATTTTGGAAGACGAGATTGCTACTTTGGAGACGAAACACGCTAATGTGTGATTTATCTTTCTGAAGACTTTTCCTAGTACTATTCAATTATTGGTTTGTTTTTAGGTGCACAGTTTCAATGTATATATAAAATTGATGGATAAGACACCTAGAACTGTGCTAGAACTGTGTACTATAATTTTAGATTTAATTCTTTTATTGTGATGTTCTCAAGCCACATTTTTAAAGGCAACAATTTAGAGGCAATATTGCATCTATCCACCCTATTGCTGTACCATTCTTGAATATTTTTGAATGAAAAGAAAATGCACACAAATCACTGATTATAAAAAAATCAAAAACAAAGAAACAACAAAAAAACAGTAAAAGAAAAAATAACAACAAAAGAAGAATACAACAACAGAAGAAAATGAAACATTAAAAAAAATGAGTGATTCCGCCCGGGATCGAACCGGGGACCTTGAGTGTGTTAGACTCACGTGATAACCGCTACACCACGGAATCACCTTACGTCCTACGCTCAGGTATTCAACTTTTATACACACATGAATCAAGATCAAGCGTGGGCCACGCACATTGCCTTAGAAAAATCAGCACAGGTGAATTCCAAGTCCTCTATCCTTTGCAGCTGCATTGAACAATATAAATACATCAGTGGTTATATCATCTTTAAGATACTACATGTATCTCAACAAGAAGTAGTTTAGACAACATGGGCTGCATGTAGTTCCCAACATGTGAGTCCTCAACTCAATTCTAATTTCATGGTCAACTGTCAACTGACAAGAAAGAATGGGTCAAAATTTTGACCTTGGTCACAATTGTGACTGTTGAGTCTATGGGAGTGACCCACCCTTGAGTACCTACATACTGTTGACCGCATCCATTTTCAATGCTTTGACCACTAACTGCGGTAGCAGTTGTGACTATAGAGTCTATGGGACAGACTCCCTTCAGTACTACCTTGGGCTACATAGACAACACCTCACCTAGCAGACTGCTCAGGAAGGAAGCGTAGGTCTGTTTTCCCGTCACCACGCCGGTGGCAGCTGGATTATTGCGCACCGTACGCACTGAGAAACTGTTTCCCTCTGGACCAGGGCCCGAGGCATCGATTTCAGTCACGTGGCTAGAGAGCCTGCATGGGGACGAGAAGCATAATACATAGCCACTCCATCGCCTTTCAGTTGCAGGTAGCCCTAGGGGTGAGTTATAGCTAGCCACTCAGCTCAGAGCACAACACGAAGGACTCTCACATTGACAAAACATGAGCCACATACAAAAGACCACTATATGGGATGCTTCCAATTGTCTACCTGTCTGTCTACCTGTCTGTTTGTCTGTCTGTCTGTCTGTGTCTTTCCTTCTTAGCTATTTACATGTATACGTAGTGCTAACTGTCGGTTACAGTACCTTGGGTCGGCCACTAGGCATCCTACTACTCCCTCGAATCCCAAGTTGTGGGCAGCAATGGCTGCACAGGCCATGGTGTTGACGTTGTTGGGTGCCAGAGGACACAAGTCTCGCACCGAACCTGCAGCAATGACAGATAGAGGATCATCCGTACATGCAATTCTCAACTTCAATGGATTTGCATGTAGCTGTCTAGCAAGCCCCTCGTCCTCCCGTCCTCCCACCTTTCAAGACAGTAACAAGAGCCCATGGCACATACTGTAGTTTACTCTATTTGCATTATATCTGTAGGGTTATTGTGAACAACGAAAATTTTCCCCATGAGCGCTAAGGCTAGCAGATTACGCAAAATTAAAAATTGCAAACATTAACGCTATGGCTAGCAGATTATGCAAAATTAATGCAATATGACAAAATCGTCACCCTTGAAAGTAATTTACTATATCTTAATCAGGGGACACATAGACTATTTCTACAGTGCTGGAGCTTTGCAGTAATGTACAGCAGTGCATCCTACCTTCATACAATGTCATCGCCTCATCCTTCACCGTCTTTACTTTCTCGGCCAGGCTGCCACACAGCTTGAATGCCGAGGGGTGCTTCCTCATCGTGACCTTCAAACCCTGGAATGGATTCACTCAAGGTTTCACCACAGTTTTACTGTGATGGTATTCATTAGTCAATAAAGCTATTTAGTAATGGACTGTTTATCTGTCCTCAGAGCTGTTATTTCATGCTAAATTGGAAAAATCGAATGTCACGCAAACCCCTCCCCCCTTCCTGAATCCTGTGACCTTGAGTGTCCCCCTGTCGGCCATCTTCTGCAGGTCCTGGGCCCCCCAGAGGGCCCCTACAGGGATGTACATCCCGTGGGTGTGCTGGGCTGCCTCAGACAAAGCCTTGTGAACTCCAGCGTCGGCCAGAGCCGTAGGAGAGCCAATCTGGGGGGGAGGGGGTGGGGAGGAGTCAATTACTAATCAATACTAACTGGTTGCACCCATTGTACATATGACATTATGTAAGAATGAGTACTCTTCAAAATTCAAACGGGAGAGCTATAGTTGAGTGTAAGATTACCCTTTAGTGGCCTTGTAAAGCCACTAACGCATATCCTGACACCATCAGATTACTAGCCACAGACATCCAGTGCTGCATTGTAGGTGCATCTCAGTCTCATTCCCAGGACATGATAAAAAAAAATGGATAGCATGGGAATGAGGGTAAAGGTGCTGCTCACTGAGGACAGGCAGTATAGAGCGCTTGCAATGATGTCTTGAAATTGTGGCATTAGCACTTGCAGTTGGAACATGTAACGTGGTTGCGACGGTCTACCTCATGATGTCACATGCAAGCTACTGTTTTATGTTATCAAAAGTGCACACGGTGACAAATCAAGGTGAGATGGCTGGCTAAACAACTCACCATAAAATCAGCAACTTGGAGAAATGTGACTCCATACTCTGCATTCACCGAGGGGTGTGCTACTTCCACGATCAAATCTGGGGCCCTGGGGTGATATTATACAGTGCGTAGACACTAGCCTCGTCCCCAGGCTCCCCTCCCACGCGCGTGGGAGAGGAGCCTGGGGACGAGGCTACGTAGACACAAGCACCACAAAATGACTATCCATACCAAAGCAAGCTCTCAACAAGATAGAACTGTATGTGCATTTTAGCTGTGAATGTTCCAGCCAGCTTGGTTCCCCTGTCTTCTAGTCTGGCAGACCTTGACGCTAAGAAGATGCGTAGCTCACTAATTATGTCAGGAATGCAGCACTCCACTTTGGCTAATACCTATGCTACAATAAAATTACCAGATACCCTTCTACCCTCCCTTGCTAGTGCTTAATCTTGTCGGAAAACAAGTGGTTTTGGAACACTGGTATTTCAAATTTTGTTCATAGCTACGGTGGAAATATTATACCTGATTATACCTACCTCAGAATGAATAAATCTCATTAACGGCAGAATAAAGGTTAAATACAAGTGTTTCCAGAACCTCTCATTTTCCACATGGACCAACTAGTGCTAGGGCTCACTTGGTACCACATGCTGCAAGATCCTCTAGAATTAGGTCGTCGGGTACCACGCCCCTCATCTTGTCGGCACTCCTGTTCCAGACGAAGGCCACCTCCAGTGCAGGATGACTGCTAGCCTCTTGGTACAGATACTGGCCTGGAGGGAGCGAGATGGAACCAGTGGTGGACCATGCATACAGTAATCTATGATTGCCATAACAGTTGCTATAGAAGCCTCATGCGTTATGATATAGCCTATACTTACCAAGTCTGCCAAACCCTACAATTCCAACCCTCATGCACGTTTTCTGCTGCTTTGCCATCTTGAGATACGGCTGGGGGGAGGAGCCTATCAAGGGGAAATCCCTAAAACTGACCTCCAACGTGTACGGTATACACCAGAAACCATAGCAACAGAGCTCGTAAAAAAAAAATCAACAATCCGAAATCATAATGGCTATGGACAAGAAACTGAAGAAGAAGTTGGAAAAAATGTCAGAGGAGGAGCGCGCTCTCTTCCTAGAGCAGCAGCGGCTTGTGGAGGAGGAGAAACAGAGGCAGAAGGAGGAGATGCTCTCCAGGTTTCTCAAGGTTTGTCCGTCTTTATTCTAGTTGCTGCCCACCATGACACTTTACTGTGTCGAAATACGTACGCACAGGACAAGCTAGCCAATGAGGAGAAGGCTACCAAGGTGAACCTGATAAAGGTGCAGAACCAGTGGAGAGCCATCATGAGAAAGAGTGAGCTGAGAGTCTTGAGTCTACTTGTGACGAATTATACTAACTTACATAATAGAGCATGTGTTCTATTGTGGTAGTTGTTGCAGCTGTAAATCTAAAAAGCGTATATAAAGCCATATTGCTAGGCATTCCTAGTCTCGCAGGCCAGCATCACTCGCACGGCCTGTGAGACTAAGTTACCCCATCGCAAATAGCCTCGTTCTCACTGCTTCTCAGGCTTGCTTTTTACAAAGGAGAGCCTGGAGATGAGGCCAAAAGAAAAACTATTCACTTGAGCTTCATGGTGATTCAAACAAAGAAAGTAAAAGGCCTCACAATCAACATAGTAGCTATGGCTATTGAGCCCTCCCCCCATCCCATACTCCTCCCCTCCTCCCATCCCCACCCCCCACACACGCACACACACACACACACAGCCAGGGCAGAGGAGCTGCGCAAGGACACCGAAGTGATGAGTCAGACGTTTGAAAGAGTGGTGGACCGGAAAGACGCAATTATCAGATCGTTGGTCAAGGATTTGGAAGAGGCTGAGGAACAGTATCCGCCACTGCTAGCTCTGTGATTGTTGTTTTTAAAAAAAATGCAACTGGGAATTTCCCCTGGTAGCTTCATACCCAGATCTCCTCTCACGGCTCTTTCACAACTGACTGCAATAAAAGCTGCGAAGGGAGGCCTGGGTACGAGGCTCAGCTTCTGGGCAAGGCTGGAAGGGTCCTGCTAATGTGATTGGGTAGGGATCCATTAGTTTATTCCAGGTGGTCTGACAAAGGCATCAGGAAACTGTGGTGACAATACTGTGACTCTTTGACTCTACCCAGATACCAAATAGCCCTGCAGAGCCACCTGCAGAGCATCGACAGACTAATAGGTGTGTTACATGTGTATGTCTGTGCACACTGCCTCCAACCCATCACCTCCTACATTACAAGGACCACCACTATTGCATGACTATGAAAGCCATAATATTTCCAGAGCCAACATTGCAGGACATTCACCTCAAACATTAATTTTTTCGTAGCAGTGTGGGGCATCAAATATTTGGTCGATCCCCCTACACTTGTAAACTTTGAGGCTGATGAATGCTGCCACTAACGATTGTGCAGATTATCCGGAGTATTATCCCTTTCTTCTGTCCTTCGTAGAGTTCCAGGCCAAGCGGAGCCGGACTCTGGAGGAGGCGTACCAGAGAGAGCTGGAGGCCCTGCAGAGCGAGTTTGACACTGAGAGGTGAGAGGGTTACCACCACAGGACTGCAGGCTGCTACTGCCAAGAAAGAACAACACATGATGCATGCCCTGATATTCTTTACACATCCCCTATCTTTCTCTCTATGTCTGCTCCCCCCTCCCCCTCCCCCCTCCCTTCCCCCTCCCCCTCCCTTCCTCCCCCCGCTCTTTCTCTCTACACCCCCAGACAGCTGATGCTGAGCGGTCACGAGCAGGAGATGAAGGACCTGAACGACGTCCTGTATGCCATGGAGCTGCGGTTCAGCGAGAGGGAGAGCACGGTCCAGCAGGAGTTCACCAGCCTCATGGATGAGCTCAAGAACAAGGTTGGCTTGTGACGGGAGGGTAGGGTTAGGTAGTGCAATGAACCAGATTGCATACCTTGAATAAAAGGACAACAACAACAACAACAACAAACACTGTACTATTATTCTCTGTTCTGTATTCCGGAATGTGGCATGTCCTACGCATGTAAAGCCATTCATTTTCCATAGTGAACTACTACCACAATGTGAAGCTGTATGTCACAAACCATTTTCACACTGTGAAAACAGCAGAGGCTGGAATGAGGCTAAACTTACAACGAAATCACTCATCTAGATCACAATCTCTAGCAGATATCGATGTACCTTTAGGACCCACACACCCATCACTCTCTTCCCCCCCCCCCCCCCCCTCCCACCTCCCCCATCCCTAGAGCCTTGAAGACACACACGGCCTGAGTGCCCAGCGAAAGCAGACGCTGGACAAACTGTGGCTAGAGTTCCAGGAGGAAACCAAACGATACAAAGACAACACAGAAGAGAGGAAGCTGCGCTTCGAGGCACTCAAGAAGAAAGACGAGGAGAGCGCCAGGACCATCGCCAGACAGATGAGGAAGCTACAGAAATTACAGGTACTGGAGTCTACTGTAGCCTGATCAGTCACGCATAAGAAAGCATTCACCATCCAGTATTATATAGCCATGAAATGTGTCTGCATGCAGAAATTATGGGTACTGGAATCTGCTGTGGCCTGAACAGTCACATATAAGAATATAAGAAAGTATTCACCAATTATATAGCCATGAAATGTGTCTGCATGCACTGTAGTTGTACATGCGCTGTGTCTGCACCCCCAGGACTCAATAGCCCAGCTGAAGCAGAAGATGGCTGCAAATACCAAAGAGAACGAGGAGAAGACAAGAGCAATAAAGGAGGTGAGACGGTCTTTGTAAAGTGGCAGAGCAAGCATTATGTTCGGTTGCATAAAGCCCAAACACCTACATGTACCAGGGTATATATGATAATGAAATCACCTGAGGCTTGTGATCAGCTCTGACTGCTACAATGCATTAATGAGAGCCAATTAGCAGTCGTTGCCTCATTCCCAGGCCTGGGTGGAGTCTCTTTTGAGTTCCCCGTGTACATCTGGCGTAATGTCATGTGCCCACGGCTGCCCTTCTTGGATGCATCTCTTGTCTAACATTAATGTAGTGTGCTCTATATCAGTTAAACTCACTCCGTGCAGGATCGTGAGGCGGTGCTTGCTCGCTTCCGTGAGCTTAAACAGGAGATGAACGAATCGAGAAACTCAGAAAGGTCTTGTGATACAAAATACATGTTTGCTACTAGGTCTAAAATAACATTATTAGCTTCGTTCAGCTGTCCATCCCCTATGCTCTTTACCTATAGGCGTAGCTTGACAACTCTGACCCTACAGAGTGATGCTGCGATAAAGGAACTGCAGAGAAAGAAAGAAAAGGTATGCCTACATGTACATACACTCACAGTGTAATAGTTACCGTTGCACCATGTCGCTCACTTACATGATTTATGATGTCACTCTGACATCACTCCTAGGGTGAGAGAATCCTCAAACTAGCCGAGATGTGCCGAAAGCTGGAAACAGAAGAGGAAAAGGTGAACCTTGATTAGTCCTCCTCTCCGAAGCTAACCCTCCCCCCTAAGCTAACCCCAATCGTGGGAGCATGTGAAACACTGTATACATGTAGTTTTCTGACCCCCTGATGCTTTACTATATTCTCACAACTCTCGTCTGACGGTGGCTGCAGGTGCTGCCACTCTACGTGCCCTCGTTGTCCCCTGAAGAGGAGCAGCAGGTGGCCAGTGTGCAGGCAGAGCCTGCCTCGGAGGCCCTCGCACAGGTCAGCACCTGTGAGACACTGTCTGCCTTGTCTTTGTTAATGGTACATGTAGTTAGGGATAGCATTGACTGTACCAACAACCGTACCTAGGCCACGCGGGAAAAAAGAAGAGCGGCCTGGGTACGAGGCTACAACCCCCAGGACCCTGATGATGTGCACTATCTTATTGTCATTAGGGTTCAATCCCCAGCTGGGCTCTAATTTTTTTTCTCGAAGTTTCTTTATATATTTTTTTCCATCTGGGTGAAATCGCATTAGTGCTAAGTGCAGTGCTTGTTCTCTGCTGTTAATAATTGTGTGTAACAATATTTCCACTTCTAATGCAATGTTTCAGGTGATGCACGAGTACTCAGCTCTAGAGAACTTCTGGAAAAGATATAACAAGGTCGGTGCATAATATCACTGGCTTTATAATGTCCATACATCACTGCGAGGTACAGCCTACGAGTTACAACAGGCTACTATATTATAATATTCAAACTTGAGCAAAAAAGGTCATTCCTTTCATCGCTGCCTCTCTACAGGTATTGCTGGACAAACTGGCCCTTGACAGAGAGAAACAAACCCTGGAGGACGAGAACAGGAAACTGAAGGCTCTCCTCAAGCAGTACTTGGATGGTGAGTACCATACCTGGTCTCGGGTACAGGTATATAGCTGCGCCGGGGACCAGGCTAAGGCTGCATGGGCAGGGAAGGAGCTCTCACACACATATAATAGCCTGCAGGTCTAAGTTTGGCATGGTTTGCTGATCCTTCTTGCTTGAGGATAGAGTGTAACAAGCAAGACTGTAAATGGACTTCCTGTAGTATTCTCACTCTCACAGTTGAACATGCTATTCAAATCACGGTGTTCGAATGGTTGCTGAAAATATAATTATGGAGTCTCAAACTGTACCTTCATGTAGGTATTTCTGTGAATGACGAGATTCTCAGCCAGACCAACCCTCTCTTCGTGGTGAACCACAAAAGCAATGCCCCTCAGTAAGTTGCCAGTAGCATGTTTCAGTTAAAAATAGTTAGCTACAATCATAAGAAGGTCTATAGTACATGGGAGACTGTATACTGTTGCATCCAAGCTAGGAATGGATCCGTAATATTATGAGATATGTGTTGTGTCTCTCCCTTGCAGGATGAGTGTCCCAGTGGGAGACCCTCGGGTGCAAAGAACTCAGGCCACAGTGAATGTGGTAGAAGCAGCACATGTAGTCAAGAACACTGTCTGAGCTGCATATTAATTTATTTTGATTTGCAGCATGATCTTTGACCTTTAGATCTCTGTGCGCGTGGCATGATTCCACCATGGAACCTTTACACCGATACCCCTATACACAGCAGGAAAGAACAGTGAAATCTTCAAACTGGGTCAGCATTGAACAGAAGAAATGTACTAGGAAAGTCAAGATTTCCTGTAAATGGTAGTATAGGTGTGTCAGTCCACTATAAAAGCCCATGCACATGCAGTATAACCTTTGACCTTTAGTCTCGCGCGCGCGGCTTTTATTCCACGCGTTGCAAAATACATGCAGTTTAGTCGAGCAAAGTGAATCAGGAAAAAAATCATGTCTTTGAGTGTTCTAGACGTCACCACCGGTGAGGTGGTCACCGTACAACTGGAGGAGGATAAGAAGGAGACGGTAGAAGTGGTGGTAGGCAAGATAAAAGGTGAACTAGTTAGGAAGAGGGGACTTGGCAGCGGTGAGCATATAGAGCTTACCGAAATTTGGATTGGAAAGGATACAGTTGAGCACTTCAATAAAACGATTGACTACTACCTGCTAGATGGTGATGGCTGGCTGATAAAACCAAGTATTTCCAAACAAGGAGCCATATCTCGGACCGCAGGAGCCATATCTCGGACCGCAGGAGCCATATCTCGGACCGCAGGAGCCATGCCGCGGGCTACAGGTGCCATATCTCGGGCCAGAGGAGCCATACCTCGGGCCACAGGAGCCATACCTCGGGCCACAGGAGCCATGCCGCGGGCCACAGGAGCCAATGCGGAACCTGGAACTCATGGATTCTCGATATCTGTTGCTTGTCCAGACGCATCTGTAATCAATTTCCGCGTTAAAGGGTGCACCAAAGTGCGACAGTTGATGGAAGCAATCCACGACTGCCAAGGGATTTCTGTTCATGACCAAAGGTTAATGTACGGTGGTAAATGTTTGTTTGAATGGGATACACTTGCAGACCATCAAGTAGAAGAAGATGCACGTATTGAACTCTTTATGGGCCAGACTGGTGGGGGTGGGAGTGGTGTTGGGATAGAATTTGCTGATGTGAGCAACACCACTGGTCTCAAGCGAAAAAAGTGGAGCCGCTCTGCACCACACTGGCGGTGTGCTGCCCCTGGCTTGTGCCTGGGGGGGATATGCAAGAACAAAAACTGCCCAGCATTTGAGAAACAAGTGATTATGAATCTTCATTTCACGTCGTTCGATCTCACTCATGACAATTTTGGCTGCTTATGTCCAATATGCTACCAGGAGGTTACTCCCACCACCTGTGGCTTCAGTAACTGCAGGTGGAAGTGGGTGGGGAGGAAGATCGACCAAAAGACCAAGTGCCCTGTCACCATGTGAGGTGACTGGAAGACTGCAGATGATGCGTATCACCACTTTGATGAGGCAGAGAGTGGGACGGCCAACTGGCTCCACCTCAAACTGACTGCTGAGCCCCTTGATGACCCCAATGAAAGCTGCTATGAAATGTGTGCTATATGCTTCAGTTGCACACAGAAGTCAGAGACCCTCTCGTGTGGGCACAAATTCCATGGTGAGTGCATCAGTGAGTGGTGGAAGCGAAGCGACACTTGCCCGCTGTGCCGAGCCAAGTCAGCAATGACGCCATACATGAAGGAGGTGGCTGGACTTTAGTCAATTCTCAGTTTGTGTTTATGGGCTGAGCCCCTGCAACTGTATACTTTGCCAATTCTAAATAATATTACTGATGAATGTTATCCTCACTAACAGAACTTGGAAGGAAATTCTAGCCCTAGTTCCTGCATTGTATTATTCAGCGTTTGCAGTGTCTAATGTGGTCGCGGTTTTGTGCCCATTCAGACCTCAGTACATCAGAACCAGAGTGCTCTAACCCATAGATATTGAACGTCTCCCCTCTCCAAGCTTGGTAAATACTCTTAAAATATGTTTCAGGAGCTGAAAAAATTAGTTTCGGGTCCTCGCTAGTCTCGTGCTCTTGATTTCGGTGATTAAGCAAATTGAGAATTTTTTACCTAGCAAAATTTAATGTCTACCACGCGAGACACTCGTAGCTTGCCAGAGTGTGATGGCGCATTATTAGGGGTATCACTTTATTAATTAGGATTCAGAACCTTTCTAAGACTGTCAGTTGTGTTTATTCCATTGTATTGTCTTTCTATCGACACGCTTTCACAATGTTGTGGTTGTAGCCCCCACGCGCGAAAAATATTTTTTCGCGCGTGGGGAACGAGACGTGCATGATTTATATGGGATCGGGATGGAAGCCGAGTGAGACATTCCGCTGCGGGCCCGCAGTATTTCCGCAGTCGTTCCGCAGTAGCTCCGCAGTGGCTCCGCAGTCGTTCCGCAGTAGCTCCGCAGTGCTCCCGCAGTAGCTCCGCAGTCGTTCTGCAGTGCTTCCGCAGTCGTTCCGCAGTGCTTCCGCAGTGGCTCCGCAGTCGTTCCGCAGTCGTTCCGCAGTAGCTCCGCAGTGCTTCCGCAGTGGCTCCGCAGTCGTTCCGCAGTAGCTCCACAGAAGCTCCGCAGTGCCTCCGCAGTCGATCCGCAGTGCTTCCGCGCAGTCGTTTTCCGCAGTAACTCTGCACAGTCGTTCCGCAGTGCTTCCGCAGTGGTGCCGATGTGCTTCCGCAGTAACGTAATCCTGCAATTATACTGTTTATGTTTATAGCCAAAAGGGTGTGGTTTGAAGGAATGAAGCATCAGCTAGGAAGTTGTTTGCCGGGAAAAGGTACGCGGTTATGCCTGTGCTAAGACTACGAAGTACTGATATACGGGGTTTTCCATGGACGTATAAAGTCTGGTGTTGTAATCGAGCGTAGGCTAATCAATACATAATTTGCTAGTGTTTTGGTCTGCATGCAGTACTCCACAGGAGCTGTCGAAAAGTTAACTGTCATAGAGGCATGGCTAGAGACAAAGGGAGGTTGGTCTTTACACATGCAGTAAATACTCATTTTATTATTCAGTCAGAATGGATCTGTAGTACTGTTGAGCAAATTTTGATACCCTTCTTCCCTTGATTAGTACCATTGTACACATACAGACTGATATGCAGGTGCAATGCAAAACTAGGCCGATTCCTCCCTCATGCCTGCACATGCTATATAGAATGCCAATGCCTGACTAAACAATAAATGAACATTTACTAACCTCTCCTGTTTGAATTCGATTAAACAAAGTAGACATTGTCTCTAGCCATGCCTCCAATTCAGTTTTTGACAGCTCCTGTGGAGTACTGTATAGGCATGGCTATGCAGACCAAAACACTAGCTTTGATTAGCCTACGCTCGATTAAAACACCAGGCTTTAGAAAATCCCCTATATCATTACTTCGTCGCTACTCTTATCATGCACAGGCATAACCGCGTACCTTTTCCCTGCAAACAACTTCCTAGCTGGTTCGGCCATGCTTCACTCCTTCAAACCACACCCTTTTGGCTATAAACATAAACAGTACATAATATTATTGCAGGATTACTGCGGAAGCACTGCGGAACGACTGCGGAACGACTGCGGAAGCACTGCGGAGCTAGTGCGGAAGTACTGCGGAAGTACTGCGGAAACACTGCGGAGCGACTGCGGAAGCACTGCGGAAAGTACTGCGGGCCCGCAGCGGAATGTCTCACTCGGCTTCCATAGCTCCACTCTTTTTGCACGTGGCCGGCCTGAGAAGAGCGAGGCGACGTGATTGTGACTACGACACCGGAAATTTGTCCGAACTTTTGTACGATTTCCGCATATCGGACTGCCGTCCAAAGTATATATAGCCCCAAACTGCAAGTTGTTTTTATTATTCTGCTATAAAATTATTGATGCACACCGTATAATAAAGTGAAATGGCATCGAGTCCGAGAAAATTCGCCTTCGACGTGACAAAGCCGATAAAAACCGGCTACCTGAGGAAGATGGGACAAGCACGCAAGAGCTTCAAGGAGCGCTTTTTTGTCCTCTACAAAGGGTTCCTAGTCTACTACGAAAATGACAGCAAGTGGAAGTTAGATACCAGCATGGGAGATACCTTGGGGGTGAGTATAATACTATAATTATTATTATTAAAAGTTGACGTAGCCTACTCAGAGCGCTACAATCACTGACTATGAGTATGACATTATACATGTAATATATTACACTGCACTGCATCGCATAATAATAATATCTCGGCCTTTATATATTTCATACATTATGATCATGATTCTGCATTCATTTTTTTTGTCAATGTAGAATCGTCACGGTGCTATCAAACTGAAGGGCGCCAGTGGTATGTTCGCTCAGGCTCACAGCCTCCCGAAGTCCTGCAAATTTGCTTTTGTCCTCCAGTGCCCTGACCCAGTAAACACAAGAAAGTAAGCTACAATCCCTATTAAAAAGGTATAATTATAATGGCTCCACGTGTCTGCTAAAGAATGCATTTCCTGCTAGGCTAGTCCCTCGAGCTCTTTGATGTTAGTAATTGGCAATGTCCAAATGTAAAATCCAGTCCTTCCAACCTGTTAATATTTAAGTTCGCTGAGGGCAAGTATGCAATAATGGGTTCAGTAAAGGTCAATGTTTATACATTTGTGTATAGTATATATGGGGGTTTGAACTTCCTGTTTAAACTTTAGCACCTTTTGCACGTCACCCATGATATCACTGATTGGGAGACTTGGGGCCAGCAGCCCATTTTTTCTGACCTATATAGGCATTCTAAAGACACAACTTAAGAATCTTTTGCTATTAATACAGGGCCGTAGGAGCAGGTCCGGCAGGTCCGGCGGCCGCCGGACCAAAGTTCGGCGCACCAACCAAAAAAAATGGCTGCAGCAGATAGTACACCAGACACTAACGCGTAGTGCGCACGTGCATGGCATCGTGCGTGACGTAATTATGGCGTGCAATGTGACAAGCAGCTGTCGAATGGAGTCGCACTTCCTTGCTGAGCAGTATGTTTCTTTGATGAGTAGGCTATGAGTCTTGCTGAACCTAGTGCAGTAACTGTGAAAAGAGAGGCTGAGTTTCTGAGCCCTAGCAGTGGACCAGGAATAATTATTACGCAGCGTGAGAGCCACGCCTTAAATTCTGCGAGCGTTAAAAGCTTCAAGCGTTCAAGCGTTCAAGGGTTTGGCAGCACGTCCAACTCTTGCTATTTCACCCCAAGATTGCACCAGAAACGATCTCAGATGGTCTAAAATCAAAAATTTTCCTGGGGGGGCATGCCCCCAGACCCCCCTAGAGGGCGCGCTTCGCGCGCTTTAATATGCGGCACCTACATCGATATCGCAATCAAGCCTTGCCCCGCCGGACCAATCCAAATTTGCTTCCTACGGCCCTGTAATAATATACAGTCATGTAATCAACTGTATTGTACTGTTAACATACTGACTGGATTTTACATTTTAACACACCTTTTCCTATCCTAACCCCCATGCTAATTTTTCTTAGCCCAGCACAGTCATGCAATGTGGAATTTCCATTCATTGTTTCATGAGCATTTGAATTTCAAAATCATTTTGAAAGTGTTGTCTAATGCTGTGGCCTTCAATGTGATGTTAGAATTTCAGGCCACAAATTATGAGTACTAAGTCTCTGTATGTGGGACATATAAAGCCTTAATTAATAATAATGTTTTATACATTAATTTTGTTCTCCTATTACAGCTACTATTTACTAGACTCCACGAGTGAAGGAGAGAGAGATGCCTGGATGGATGCCATCAGACAGGCGGTACCAGCTGCCTCTCCACCTGCAGTAGAGAATACATAACATTATGCACTGTATACTTACATAATACATACACAGATTTTTTTTTATTTTTCTGGCATTTTTGGGGCAAGCCCCACATGTACATGTAGTCAGCTGCTGCATTATCATCCATGTGCCCAGTTCGAACCAATCAAATTTTGTTTGTCATGTGACCAATAATGTTGTGGGCGGGCACATTTGACTCGAAGTCTTGAGTTCACGAGATGGCTGCAAGTCCTGGTTCTCCCGCGGGCTCTGGAGCAGCCTCAGTCCACTTGTGGGCCAACCCCGGCCCCCTGGAGTGCGGCTCCATCTGCCACCACGACAGGCAGCAGCCCGGAACAGTGGGAAGATTCTCAGTGCACGTGGGTGGATGCCACTGTCAGCAGTACTTTAATATGGGTTCTTGAGCCTTATAATACAGCCAGTATCGTATATTCTCCTATTCCCAGCCCTCCAGCATCCTGTCACAATCCTGTAGTGGGCTGGAGACTAGTCTCATTACCAGTGCCTGAAAATCAGGCTATGGGGAAAGACTGGCCTCGGTAGCATTCAAGACTACATGGACTAGCAGTATTTTTTGTAATGTAATAGCCGTATTCATCCAAGGTTTTATTATTACTGTCTTCAGCAATTGAAGAAGCTGCTGACGTATGCTAGAAGCAAGGGCAAGTACGCCTACCCTTGGCTCAGGTAAGACCAGCCCTTCCTGTCCCGGTCCCAGTCCCAGATTCTCCGGCCTTGTCCCAATCTCAGTCTGATCAGATTACATCAAATGTAGTCTAGTCTCTCTGCCCGACCACACACAGGAAGCCAAAGCAGAGAGAAAGGGAAACTCTGAAACAAACCTATTCTCTGTTTCCCAGTCTGCTACCTGAGTGTGGGGTTTTCCCCTCACTCCTCCCTTTCTATGTGTGGGAGGGGTGGAGACTAGACTTGTCTCTCTGCCCAACCACACCACATGAGGAAACCAAAGCAGGAAGGAGCGAGAGAAAGGGAAACTCTTTGAGAGAAACCTTTTCTCTCTTTCCCATGTCTGCTGCTCTGAGTGTGGGTTTTCCCTGACTACTTCCTTTCTATGTGTGGGAGGGGTGGAGACATAGCCTTGTCTCTGCCCCAACCACACCACATGCAGGAAACCAAAGCAGGAAGGAGCGAGAGAAAGGGAAACTCTTTGAGAGAAACCTTTTCTCTCTTTCCCATGTCTGCTGCTCTGAGTGTGGGTTTTCCCTGATTACTTCCTTTCTGTGTGTGGGATGGGTGGAGGGAGTCTAGGCAGGCTACATCAAATGCACACTGCTAATTCAGTCAATCAAACTGAAATTCGAAATATCATTTCTGCAGCACCCTTACAATATTATTTGGGTGAATGTTGGCCAAATTTGAAAAAAAGTTGACGAATTAGCATGTGCTAATAACAGCAGTGAAAAATGGTCTATTGTGACATAATACACTTCCCCTGTTGCTCAATTACCCCCCCCCCCCTCCCCTCTCTCTCTGGGGCTCTCCTCCCCTCCTCTCCCTCTCTTCTCCTACCACCCTTCCCTCCTCTTTGCCACTCCCTCAGCTACTCTGTGTGGTCACACATTGCTAAGAACAAGCTTCACCTCTCAGAGGAGCTGGCATGGCTGTGAGTGAGGAGTATAGCTGTATACCCTGTACAGTAACCCAATAGCATAATGTTATTGTCATGGCAACCATTCACATGCCTGAAAGTGGCCGCTTTGGGAGCTTAGAGCTGTTCGAATAAATAGAATACATGTGTATGTATTTTGCTGAAAATTTAACAGCTGTCAGTTTGTTCCACAGCTATTTTGAGACATTTGATGTAATCAGTGACGTTGGCCAAAGTGAGAGACTGAAGTTGCTGGATATGATGGCCAAGTGCTCTTCAAAGGAAGAATTAGGTAATGATGAGGTAATCAACTGTTTAAGGTATACCTTTGATGTGGCATCTGTTGCCACTTCCTGCCTCATAGGAAGTGGGACTTCTACCAGGTAAGGCTTTTATCGCACCGCTCCACGATACTGCACCAAGACCTACACAGAACTAAAGCACAGAGACTAGAGAAGGCAGAGATATAAAGAATTTATTACTGCACGTGTTCACTTTGCGGGAAGCACCCATATTCATTCACCTGTCTAAAACATGCATACTACAAATTCTCCAAAGGTAAGAAGCCGATGCTACTAAAACTTCAGTTACACTTTTAGCTCTCAAGGATGCAGTTCCAGACATCGAGGTTGGAGGCTTATCATCCTCAGCTCGGGCATGATGACTGGTCTCCAGTTTTTGCAACTTTGGTCCCATTTGCACAGGAGGTAGCCGATAAGTCTCCATTCTCAATGTCTGGAACTGTTAGACGTTTCTGTACAGCTACAAATCAGACCTACAAACGACCTGACAGCCCTGAAGTTTGCAGCATGAGATTCTTCACTCACAGTCGCCCTCGACATTAAGCCATCGTGTCTTGCCATGACTATTGGATGAAGTGAGCAGAGTCAATAGTTGGGCCTAACCTACCCTCGTACCCAACCCTCGCCCCAAGGCTAGGCCTAACCTTAATGAACTTTTGAAATGTTCGTCTGCACTGCTCATAGCCTCGTTCCCAGGGGTGTGTGGCCTGGGTACGAGGCTACACTGCTCAGCGGGTGTGAGAGTTGGGAAGTGAGTGAAGATGGCTGATACCAGAAGCGCATAACCCTCCCTCGCGGCGCTCATAAGCTCCTGCTGATACCTCTCCCACATGCAGACCATCTCCTCAGGAGGGTCTCCGTGGACACGGTGAAGTTCCTGCTCTTCCTGTTTGTTCAGAATGCTCCCCGGATCTCCCTCAAGGCGGCCATGATCTCCGGAGACGAGTATCCTCCATTCTGTAGTATAGGCCTGAAACCATAAAAAAACTAACTTCCTTGTTCCCAGTCTCTACTCCGCAGCTCAGAGTAGAGACTGGGAATGAGACTAGAAAATTAGGTGTAGCCTCATTCCCAGTTTAGAACATGACATGGAATTAGACTGCTATTTTCTGCTCCAGTTTTGCCCTTGACTACAGTGAAGGTGGCCATCGCCAGAATCGGAGAGGAGACACAAGGTGAGTGCAGCCGCATTCCCAGTCTCCATTCCACACCATTTATTTTATAATTATAAAGCTGTTGAGCCCGTGGTACTAGCCTCGTCCCCAGGACTGTGTTGCCTGGGAATGAGGCTAAAGGTGGTACCTGCTGGTGACACTGCGCTGGTTCTGTCATTATAGTACACTTTCACATTGTACTGATATTTCTGCTGGCCTGGGTAATTTACTTCAATTCGTTGCTCTTTGTTTGAAGGAGCTGTTTCTTTCTTTTCCAGTCTCCAGAGTACGCCCACCTCTCCTTCCTCAAGGCTCACCTCTCGGACATCCTGCAGCTTCTGTCTGAGACAGGTGAGGCTAGAAGCATGGAGGAAGGGAGGGAGGGTGGGAAGAAGGGACAGTAGCTGCGACCCCAGGATGTGGGTATACTAGGACACTTAGCAAAGTAATTGCAAGGTGATGCCAGCAGTGGCTACCTTGCCTGGCTTCTCTTTCAGTGGCCTAGGAGCAGCGGTAGGGATTTACCCAATGTTTAATTAAGGAAATTCCACAGTCACCTCCTTCTGACTTCAGACAACTCCCAACCTCCACTCCCAAGGTCGTTTCCTTCAGGAAGTAGTGTACATTTCCTTTGCTTTTGTCTTTGACCGTGAGGACTTTCTGTACTTCCTCTTCCTGTTGCCAAGCACTAGTAGTGCTGTAGCTGCCATATAAGGTAACCTACCTAGGTGTAACTTAATGTAGCTAGAGGGGAGAAGCACTACAGCAACAAATAAGGAAGAGAGAGTGTCCAAAGTTACTAATTTTAGTGCAATTTAGCGAATTGGGCAAAATCGCTAAATTTAGAACCTGCTATTATTAATACTCATATGCATAAATGCGCACGCGAAAGTGCAAACTGCTGCAATCAAGAGTAAGCTGATTAAGCATGTACAATGCGTTTTACCATTGACGGCCCCTGTTTTTGCGCATATTACACTATTTATGCGGAGTATCACAAAAGCTGTTTTCAAAAGCACAAAAAATTAATACCCCCCAAATCTGCTACCGGTATATGCCCAATCCACTAAATTTTGTCGTCTCAAATAATACTGACTTTAAGATACTTTCTTGTTACGAAAAACCATCCACACCTGTAGAAAGATAACAGTCTATCGAGCTAGACATACTAGAGCTCACACCCCTCCACGATAGACTACATAGCAAACAGAAGCTCAGCAGAGCATCGGAAAGTCTTAGAAGTCTCGGGAGACGGTACTGTGACCCCATCGTCTTTTCTCTTCCTCCCTGCCACGACAGACGCAGTGCCGGGGGAGCAGCTAGTGGGAGTGGAGGGGGCAAAGGCCCTGGAGCTCCTGGTGTCGGCTTCCCCGGACAAGAAGAAGGTGTGCCCCCTCATCGAGCTGGCCGCGCAGCAGTCCGAGGCCGCTGCGACGGGCTTCTCCAAGGTACGTGTGCTGGTGTGTACTACTACTACTACTAGTCCATATTTGGTATTATTAAAATGGCCGCCAGGGGTTCATTTAGGAAAATTCCCAAGGGGAGGGATAAGCACATCGGAAGACATTTTGGGGGGGGGGGGGGGCATGCATATTGTGAACTGTATGGGTTGAAATCCCCAAGGGGGGGGCAAATGCCCCCCCCCCCTAAATGAAGCCCTGGCCACCGTGCTTAAGTGTCTAGCATATATTAGATAGATGTGGCAGAAGTATACAGGTCGTGGTTCTAAGGTGATATTCATGGCTAGACTTCCTGGGTCCAGCCAGACATGCCAGACAGTTCCTGTCCACCAGGACGTTGTCTGCTGGAAATGTTAAGACATCATAGGTGCACCATCTCACCTCTGGAAGTGCCAGCATTGAGGGAGTTCAGACTAGCAAAATGGTTCCAAGCACTTTTAAGATTAATTGTGTTATGCAACAGTGCTAATACATTCCCTTTGATCTCAATAGAGCACAGGCCTGCAGACTGAGCACATTATAGAGATAGAGCACATTGTGTGCATCATGGAAATTGGAGCACACTTTGACGTTATATGGCTTCATACACTAAAGCTTCACTGACACAGCAAAGTATTAAAATGCACATTGAGCATTGGTTTTGCCTCACGCTTTATTAATCTCTTGACCACGCCCTCGACCACACCCCCGTGCAATATTTTCAGTAGTGCACATACTTTAACTAGCATAGAAACCTCAACTAAAACAGCACCGACACTAGAGCATGCACTATCTCGTGCTTGACAGTTTGTCTGCTCCCCATCTTCCTCAGACCTCACAAGCCTTCTCCCTACCCTTGTTGGAGCGTTGGCTTCGTGTCGGTCTCTCCCTCAGTCCCTTCGGACCCCAGGCCCTCAAGAGCGGGGCCAGAGACAAGAGGACACCAGCCTTCCGCAGCGAGAGCATCGGGCGCCTCGTCTCCAACGCCCTGACTGCTCCAGAGGGGTGAGCCACTATCACCATGTCTGACAGTCCCGAGGGACAGAGCCTGTGTTTATAAATCATTTTTGGTCTTAAGTTTTAGTCTTAATTCCATTTTCCCCTTCTCAAATGTGACAGACCTAAACAGTAGCCTCGTACCCGGGCCTCCCCTCGCAGCTTTTTTTGCAGCCGTGGAAAAACGCGCGGGGTGTTTTTCCGTGGCTGCGAAAAAGGTGCGAGGGGAGGCCCGGGTACGAGGCTACCTAAGCAATACATATACGTGTATAAATAACCGAATGCCACTATTGCTTTGAGTAGTTGCCTTAGTAACTGTTGTAAGGTCTGCACAGAGTGGAGCATAGTGAAAACTGGGCGTCTGCATGCTGCAGACTGATTTCGTATGCTCTCTCTCCTCTCTCTGTCCACCTACAGCTATAAGTGTGCGCTATTGCACAAGATCAACAAGCAGACGCTGGCCAAGGTAAGCCGTCTCTCTCAGTCACAGTTCCAGACCAGTCTGGGGTTAAGACCACTATGATACAGACCTTCACTGTGTGGTGTTGCCATGCCCACAGGGCGAGGAGGGGCTGGCCGGTAGCCATGTGTACATCCAGAACTGCCGGGAATCGATCATCTATCTGCTAGCACCACTCAAGTGAGTCATGCATTACATCATCAGTTCTGTACCATTATCCTGCAGAATTATCATCATTACATCATTTCTTTCCCCCATGTACCCCCTTTGGAATCCTCACCCAGGGCTGTCCAGATGGAGAAGTGTTCACACTGCCAGCTGGTGTTGGGGGCGGTGGAGACGGCCGTAACCGTTAGCAACTGCGACAACATCATAGTCATTACTGCCTGCAGAAGATTGCACATTAGGTTAGAGGAGTGGGTTGTCTGTCTAGCGTCAGTAGTAGCAGGGGCTCCATGAGTGTGCAAACTTCGCCACCCTCATGGGCTCTTGATATCCGTGATCACACAATCCAATTGCAGGACTACCCAGAAACTAGTTCTACTAGGCCTACTATCTCATTCCCAGTCCATATATCTAGGCTTGTTGTCTATTTCCTAGACCACATACCTAGGTTTACTGTTTCATTCCCAGGCCATGTACCTAGGCTTGCCGTCTCATTCTCAGGCCTTCCTACCCCAGACCATGCGTCAGATAAAATTAGGTGATTGTGCAAATACCTTTTCTCATATTCACACTGACACACACACACACACACACACTCACACACTAGCTCCAGTTCTCTCTGTACCTTCCACCTGCTGACGGTGACCCGTCCCGTGGTATTCCCCCCCTCCCTCAATCTCACCTTTGCCCCCTACAACACCCACTACCCTTCCTTGGAGAAGCACATGGACCAGTGCGGACTGAGACCGTCCGCCAACTGCTGGAACAACCCCCTGAGCCTGGGAACAGGTTGGTCTTCGTGTAGTCTTCCATCCTTAGGCTAAAAACAATATCAGTCGATTTATTCGTCAAAGTAGTAGTTCCACTTTGACATGACGAGTACTCTATGTTGGCACATGGACCCTCATCGTGTACCCAGATCTGCTCCGGAGGACTGCAGGGACCCCCATTTTTCTCTGGGGGATAGATAAGAAGTGCTCCAGTCTTCCCACCCAGACTGGTGTAGCACCGTAGCTCTGTTTCTAGTCTTGAAAATAGCGTTTCTTATTTAACACAGCTGCAATGTCTGCACAGGGACAGGCGCCAAGAACGATACCATAATGTAGCCTCAAAATCACATAAAAGGTTCTAGGAGAGCCTAGGGACAAGGCTAGTTGTAATGGGCACGTGCTTATGTATCACAATGCCTTTGCTGTGCTTGGCAATTTATGTAGTGTGTGTAGTATCTGCGGTGCCTCCTGGTTTCCGTCCCATACAGTTGGGGATGAGTCCGACGTTTGGCGTGCGATGTCACCAGAGGAATTCAGACCATTAGCAATCCCATTCAAGTTGGAGGGAGAAACTCAGGTGATGCCATGTGACAGTCATGTGGAGATCACATGAGCAGCAGCTACTGACACATGCCTAACAATCTCTCCACCACAGGGTAATCCATGCCCGCTACCAAAGGAGTACCAGGACGGGCTGGCTAAGAGAAAAGAGTAAGTTTTACACGCATCAGAGCATACCTGGACTCTTTTGCGACTTCCAACCATAGATAGAATCTAGTGACCTTGGTTAATAGTGTTCCCTCTCTTCCTATGTGTGTGTGTGTGCAGGAGGACCAGAGGGTGGTATGAGGTGGTGAGGGAGGCAAAATTGAGTGAAGAGCAGGTCAAACAGCTGCAGAGCAGAGTGGAAGCCAAGTTTCAGGTTAGTTCCTCGAGAGATTGATGTTATCACACGAGAGTCCATACACGTCAGCTATGTGCCACTGGTACAACAGCTTCATTGGCTTCTATACTGGAGGGCCATTTTCAAAATATTTTGAGTACATAGTCATGTGAGGATCACATACTACTTAGCCTCTCCTCCCATGTGAAAATAGCTTAAATTACCTCTTCTCTTCCAGGAGTGGTTGGCAGCTACAGGGCACAAGAAAGAGATAGTGGACTTGGAACTGACAAAGAGAAAGGAATCCTAGCACAGGCATGCAATTTCCGACATAACTTTTATATTCCGGCAGGTTTGTTGTTTGGAAGAGCACAGATGTGGTTGTACACTCCTCCGACTGCGTGGCCGGGGATCGAGGCTCTGGTTACACCTACCCAGTATTTATACAGCAGTTCTCTTTTTACGATTGTATGTTTTTGTGACATTATCATCAACTTCTGGTACTCGGCTACGATAATGTAGTGGCCTGGTACCCAAACCCTATACTCCATGCAGGAGTGGGGTGTGGCACGTAGCTGGATGCATGCATGCACTTTGTGAGTTCATCCTCGGACTTCTGCCTTTTGAGAAAAACAGTGGTGGTGGTGGATATTTAGCAATACTGGTTTGTCACAATATAGTTACATGCACACTGTAATGCATTATTAACACAATGGTGTAAAATTGCAAAATGCCAGTAGATGTGCAGGTATGAAAACTCTCCTCTGGAGATGCAAATAAGAAAAGAGGCTTGCTTGTCGTACAACACAGGCCCACTCTAGCTAAGTTGAAAGATTTCTAGAGCTATTGCCGTGGCCGCCATCATCCTGTGATGTCTAAATCGGAGTCTTCACTACAGCTCATTACCTCATCTGTGGGAGGAGAAAATTAGATTGCAGTGGGTCGGGTCAAGATGCTGTCAGCCTCCCACCTAGACCTTTGAGATGGAGGCGGTTTGGCAGCTCTACAACTGCACTGGCCTCATTCCTAGGTTCTCCCTAGTCCAGCCTCATTCCCAGGCTCTCCCTATATAGCCTAGCCTCATTCCCAGGCTCTCCCTGTAGCCCAGTCTCATTCCCAGGCTCTCTTCATAGCCCAGCCTCTCCCTGTAGCCTAGTCTCATTCCCAGCCTCTCTCTGTAGCCCAGCCTCATTCCCAGGCTCTCCCTATAGCCCAGTCTCATTCCCAGGCTCTCCCTATAGCCCAGTCTCATTCCCAGGCTCTCCCTGTAGCCCAGTCTCATTCCCAGACTCTCTCTGTAGCCCAGTCTCATTCCCAGGTGCTCCTGTAGCCCAGTCTCATTCCCAGTAGTCCAGTCTCATTCCCAGACGCTCTCTGTAGCCCAGTCTCATTCCCATGCAGGCTCTCCCTATATGTAGCCCAGCCTCATTTCCAGGCTCCCCCTCTAGCCCAGTCTTATTCCCAGGCTCCCCCTAGTAGTCTAGCCTCATTCCCAGGCTGTCCCCTACATTAAAGCTATAGACTACAGTGAGTGTGCACATGCATTGAACCAGACCACCTGGTCAGCCCCATACACTTGCCCAAATTTTATCTTACAGCTATGGAGTCGAGTACTCATCGGACACTTCTACAATTAACTACATGTACAGAGGCCTTTCAGCAGAGAAGTAGTGCACGATACACAGTCAATAAACTTACCACATAAAAACTCGGATTTAATCTTCCTAGCCAGACCGTAGATATCCGCAAACCCCCACAAGGGTTTGTCAGTGGGCAGTCCACTCCAACCAACACCTTGGTCCTTCCCGTCAACAAAATATCTGAGTTCTCCCTCTTTGTTTACGAGGCACCCCACGGACTGCCCCACTCTCAGGCTCTCGAGGTTAAAGTCCATTCTTTTCTCTTGCCCGTTGTGGTGAACTGTGCTTGCCGACAGAATCCAGTAGTCTGCACTTTTGTACAGGTCCAGGGCTCCGCTTGGAACCGGGATATCGTCAGGACACTGGACTGTGAATCCGAATCTCTGAAACAGAGATTTGGGGAATAGTTTGGTCATGCTGAATCAGCTATAAAGTAAACATGGATGGAAAGTTGCTGCACACAGACAGCTGTTTTGGCCTATTTAGGCCTCGTCATTGTGATGTAGCACCTGGAGGTTACCAGCAACTCCTCCTAGCTGACCTGCAGGTAACCACTCTCTGAACCCCTGGGGTTGACCAGCAGCTATAGACCCACACCAGACAGGCCTCAGGGTTTATGTAAGGACCTAGTGTTCAAAATGCTTATGGGATGGGTATGTACATCAGATCTTGCAGTAGTCACTCTCTAAAGACTCCTGCAGTTGTAATTGCTTTTGGCCATTGATGTTTATTAACATACCATATTATAATCATATACACACTCCAATGTTACTATTCATGGGCAATTACTTTATGCTCTCCCTCACTGGTAAAGCCAGTCCTCCCCACCCCAACTTCTATTTTTGCAGCTTTCCTCAACAGCGCAAGATAAAAAATCTCGGGTAGGAAGGATTATTTTTTGATGCATGTGCAAAATGTTACATGTATTTGCAACAGTGTACAGTCCCAGCAAAAATAGCTAAGCTCTTGTATTGTTATGTGCATGTAAGAAGTACGTAAGATTATAAGATCTGTAACGATAGTCGAAGCTAGTCTCCCCAGGCCAGCCCTAATCAATCCAGCACTGTGATCGCTACAGTAATTCAGTTGCCAAGTGTCATGCACTATTATTTTTTTTTCTGTGGGGGGAGTCACTAGTGTTAGGCCATGCCACTTGACGTTGCTCGGGCCTAAAAACCTTCCAAATACGGTTGGTAGGCAGGCTTGAAACAATAATAGTCACGTGTCACTCGTTACTTGCAGCAGTTTCACTGCGTAATGTATGGTTGCATGGCTGCCACCAACAGTTCTACAAAGGAATCTTCCCATTTACAGCTCACCATTTTAGGCTTTTGGATGGTCTTGAGGTCACTTTTCACCTGTACACTGAGCCGTGCAACAGATGCTACTCTCACATAGGTCATGTGCAGGAGTAACAGATTATGTAATTAATTATCATTTTTGAATTGTGTTTGGGTCAGTTGGGCCTGAGCAACATAAATGGATTGCTACCTAGGAGTCCAAAAGGATCATGACTCACTTCTTTTGCTTGCATACCAAGGAAAGCAAAATCTATTCACTTGCTAGATAGAGCCACTTCAACCTTCTCTTAGAAACGGAATAGCGAGTGGCCCAACAGCTTAACACACCCACCTAGGTGCGCACTATTTAGAATACACCCCACCCTTACGCGGAAGCAACCCCAACTCACAAGCGAGCCTGCCCATCCGCCGCCCTTGTCCAGCAGTTTAACCTGAAAGGTACCCCCAAGGGGTATGGGTTGTTCCGAAAAAACTACTGCCTTATTGTAGCTGTCCACTCTGTGCGCAACGGTTTCATCCTCCATCAGACGGATATTCCGCCCGTGTTTGGGATGAAACGCGCCTGCTTTTCCAGACATCTTGTCAGATTATCTTTTTCTTGTATCAGCTTCTCTTGCAGCCGAAAGCGGCATCATAAGCGATCTTTTCACAGTCACTAAGGGGGGTGTGTACAGCCACGTGATTACTTGCTACTCACGTGAATACCGGCCGGTAGTCTAGCGCCAAATTTATCCCTACAAAATGTACACACCAATAGTAATTGTTGGGTAAACACACTGCTATCCAGAGGCGCGCAAAACAAGATATGTATGCAGAATGATGAAACCCTATTACCTAATGCTTGGTGTACCGAAGGGCATCACCCTATACTTACAGTTACGCAGGATTGCTAATTGGTTTCTGTAGACTCTTTCTCTTCACTTGCTTCTTCTTGTGATTTTGGCTCCTGTGAACCTGGCCCAGTCTCTTTATCGTCGTTCACTGCAGCTACCTCGCTCCCTGCCTGGCCATCGCTCTTGTCCCCACCACTGGCGACAGCTGCTTCTTCCTCTTCCTCCTCCCCCTCCTCCTCTCCTCCGACAGCGAGTTTGTTCATTTCTTCTGTGAGGCTATCGTTGGCTTTATCAAGTAGTGTGGCCTGGCACTTCTCAAATTCGTCTTTAAATTTCTGTGCATCTTTTGTAGGAAGGAATAAACAATACATAATGAAGTTTACTCTGCAGGGCTTCATTTAAAGGGGGGGGGGGGGACTTTGTGCCCCCCCTTGGGATTTCAACTCTTCAAAATTGAATATAGCTCACTATACGCACGCACCCCCCAAAAGTCTTCCAACGTGCTTTTACCCCCGTTGGGGATTTTCCACAATGAACCCCTGCTTTGTAGCATATGGGTCCTCAAAAAGTACAGTAAAGTTAAGCGTTCTGGAAGACAACTATCTGCTGGCCAGCAAGATAACAGAGTTTCAGACATGACATTATGCCAACTGATTTGTAGACTCTTGACAAAAATGATGTTCCATGCTGATCACCATAAGAGAATATGGTTATCTCTGCTCAACACTATTAATTAAGACTCTAATGTGAAATATTCCAACTCACTCTCAGCGTTCTTGAAACGTATCGCCAGCTGCTCCACCTTAGGTTCTTCATCAGCAAAATCAGCTTGCACTGTCCACACCCAAGCCCGGTCGCTACCGGCACTCGGCAAGAGCGTCATCTCCTTCGTTACTGAGAGGAGAATAATAAACAACGGAAGGAAAATGGAAAAAAAACAGATGAGGCAAAGATGTTCTT
Organism: Phakellia ventilabrum; assembly: GCA_963921505.1. Lineage (NCBI taxonomy): Eukaryota > Metazoa > Porifera > Demospongiae > Axinellida > Axinellidae > Phakellia > Phakellia ventilabrum. The sequence continues at coordinate 5,762,072 of OY997390.1, forward strand.
CCAGAGTAATTTCAATATGGCGTATGTCAATAGGCAAACTGCAGACCAGACTGCTACAAGATACATTCTAGACCAGACTGCATGGTGTATGGTATTCCAGACCAGACTGCTACATAGACCAGTTTCCATGCTGTATGATAAAGGGTATATTCCAGACCAGACGGCAGCTGTACGGTAAAGGCAAATTCCAGACCAGACTGCTACATAGACCAGACTCCATGCAATATGGTAGGCTATGAGGCAATTCCAGACCAGACTGCTTTAAGGCAAATCACAAACCAGACTGTATATTGTCTGGAGCTCAGACTGGAATGCCCAAACTATTAGGCTGCTGCGAAGGATCTCGCAGAGCAGCTTTAAGGTTATCACCAAACATGGATGTGTTGTACTCACAGAAGTGGTTGGCACAGATCTTGTGAGTTTTGTCTCTCCTCATGAGGAGTCGGTAACTGACGCTCTTGCGGTGTTTCAGGAACTTCACCTCCCCGGTCCCACGCTCCTTCCACTCCGGAGGGTCCGCACTGAGGTCAAAACGAAATAATTTTGCTCTCCTAGAGAGAGGAAGAAAGAGCAGCAACTAATACAAAACAACTCATTAGCCTTGTTCCCAGGCCCACATGCGCGTTTCACTTTAGCTAGCTGTGGGCCTGGTATTTTTTTTTGTCACGTGCGTGACGTGTAGGGTAGAAGCGTCATTTTTTTTGCATGGGTGAGGACAGCTGCAGTTCTCAGAGAACGACGGAAGACAGCAAATCTACACTTGTTGTAGCTACACTTTAGAGACTGTTTCTACCACAAACTGAGCACTGAAACAATGTTACCATTCTACGAGAGCCTGGTAAACTTTCCCACGAGATTCAATTATGCATTGCATGGACAGGGGACCAATCGAATCGCTGCACTTCTCTACCTTTGCTAAGAAAAAGTGGACTGGAATAATAAATCAAAATTGCTGTGGTAAGAACACAGCTTGCAGGGGTTCATTTAGGCACGTCAGAAGACATTTTGGGGGTGTGTGTGTGTGTGTGCGTATAGTGATCAGTATTCAATTTTGAAGAGTTAAAATTCCGAAGAGGGGGGGGGGGGGGCAAAATACCCCCTCCCGCCTCCCCCCTAAATGAAGCCCTGGCTTGGAGAGGGGGGCGTGGGTGTATAGGTGAAGCTTGTAAGATGTGTGGTTAGGAACAAGGCCAGGTATACAGAATGTGCTCCATACTTCTTATATTACATCAGTAATTACACAGTCAACTAGCACATGAAGAATGTATAATTCTCTGTAGGAGTGCCTGCTGCCTTTGGAGTTCATAGTCATGAAAATGAGCACTTACTGAGAGTACATTTAGCTCACACTGCCACAAGTATATGAACTGGTTAAAACACACGACACTCACATTTTAAAGATTTCATCTTCATTTTCTTCCATCGTCTTTGTCTCAACTGGATGTAGTTTCACCACCGGCTCAAAGTGGATGTCCGGGCTCTCCACCACGTCTTCCTGATAGAACAAGGAGAGGAATCACAACAAACCACTAGGATGTGCAACTCTGCACAATCCAAAGGGCCACGACCCTAGGCAGCCAACTTTCATTATCCGGAGCCCTGGCCATAGCCAAACTTTCATTATTCGGAGCCCTGGCCATAGCCAAACTTTCATTATTCGGACTACAACTCTTTCCCTTTAGTACTACAAAAACTGTAAGCTTATAGCAGGTCAAACTAGTTTCGTCCCCACACCCTCACCTTATCTGCAGACATAGTGTTCAGTGAACCGAATAGTTTAGCAAGCAAAGGAGGACAACAGAACTTTCCCGCGAATATAAAATATTCCACGTGTTTTCTTGCATGAGTCTCGTGATCACTGTTCACCCACGTGGTCAAGATAACTGCAAGCTTGCACTGCTATGGAGACTGTGGAGCCGTTTGGAGCCTTTGATGACGAACTACAGGTGTGCCAAGCATTGAGAGAGTCTTGCAAGCTAGCCTCGTAGGAGTCTAGCTTGCAAGACAGGGATCTTCCTTCTCCCCTGACAAAGGCTTCAAGTATAAACCAAGCCCAGTGTAATTTCGGTACTCACAGTAGCTAGCCTTTTGGGCCCGGAAACGACAGAAGCAACCTTAGGGCACCGTAATTTCTGGGAGAACATACCCCAGACCCAGCCGTGTTTCTGGGCCTGCCACACCACGCCGTACAGACCTTATTCGATAACATCATAATACCGGACAGATATACAGTGACGATACGGTATTGATACTACACGAGGTCAATGTCTTTTGTCGCACTCAAGCTGCAGGAGGTACAGATTCGCTAAACTTACCCAGCCTAATAACTTTTGATGCCGACAGCTGATGTCGTAGGTTCCAAGCTGCACTCATCTTCTGTAATCACTACCACTCCTTTGCCATTCATGTAACTGAAGTAAACAGAGGAAGTAACCAAAATTATGTAATAAGTGATGTCAAATTGAATAGAGATTTTTCCCCCCTTAACACGCACATGGGTACATGTCTCAAGTGCTTACCTTGGCCTAGTTAATGTGCAAGCTGTACTTGTGACGTAAAATAGCTTCCTTCTTTAGTTTTAATTCACAGTTTATTGTCCGGCAGTTATGGATTTAGCGTGTGATAGAAGTCCCAAATTTCGTTATTTATTACTGTATAAACGCTCCTGAACGGCTACCGGCAGTTCTCCTGATGACTTCACAATGGTGAATTTTCCTGAAGGAACAGCTCGTCAACAGTCTGCAGATGAAGAAATAATCACGTTGGCAGGCACACTTGCCACCTTCACTATTATACCGTGCTGATGACGTGTTTGAATATTTTTTTTTGAATATCATGCAGGCGGAGACGATGAACTGTGAATCAAATTTGCCTTGCCTTTCTTTCCTGTTCCCATTAGGAGCGGCTGGCCTACCCCTCAGTGTCCATCAAAGATGGCTTAGATCTTCACGACCTGAGGGAGGGAAAGGGCACAGCCTTTGAAATCGATACCTCGGCGCCCCGCACTAACGCTGACTGTGACGAGGATGCGGGATTTGACATGCAAGATGTCTACCAGCAGCTCAACTACGAGTGTACCGACTTGGGGAATGAGTCCGAGTCTGAGGATGGCATGGTAAGGACTCGGGAGTGGTCTCATTCCCAAGCCCCAGCCTAAAGGAGAACCTTAGTAAAATAATACACTGTTGCAGTGTAATCTTCTCTGTATTTCCTCCAGACTCCCTTTGAGCGCATGTCCCACGAAATGATCGACCTCACCAATGGAGAGCAGGGGGTCTTGAAGAAGGTTCTCCGTCAGGGGGTGGGAGCCAGGGTCCCTGAAGGGGCCATTGTGAGGGTCCACTACAATGGCTACTTGGAGTATTCAGACGAGCCCTACGACTCCAGCAGGCTGCGCAATCGCCAGCTGCAGTTCAAGCTGGGCAAAGGTTAGATTGGAAGCAAGGGTGATATTCCCTCCTATGACTGAAGGAAAGAGACTAAGTATTTTAGGTATTTAGTTAGAGCATGGGTAATAGAGTGTGAGGAGTTGGATTGGAAAGGCATATATGATCCATTGTGTAAGAGCAATAGCAGAGCACTGTTGTATAACATCAACATGCCTAAGTGCTTTTCGTTTGAAGTCGAAACAGTGTAAGGCAGAGAGAAGTAGTTGGATTCTCAGTATCAACCTTCTGGGATGAATAAGCCTCCCATCCAGTGGAAATGCAGGGTTTCCTATACAGGCATAGATAGTAGAGTAGAAGTGGAGTAGTCTCTACTCTACTTCTATGAAAGGGGGGGGGGGGGGGCTTTTCACCACATACTGTTTAGGGTATTCAGTGTTGCACATCTTTCCCACCTAACCAAAATCCTAAAGAAGCGTGACATCACTTCTGGCGTAATTCCACTTGTCCATGCCACCCATGTGCTTTTCTAATCCACTTCCTGGCGCTCTATTGTGGAGTTAAAGTGTGGAAGACCTGACTGCTGTTAATCACCATTTCATATGAAATTTTAAATTTAGGTGCTCTAAAGTTGCTTCTAGTGGCTTCTGGGCCCTAGATATTCAATTTATAATTCTGCGGGAGGGATGCCCCCCTCCCTGTACGATGTTGTAGATGGACCTTATAAGTTCACTTTCTATTGGCAGGCGAGGTCATTCCCGGCTGGGAGATCGCTGCGGCAACGATGCAGAGGACGGAGCTGTCCCGTTTCCTGGTGAAACCAGAGTATGCCTACGGAGCAATGGGCTGTCCTCCACGAATCCCGCCAAATGCTACAAGTAAGACTTGTGTGGGAATCTCGACTTTTTCCCCTGTTTCATCTTTTGCAGATGGTGCTGACTAGTTCTGTGCCCCTGGTATACAGGAAAAACTCAAATGCCTTACAATTCTGGCAACGTCAACGTTGGCTGATTGCCTTTCATTGATTTATCTATTATCATAGACCCTTGAACACACACTCACACATACACACACACACGTACCAGTCATGTTTGAAATCGAAATGATCAGTTTCGTGGACCATAAAGCTGCTGACGACTTTCAAGACTTCTCCAAGCAGGAGAGGGGGAGAGCAACACTAGAGCAGCTCATAAAAGTGGCCAATGCTGAAAGGGAGGTGAGAGACTGGCATGACATGGATTGTCAGTGGTGGGCACTGTTGTAGACAGTAAACAAAATTTAATTAGGTTGGTCAGGTGGAGTGGTCTGTGGGTTTGATAATTATCACTACTCATGCTTGACTCCTTGTTAGCTTACAGCTAACTACCATAAGTGGTAGTGCTAGGGTTCTGGTGCCTTGATCCACCCACCCGTATGGTATAGGTATAAGCGTATAGTGCGAATGCCATTATTTCTCATGTGATTTTTGTGTCTAGTCATGTGATCTTCCTCTTTTTCTTCGAGGCTGGAAATGATTTCTTTCAGCAGAAAATGTTTGGGAGAGCGGCCGGCAAGTACATGAGGGTGAGGCTATCATTACAGTCTCTTATGGCATCATATCATGGTTTCATATATGCTTCTGTGTAAGATAGATCTACAGGTAAATTCTTCTTTAAAGGCTGATTTTCCCCTTCTCTCTGTGGAAGACTCCGTGATAAACTACTTCCTCTTACATTGGATATCTCTTGGGTTCCCCTCCAGGCAATTCGTGTGCTGGAGCCATCCCGTCTGAAGAATGATGAAGAGGAGCGTCAGTGGAAGGCTCTGTTGCTGAAGCTCCGCCTGAACTTGGCCCTCTGCTACCTGCGGCAGTGCAAGCCCAAGCCAGCCATCACCCAGTCCCGCCACGTCCTCCAGCTGGACTCAAAGAATGTCAAGGCTCACTTTCGACTGGGACAGGTGGGCAGGAGGACTGTATTATGCTATTGTTTATGTCTGGCGTTGATACCATTTAGGCTATAGAGTCTGTTGTATGGAACTAATAGGGTCCTTTTCAGTGCACATCCACTTTGCAGGCCTACATGCAGCTAAGTGAGTTTGGCAAGTCTCGTGAGCACCTGATAAAGGCTGGCAAGCTGAGCCCTAGCAATGAGGAGATCAGACAGGAGCTGCAGAAACTTGACAGGTGTGTGTTGTATTGCTGTGACCCAGCATCATTGTGGGGTAGTTTTGTGATTTCAAATGACAGAGTATTGGCAATACCGTATAGCGGGTTATTTTTGTGGGGTGCCAATTTTCGTTATTTTCGTGGTCAACCGACGAGTCACGAAATTTTCCACCCACGAATTTTACGATCAGTTGCGTGTGCTGTACAAAATCGAGCAGACTAGGTGCTAAGTCGACTTTCACTATAGCTCTCTGTAGTACCTGTATCCCGTTGACAATGCCCTGGATCCACAGGGTCCTCTGTCACAAGCCGCCCTTCATGCCGTGATTGAAAAAAGCAGAGGCGATATTAAACGAAAAAGCGAGGCCCGTACCTCTCCATTCCATATGCCTTTACGGACTTGGTAGCCTCTCTTGTATGACTCAATGTTGAAGCGCTCCAACAACTCTCTCGTGCAAAATCGAACCACGTGTACTAAGTCGAAGTTCATATTACGTCATCGCGTATTCGCGATCGAATCACCCCGAAAATTATTTCTAACGACCTCTCGAGCTTTTAACGAAAATTTGCACCCACAAAAATAAACCGCTATATGGTATTGGATACTAAACTAGGAATATGCAAGCATAATATGCCTCGTGTGGCTACCAGAGGCATGCATAAACAGGTAGTTGCTATGTATTAAGGCTACACTACCTAAGAACGACTGTAGAGCTTCAAAAGTAGATCTCTAAGCTGTATCGTGTATTAACATACCTGGGGGCATGCCTGCAGAACTTTTCCTGACATCATCACACCTTGGGTTGCACACAGGATGCAGACTGGGGCTGGGGTAGCCCCTGATGCACGCGAGGGCCGACTATGTTTGTGAGTCAGCTAGTCGTGAGAATAATAGCAGACAGATGGGCTGTAGTGCTTGAAACTCATGTTCGCATCGCTCGATTGTGCCGTCCATGTCCAGCGCTCATATCTCTACTTATACAACAGGTACACAAAACTCTATTAACCTGGGAGCTGTAGTAGGCCTTCCTTGGTAAAAAAACAACTATGCGGTAGACTTGTCCAACTCTGACTTTGTGCGCTAAAAGTTCGAAAACGGCATCCATGTAACTGCCAGAGACGCCATTTTGAACACGTGCTGTTGCTCCGAGGGCCACCTCGGACAAAACGTGACAAACATCTCGATATTTAAACACTAGCTGAGATTCTGAGCTCGGCAACAAATAAAATGAAAATACTCCAAAGTTATAGTAATAGTGCTCTTCAATGTGCAGTACAAACACTCTAAGGATTATTGTGCAAAGGAAAAGTTTGTAAGAATATGATAAAAACGGGAGTATCAGAGAGTAAAAGAGTAACAGGTTTTAAACTGCTATTTGGGTACAAAATCTTTCCCGGTGCTCCAGTCCCCGTTGAAGACACCCTGAAAGGTTTTGACGATGTCAGGGCTCTCCATAACAACAAGGAGATCCCTGTTGATTGAACTATGGCCGATGGAATAAGGCAGGTAGGAGCTGCCACTGGGGAAGTCACTGGGACTCCAGTTACCTGAAGGGAGGGAAAGATGGCAGTCATCTGATTTGTTCTTTATCAAATTCCATCTCGAGCTATATATAGTAATGTATGAGTGATATATAGTGTACTTGTCAAAGCTGGTATCAAAGCTAAGCAGTAAATTACATGTACTCTATTGTTGAAACACACATGATGTGGACTCACCTGTGCTGAGGTGTACTTGCTCGTTGTCAATTATCCAAAACTTTTGATGTGAAAACTCAAACTTGGTGAACGTCTTGCGTATCTTTCCCTGCATGCCAGCGTTATATAGCTGTGTATAGCAATCCTAGAGGGGATGAAATGACAGAATGGAATGCTCAACAATTACATGGTCGAGCAATTACTGAAAGTAAACAGTGTCAACAGAAATAGTACCTAGCTTCTTAAAAACACTGCCTCCGCAGTGTTCAAAAATACCTAAAAGCTTATTAAAACTTTCCCCATAGCCCCACACAGATGAACTAGAACTAGAATGGCCCCCAATGCAACATCACATAATTATTATAGTGGAAGCAGTGCAGTGTTGTTACCTGGGCCCTTTTCCAGTCAATGTACGACACGATCCGGTCTGACACCAGTACAGTGACGTTGATTCCTTTTTGCCAGAGACCCATTGTTGCATTGCACAGACCAGCGTCTGTGATTTGGTAGATCATAATCTGCGGAGTACATAAGACAGAAAAGAGTTGAACAATTTACCCTACACATTACAATAAGTTGTATTTTTCCAAAAACTACTTGCTGACCTGCAGTGAAGATTTGACTTCAGAGAAGTAGGACATTATTACATCACGTGCATTATCCGGTGAAGTGTATGCCTTTTTTATTGACACGCCATCATACGTTTTTAGTGAGGTCACGTATGCACCAGGAATGTAGGGTGGGGGAGGGATTTCAAACGACATGTAGGAGGGGTCTGTAATGTACTTCATATCTGAAGCACTGTATGTCTGGTCCATCACATACTCAGTTGCTCGGCTCCAGTCGTATTCAAATACGGACTTGTAGTAGTCGACAACCGAGCAGCTACAATCTTCAAACACAACACCCGCCTCACGGTTCTTGGTGAAAGACGTCTTGCTCCAGTTTATGGAAGATACTGACACCCTCTTCCCCGCATCGACGTTCACAAACTTGGAGTGCATGAAGGTGGTAGTGGTATAAAATCGAACGTCTATTCCGTTTAGGTAAAACCAATCCAACGGGGTGATCTTGTTGAGACAGGTTGGCTGAGTGTAGTTGTTCGTAATCAGCCGAACTTGGACCCCCTTTTGGTGCACTGCATTTAACAGGGCTGGGAAGACTGGGAAGGTCTCGTTGCGTTGTGTGTCTAGGTCACAACCAATGCATTCACCGTCACACTCTTTCTTGTAGTGTGTGCAGTACACCCAACTGTCAAAACCTGGAGGGAGGTGTTTTACCTGTCAACAGTTGTTTAGTTCCACCACTGATACTCAATGGGGGGTATTGGGTACGCGCCCACGCATGAATAGCCCCAAATTATGTGAAGCCATAACAAAACCGCAGCCCGCCTTCTCTTAGGAAGCTTTCATAGCGTGTGCATGTGGTAGGCATGCCTAGGCCTTTGGGTATTTGCGCGGCAAAAACGACAGTGTGGGATGGTATCTATGATGGGATGCAATTCACTGCGTTCAGTGCCGCATGCATACTTTACCGCTTGTAGGTATTTTGCGCGGTACAGTGTACAGTCTGTTACAAGTAGCTAGCAGTCCAAACGTTCTGCATGCATGCACATTATCCACATACAATGACAACACTTACTAAACGTACACCAACATACAGGGTAGAGTGCAGCATACCATAGATAATGAGTAACTCTGAACTCACCAGGGGTGTAAATATCGATGCTCTTTGTCGCTGACTGGATGAGGCTGACGTAAGTGTCCATTGAGTGGTCGGGAGAGAAGAACGGGGTCATACTGCACGTGTCGCGGCAGTAGGTCGACTTGAAGCGAGCCGTGTAGGTGCTAGGTTGGTGGTCGTAGCAGAGACTCGATAGCGCGAGATGCAGGCAATTCGCCATCAGGAACAGCAGGTAGTAACTTCTTGCAGCCATTGTTTTGTTTCCTAGTTCTTTCTCACGGTGAGTCACTTGACTTTGAAGATGAATAGAATAGTTGAAATTCTTGAGAGTTAGCTATAACTGCGACCGTCTTGACTGTCGAACACTGCTTGCTCGTTTTTTAGACTGCCCCGCCAAAAATTACGCGCCCGCGGTAACTTCCCGGGTAATTTTGTACGGCTTCGCGAGCAGACACACCTTCTTTTTAAACCGCAGAATTAATAATTATTTTCATAGTCTCACAATGAATATTTGTATATATACCCTGCAGGGCAGTAAAGAAATTTCAAGCTGTGGAAAAATCAATGTATACCAAAATGTTTCAAAGCACATCTGGTAAGAGTTGCAGTTAGCCTTGTTTCTGGTCTCCATTCCCAGCTTTTTTTTCACATGACCGTATGCATAAAAAAGCTGGGAGTGGAGACTGGGAATGTGTTGTTACCCAGGCCTCCCCTATCATTGCTTCCACGTCATCTTCTACAGCCAACAAAGCCTCCAGTGATGCCACTGACGATTCATCACTAGCAGAGACTAGGAAGCTACTTCAAGAAAGATTGAGGTTCGCTAATAGCCTAGTATCCATTGCTATGCTTCACTTGTATTGTTTGAAGTGAAAGCCAACTGGTAATGAAACACACCGATCTTTAGAAGGGTCTAGGGAGATACCTCTCCAGGAAATATGAGTAGGTTTGCCAAATAGGCCATAACTTAATAGGTGTACATGTACATGCATTAGCCTGTCCGGCCTTTGTCTTTTGTTCTCCACTCTTACTACAAGTCTCTGTTTGGTTAGGGCAGACTTGGGAGGGGAGCCATCTTCCCCATTGGATTGCATTTTCCAAGCTCCAACTTTTTTTTTTTTTGATTCAAAGTAAGAACCCGGAAATGGAGCCTACCAGTGAAGGGGTAGCACTGTTGTAGCACATCCTGCAAGCCTTAATTGGGATAGTCTAGCTGTCTTATCCACATGCACACACACACACACACACACACACACATATAGTGCCTTCAAGGAGAATCCCAACATGCCAGAGCTGGTTCTGCCAGCCAGCCTGAGCCCGGGAGAGATCCGATGCGCAGAGGAAGTGGCCAAGGAACTCCAGTTAGAGACAGAGAAGGTTGGGAGCCTGCATTGTCATACAGAAAATCTGAGGCACCCAACTGATGGTCTAGTGACCTCGAGCTCATGGGTGCCATTCCTGTGTTATCATTCTCTGCCATCCCATGTTTGAGGTCCAGCTCACTAGACCCTCCCCCTTCCCCCAAAAAACAATGGGGGGGTGGGTTCTGGCAGAATTTGCATGGAATTGAATTTGAACTGACCAATCAGGTTTCACTGCCTAAATACCGTAAGTACAGAGTGCAAGTCTGAGATACGTGAGCTGAAGATTGTACAGAAGTGATCGATATCGAGCTTAAGCTGAGCATTCTGTAATATTACAGTCTGACCTGCAGTCTAACACGGCTGCATAGATCACAGCGATCTCTCTCTTTCTCTCTCTCTCTCTGCTGGCATAGAACCAACAGCACCGTCATCTATGCATTCCTGGCTTGGCAGTTGGGTAACAACTACGTCACTGTCGTCCATTAAGTTTAATAGTCTCATAATTTTGTTATCACGGTTAGTCAAGTAGCTGAGCTAACCAGCCTGAATTCAAATCACAAAGGCACATTTGTCACAGCCTGCAGAAGCGGAAATATGATGTACTGAGAAAAATGCTTGTTTCATGCTCTACTTAAGAAACATTATGGCTTCATTACATCATGCAACAAGCCAGTCAGTGCTGTAAGCTCTGCTAGATCCTCTCTCCCTCCTTTCGTTGTTTTTTTGGGGGGGGGGGGGGGCTGGTTTAGCGAGCTACCCTCTGCCATTAACAGGCACTGTGTGTGTATGTATGGTATCATCAAAATATTTTCTCTTCCAGCGAGCACAATTTGGTATAAGGATTTACAAGCCTGACACCGCAGCAGAGGAAATGCCTCCATTTTGATGGCATCCATTGTTCGCACAAAACTCATTATGACCTGTCACATGCAGTCCTGTACTGGCTGGCCACCTACACTCAATCATGAGTATCGATCACATCATTTCTCTCTTCCACGATCATGGACATCGCTGTAGGCTATATCATCTGCATTGCAGTTTTGATTACATTATATTATCAGAAATATATTTAATCTCAGATTAATTTGGCTGTTATAATATTTTAATTTCATTTACAGTGTATTTACAACAAAAATAATATCAAACTACAATGTAAAACTGGCTCCATCTTCACTGGTCTTTTTTCCTAGCGTCGCTGTTAGCGAACAGGGGTGCCCATGCCACCCGGATCATGACAAAGATGGGCATGAGTACGTAGGCACCGTAGGCCAGGAGAAAAAGAGTGAGGTTCTTGGCTGCATGGACGCCATAGATCTGCTCTCGGCCGATGACAAACATTGACAGCAAGAGACCCCATCCCCACATCAGAGCTGTGGAAGACAAGCGAGGAATGGTCATGTTCTGCACGTAGAGTGTGACAGTGTGGCTCCCTCCCTAGTCTCGTTCCCAGGCTCTTGCGTGGGCAGAGTAACTACTCTCCCCTCCACTAGAGCTGGGAGCGAGGCTGCTACCTCCCATAGATATATAGCTGTAGGAGCCCATCGCGAAGCGACTCTCATGGAGCTGTAACCAGGACCAGTTGGCAGTGCATTATGGGGTTTAGTTAGCCTTGAAGGCAGTATACCGAGACTATTACAGACCATTACTATATTATACTAGTAGGATGCTGATAATCATCGAGGGGCGAGCCTGATCGAGCGTGGTGCGTCCACTCAAGTGAATGATACACCTTCAGGACTAAAACTTTACCCACCGGTAGGTAGCTAGTAGTCTCGGGTACCCAGACGGGTCTGGGTACCCGAGACTAGGTAGCTAGGTTCATAGCGCTATCTGTAGCTACCTAACCTTTATCCCCAGTGCTTGTACTATAGCGGGAACGCTCTAGCCATCCTGATGTGCAGTTGTGCGCTCGTTCTAAGAACAATTCCATTTAACGCACATCACCGACAGGTTTAAAAGACTAAATTTTGCCAACATCTGACGGGAAGTCAAGGTGGCGCGTTCGTTTCAGACTGGGGTCAGAACGTGGCCTCCCCATTAATCGGGTCGCGGGTTCGAATGCCACCCGCGTACATATCTGATTCTTGACTTTCTAAGCCTATAGCCAATATGCCGGTAACTTTCTTCTCCGGAAGAACTCCGAAGCTAAAAGGATGACTGGGTACGTTACAGCAGCGGCTCCTGTAATTCCCAGCCATCGCCTATCCAGCGCTCCGGGTGTCTAACACTCCAGGAGGGATGGGAGGCTCCCTAGGCTTTTGCTTCTTTTTTTTCTTCTCAAGTTTCTTTTTTTTTCTCTCCAAGATTTTTTTCTCCTTCTTTTCCTCCAAGTTAAAGTTGTTCTCTTTATAGAAATACCACAAAAATAATTTTTAAAATTTAATTTGAATTTTATAACTATTTTTATAGATATGCTATTGGCTGCTAGGCTTTTTTTCCCTCCAACTTACATTGTAATTTGTTTCTCTTTATAGAAATACCACAAATAGCCATCTATCTAAGCCTGGGAAGAACTGTTTGATCGACCAGGAGCTATAGGCTTCTTTTTTCTTCTCTAAGTTTTTTTCAAGTCTGACGGGCTGATGGCTACTCAGTAGCTACCAACAGCCAAGTCATTAGGAAATGCACACTTGCAGTATAAGCCCTTGTACTGGGTTTGATGATACACATGCAGTGACTGAATGGAGATGCAGTTTGTAAGAATAATCCAAAGGGACAAGTTGTATGTACTGTATCTTAACTTCTCAGCCAAGAAATAAAACCTCACACCCAGGCCATTTATTATGAAAGAGCTGGGCACGAGACAGGAATACACACACAGGTGAATATCCCACATCCATTCCATCTGCCCTGCCTTCAGAGCCAGCCCACCACACTTTCACCTTCTCCTTGGTCTCTTGCTAATACAATTCTTTTCCTTAATTGGCAATAACTAGCTGTCACAGGAATATGACATAGATCTGGTGGAGGGATGTCCTGTCCTAGAATGTGCGTTTAGAGCTGCTAAAAATTCAGAAGTTTGGTCATGTTTTTTACTCCTTTTTTGTGTGACTACCGTTTACATTATTTATGGTTACAGAGTGCATGGATCCTGTGACATGTATATTGCCAGTGATGCTCCCGATCCTGCATGCCTTGTCTTCATCTTGAGGTTAGTGCTGCTCTTCTCTCTTGTTGGTGCTCTCTCTCCTCCGGGCCAGGGTACCTGCTACACTTCTCTCCACTGTCACTCACTCTCCTGTTGGGCGTCTGGCCTTCATCTCCTCTGGGGTACCTGCAGTATTTATTTCAGGAGCTTTAGCCCCAATTTTCGAATTTCTCCCCCAGCTGGCCACTAAGCAGCCAGCTAATTTCTAAGACTGGGTACCTGCTATCCTTCACTCTCGTTGGCGCTCCTTATCCCGTAGGTGCCTGGCTTCTGTTGAGGCCTTGCCTCTCTCTCTCTCTTTCGGGGTACCTGCTACCCTTCTCTTTTCTTGGCCCTCTCTATCCTATTAGCGCCTGACCTTTCTCTTCCACTGGGGCCTCGCATCTGGGGTCTCCGGGTACTACGTTATTGCCTAGCAAGTACCCTAGCTGTGATAGTATCTTCTACTGTCCTCTCTTCTTTCTTGCTGTCAGTTAGCCATCGAGGTTAGCACGATCGAAGTCAAGTGCTAGTGCAAGTAAACTTGAATACACACGTGAGCTCAACATGTGAACTGTTGTCGGATATTTGGAGCATAAACGCATATGCGGTATGGTGGACGTACAGACGTACGTACGCACAATAAAATTGTTCCACCATACACGCTAGTGTGGGGCTCGCTCAGGCTCGCCCCAATTACCCCATAATGCACTGCCAATTACTGGTATTTAGTGCTGTCACTGACCCAAAACAGCCATAGGGATTGCGGACATCATTTAGAAAGTGTGTGTTATGAAGATAACACACGTCATAATAATTATTATTATGATCGATCTTCAGGCCTCTGAGGGTCACATGAGTAGCACTAAATGGTCACCATACTATACATTATGGTCCCATATAGCCTCGTTCCCAGGCCACTCCCCCCCGAAGAGTGGCCTGGTATCCACTGCTCGCGCATGCGCAAGCAATTACGGAAAACGGTCAGTAAACGCGTCCGTAAGCGAACTCAGTCACATGGCAACGAGTAGTACGGAGGCAGTACACGGATATAGTAAGCGGAAAAACTAGAAACTGGGAATAAATCACTGGTTCCAAGTTTCTACAGCTGAAACGGCTATGTAACTAGTTAAGAATAGTAAATAGACCTGTAATTTTCTATCCGCTAAAACTTTGGTAGCTGTCTTACCGCAAAAATTCGGAAGCGCCTCTCTCCTGGCAGTAGCTGTAAGCTGCTCGATTTTCAATTCCAGATCGGACCTTTTGGTACTTTCAGAGGCAAACCGGATCGAAGACTCGAGCTAATAGTCCCTTTCTAGGTACCTACATAGTGAAAAAGCCGTCAATACCAGCTCAAAAGCTTACTGTCTTCATTTTTCACTTTTGTGACACGGATACATAAACGGATACGTAACCGAATAATAAACCGGCAATATCCATACGTAGTACGATACCCCATGATTTCATGGGGTATTTCGCGCATGCGCAAACAGTGGATACCAGGCCACTCTTCGGGGGGGAGTGGCCTGGGGACGAGGCTAGGTCCCATAATATTAGCTAGGTAGCAAGCATTAACTGTACCGTTTATGATCTCCAATAAAAGTACCTCTGCACAATCTGCAGCTGTGCTATACATGCAAGACCTACTTTGTCCCTGTATGCCAACACTACTGGTATCGCAAGTCAAGCTAGTGTGCATTTGAGAGCACTCACTTGGCACTCTAATCCACTCCTTCTCACAGATGAAAGCATAGATGGCCACAACGTAAAAGGGAGCGTAGATGAAGGGGCTGAACCAGGCCATGGTTTCATACCTGAGCAATGAGAAATAAAATTAATAAATTTTAGGGAAACGGCCCAGGCCAATTCTAAAAAAAGAAGACCTAACCGCACTCCTAGGATCACACACAATTGCTACTGGGGCCTTCAGCCTCGAATAGGCAGTGAATGAAATCATGTGGGCCTTGGGATAAAGCTTGTACCTGTGTAACCAAAACTTCTTGCATGTACTAGCCTGATTCTTGGACCCTCCCTGTACACAGGGAGACTCAAGGAACAAAGCTTTTTACACGCATAAACTGCTGTTAAATTCATTTGCCGTACCACATGGGGTTGTGAGCTACCAAGGGGTCCACGTTCTCACACCACCAGGCGTAGGCCTTCAGAACGGGAGCTGGGGGCCACATCCCAAACTCCAGTTCCTCTAACGCCAGGACAGAGCCGTAGACCGACTGAGTGAAGTCTACAGAGCAAGGAGATAGTTAGGGAAGAGAAGAGAACCTAATGAAAAAAGTACATGTACCGTGTGTCCAATTAAATATTATACTAACTGATGCTCATCTTTGGGATGAAAAGGATCTTGCATTGTTTTTGCAAGGACAAAAGTTGTTGTTTTTTAACAATTCACAATGGTTTGATGTTTATAAAAATTAGGTGGGACCTCATCAGAGAAACAATTGCTGTTTGCTATGCTAGCTCAGAGCTTGTTCAGTGGGTCCTTGCCCAGCTCATCAAGATGCAGAGTTGTTGAGAGGGTAAAGAAACCCAAAAATATTGGGGGGTTGAACTCAGGACTTTCTGAATACCAGTCAGATGCTCTTGACCACTAAGCTACTGGAGAACCTGACCAGAGGAGCAGTAGGGAAGGTTTATATAGCTAGGATATTTAGTTTGAATTCTGCGCTAAATTATATAAACTGATCAGTATATGACTAAATGTTCTGTAGTCTTGCTCCCAACACTCCACCCTCTCGAGCAAGCTACCACCATTTCCAAGGTCAGGCACCCAGCTATATTAGAGCTAATGGTTACGCATGTAGAGGCAGCTGTAGTGAATTCAAAAAATTATGATACAACATGGGCTTCTTACCTATGGTCATGGCAATGACGAAAAACTGCGAAAAGACGAAGACTACAATGAGATCCAGCGGTCTCTTCCAGATAGAAGTCATGACTGCAGGTTTCCCGGTGTCTTGCTAAAGATTTGCTAGCACAAAAGTACTTTTCTTCGCTCAGCTTCGAGTTGGCAAATACACAGGAAGGGGAGTCATGCTTCATCGGAGCCCCGCCCCTTATTGAAGGTCAGATCAGCTCAGACTATTTCTCTGCACGTGCGAGAACATTTTCTAGGGGTACATGCTCTGGGGTGGGGTACGTGTAATAGCTTTAGCATCTGCGGGAGGATCATTGGCTACGAGAGGCACAGTTACGCTAGTACAATCCCAACAAACCGCCTATTCTCTCATTCAGTTATCTGAGTGTACATCTACGCTCATTCATTCCCTCTAAGTCTTCCCGAACAAAAAACACCAATATGAGAGGTTGATGAGCTGGTATACTATTCTATTCTATTCTAATATTCCTGGTTGGAGTTTGAAGTCAGAGCTCCTCGACAGTGACATCACTGGTGTGCTGCACCACCAGAGGCAGTGCTGACAGCAATCAGCAAAACAACTCATCATCCTTCAAACTCCTGAGAATCCATCACTGCCTCAGCAATCGATTGTTGCATGCGGCTCAGGTATACTTCATCTCACTGTCACTGGCTAGGCGACTAGCCGAGCGACTCGAATAAGATCAAGAGGTACTGTTCGTTCACACACACATACACACACACACACCACACACACACACACACAGGCTCGCGTGCAGACGGGCAACGCATGCGCACGCAGCCGGGCAGCAATTGATCACGTGTGGACGTAGTCTCGCGGGCCGCGGGGGCCAGGGCCAGCCTAGCCTCGCACGAGTGCTAGTGAGGTGTGGCCCGCGAGACGCACATGCGCTATGCCATATTATCTACATTGTTCTACAGCGTACAGATGGCTACTCGAATCACAGAGCTTGCCAACGAGCTAACAGCTAATATCGATTCTGTTGGTGCTGTGGTAGGTATTGCTACTTTAGCTATGCTCTCGAGTAGCCAGACCCTCGTGGTCTGGCTACGCGATACCAAAAGGGGGTGTGGCTAATTAGCATCTCTCCACAAAGGGTATAGCTCGTCTGTTGAGACAGAGTGATGCGCAGCTGTTTGCAGGATGGGGTGCCCACCCCAGCATCAACGATGCAGCCATCCTCACAAAGATCAGCTACCTAGCTGGCAAGGCAGCCACGCTGCTCAAGGTAGGCCTACCTTAGAAATGGCTAGCACTATATGGATGGCTGTAAACTTTGTGTTGTATACTCTGCAGGAGAACCAGGATAGAGAAGGAAAGAACGTGAGCCCGTATAATATTCAGTCTCGCGTGCCAGCCCCCTTCCGCAAAAAATGGGCGGAAGGGGGCTGGCACGCGAGACTGATTATGTATAGAGCTCAAACCATTGCTGAAGGTGTGGCTGTGGCTCTGTGCTAAGTAAATTAAGCCTTGTTTTTTGCAGGTGTTTGTGTTCAGTGGCTGTGGAACAAGTGGGAGAATAGTATGTTACTCAATAGCATGTGCTCTTATTCAAGGTAAATGTATGGTCATTCTACTCATACACACACACTCATAATTATGCAAGGCCTGGATTTGTAGCCATGCCTACAACAGGCTGCTCTGTCACCTAGGCAACAAACCATGTTTTCATTACCTCATATCTGGAGGTGATGTTTCTCTTATTATCAGTAATGAACTACCCGAAGATGACCCACCACTAGGTATCCTTAACTTTCACTAACATGCATGCTATAGGAATTTACATTGCCTCATCCCATCTATAGGAGCTCGAGATTTGGAGGCTATCACAAAAGATGCCCAGCAAGTCATGGTCTGTTTTGTTGCAGAATGCACCTGCAATAAAATCTAATGTTGTCTCTTTATTTCTCAGTTTTTTGGTGTAACTTGTGGCCTCTCAGCGCCATATGTTGCGGGACAGATTGACTATGCGATGCACCAGGTTGGTAGGTCTAAGTGATGTAATGATGATGTAATGACAATTACCGTCCATTCCCTCCAGCCCAAGTTCACCACGGTGTTGGTCGGCTTCAATCCAGTGACTCTCGCAAGAGATACTCGCATTGAGAAGTGGCATAGGACCTGCAAAGACGTGAGCGTGCTTGAATTCCAAACCAAACTGGTCTCATTCCCAAACTTGCAATGCCAACAGTTTGTGTACATGTACATGGCACCACAAGGACTGATATAAGCAACAATGTTAGCATGTGTACTAGATCAGTGTGTGTGTGTGTGTGTGTGTGTGTGTGTGTGTGTGTGTGTGTGTGTGTGGAAGTGTGTGTGTGTGTGTGTGTGTGTGTGTGGAAGTGTGTGTGTGTGTGTGTCGAAGAGGTTGTTGTCAGTGTACGTGTACTAGCTGGAAGCTTGTAATAACATTCCCCTCGTGTTGCAGGTATTTCTAGAGTTGGAGGAGCTGTCACAGACGTCTGAGAGGGCCGTAGTCTTGAATCCCATCGTGGGTCCCGAGCCAATCACTGGTAGAGTATATGGGTATTCATACAGAGATCACTTGATACTAGTTGATAGTCATATGATATGTATCGTTTGACATCACATGACCTTCGATGTATGCGTGCAGGGTCCAGCCGCATGAAGGGAGGCTCCATGACAGAGATCCTGCTTGACACCATCTTCACCACTGCACTCTGCCAAGCATTTGAAATTTCACTGGAACAGCTAATTGGGAGCAGCAGCAGCCCCACCCCTTCTGTTCCTGGAAGCAGCCCCGCCCACTCCTTCCTTAGTGCAGGGACCCAAGACAGCTGTACAGGTGATGGATCACGGAAAGGAAAGCGTTCCGGTGACCCTAAAGTGCCAGCATTCAAGCACTCGCTGTGTGACGGCCACACTATTGTTGCTAGTATTATTGATGCCTTCTCTTCTGTCTACCAAGCTGCCTACAGGTGAGCCCATCCTAGCCTCGTGCCCAGGCTCTTGAGGGCTGTGAGACTCTTCATCCCTTCTCCCTCCCACAGGCCAGTAGAAGGCATGGCCTCCCTCCTGAGCCTGGCTGCAGATTGCCTGAGGCATCCAGATGGCCACCTCTACTACATTGGAGCGAATACCTTCGGGATACTGGGGTTAGCCGGCGAAATGAGACAAACGCCCTCTGACCACCTCCCTCCATCTCCCTCTCTCCCTCTTCTACGTGTAGGTTGATAGACAGTTCTGAGATGGTGGATACGTATGGCTCCGGGCCAGAGGAGGTCAGAGGATTCGTGCTAGGGGGGTGGGGGAACTGTGGCAATCGGGAAGGTACGTTGGACCATAGCCCCCCTTCCCCTTAAACACTCATATTATTATAGGGTATCTGCATGCCTGGGAAGAACCTTACCACTCTCAGAATTGTAAGAGCCCATGGGCTCTTGCTAAAGGACTGGTTCCGTTCAAGAAGTCATGTACAAGTGGTTATCTCCGCCCCCACCCATGGTCAGGTGATCTCTCGGACAAGGGTCCTCCCTTTCGTATCTCCCATGCCCACTTTGAAGAGGACCTCCTGTCCCGCCTCTCCTCCCACGACTGTGTCATCCTCCTCAGCTCTTCGCTAGCAGGATATGACAGCAGTGGGCGCCTGGGAAGCATCATGGAAAGGTGCAGTCCAGTTTCACCAAAATGTCTTGAGCTCCCGAGCTACTTTGATGTATATTGTCATAATTACGAGGATTACAGTCCTACCTAGCCTCTCTCTCCCATGTGACAACATTTGGTTCTATTTTCTGCATCTTAGTATATGTAATCTCATCTTCTTTCAGTTGCTATCTGCCTGAGAGTATACATACTGCTGCTACTTAGGAAGTTGTGGTTTAGTAACACTGCTCATAACCAGCTGTGTTTAACTATTATGTGCACTATGTTATGAGTGCTTGTCTGTTCCTACCCAGGGTGCTCTCCAGCCCTGCCAAGTGTGGGTTACTTGTCGTGGCCGACATTCAGACTACTGAGGCACAGCTGACTCATCTGGTGGATGCAAGGTCAGGATATAACCTTTCAGTGTGTGCCTGTGTTCATTAGGAGCAGCTGTGGCAGTGGCTCTGATGCAGATACCCTATAATAATATGATGTGGCTTTCTCTCATACACAGATACTGCAGTACTGTGTTAGTACGGCTACCTTACTATAGCGTTCTTGGAAAAGGTCAGTTGGTGGGTCCACCTCAGATACAAGACTCACCTCAATCCATAGAATACTCTGAAACTTCTCCCTTCCTCCCGCCCCAGAGCCCCTGTTTGCTGGGTTCGCTGTGAAACTGGTGTTAAACGCCATCTCCACGGGGGCCAACGTAATGAAGGGAAGAGTCTACGGGAACACCATGATCAACCTTACTATTGCCAATGATAAGGTGGGAAGATGGCTAGCCCTTGGGTGTGGTACATACTCCAGACTCTCTCTGTCTCCCATGGCAGCTGTTCTATCGTTCAGTGGACATCGTCTCGGATCTGAGTGGGTGTGTCTCAGAGAAGGCCAAGGACTCACTCATCAAGGCCATTTACAGGCAGGAGGACATTGACAAGGTAGTTTGCTATCCCTTCTTGGGCGCTGCTTTTACTGTAATTATAATGCAGTGAATGAGGACGTCTAGGGGATGTCGATAAGTTAGTGTTTCCCAACCCTATTACCTACACTACTTAGTTACATCAGCCATCACAGTCATGATTTTGTAATACTTGTGAGCAGCGTGGCATTATGTGTACAGCTATTGTGTGTAAGTGGTGCCACGGTAGATTACTTATAATGGTTGCCATTTTGAGCCAACTGTTGCCAGGGTTACCAGCACTATAGCACCTTGTTGCTGAAGTCGGTATCCCTTGTCTCCTTTGCAGTACCAGCTGCTGCCTGTGTCCTCTCACATCACGGCAGCCACGCAACAGAACATGGTACGGTGAGAGTTGCTGTACAGTTGCCTAGTGACAGCTGTATTGGGACAGTAATTTCACTCTTGTTACAGAGAAGGCATTTGTAGCTTTGATCCTGACATTCCCATCCTGGATTTTATCAGTGATAATCTGGGATGGGAATGCCAGGATCCACACCTAGATTACATCACTGTGATGTAATCTGGGTGTCGTTTGCTGAGTATGGGGGCTAGACAATTGCCTTAGTAGATTCTTTTCTTTGTCTCTTGTTCTGGTATTTTTTTAAATTAACACTTTTTGCCCTCAGGTGATCCCCCTGGCAATGGTTCTGGCCAGTGGGAGGTGTGGCACTGTGGCAGAGGCGGTGCAGGTCATCTCGGCAACCAGAAGCTTGAGGACCCTCATCAAGTAGCCATAGCTTCTTTTTTTTGAAATTTGACAGCATGGGTGAAGGGAAATTCGTCGTTCTTCATCACGAGTAAATTGTTCTGCCACTCATATTGCTAATATGCATGACTTACACTCAGATAGATATGCATACTATACTCAGTGGCGGATCCAGGGGGGTAGGGAGGGCAGTGCACCCCCCCTTCGGCCTAGTGTATTATGTTTTTAGTACTATTATATCAGCTCTAGTGCTTACGAGCATAGTATACTTACTGTCAGTATGACTGTCCTGCAATTTAAAATCGGTGTTTCCGCTTTTGCATTGCATGTTTTAACAATATGAGTGGCAGAACAATTTTTGTGATGAACAGAGAGCGGTTGGAAAAATGAGAGTGGGAGGGGCTCCTTGATCGATAGCTATGGCGTAATTTGTTTATATTCTTGTCGGAGCGCACCACCAAAAATGTCAGAAAGGGAGGACGATGCATACCACGTAGTAGCCTCCCTGCGCGAGTTGCAGGCTACTGGACGGAAGAGGGTGATGGTTGAAGGGAGGGCGGTGGTACTGTTCCATGTCTCGGGGAGTGTGTACGCCTTGGACCACTTCTGCTACCGTAAGTGGCTGTGGGAGAGAAAAGCTGGGGAGTGGAGCCTGGAATAGAGGCTAGTCACACGGTGCAACTTAACACAAGCTGGGGAGTGGAGCCTGGGAATGAGGCTGTGCAAGACTATGTAGGTTAAGGCTTGCTAGGTACAAGGCGATTTTTTTGGAAACATCGCAGAGGCGTAACATGGGGTTAGGTACACAACTTATGCTACCTCTCCTCTTAATTAGTAGACGGGTGAAATGCTGGTCGTCTCATCCAGTTGGGACTGAGGAATTGTTCATTCCCAGGCCAGGTCAGCCTTGGCGTGGTCTGGGAATGAAGGTTAGATGGGGAGGAGGGGCAGATACGAAAAGCATGAAGTTGAAACATCCTACTCGTTTCTGCAGACGCAGGTGGACCACTGGAATCCGGGGACATTGAGGTATGTTACTGTGTGTCTGTCTGTCTGCCTGTTAATCCCTCCCCCTTCCTTTCTTGCATCCAGGATTCCCACGGCCGGCTGTGTGTGGTCTGTCCCTGGCACAAGCACACCATCACCCTGGACACGGGGGAGAGTCTCTACACTTCCCTCGACCCTAGCAACCCCAAGAAGGTCAAACACAATTGTTCCAAGGGAGTCAAACAGGTTGGCAGTTACACACGCTTTCCATAGCAGCTGTCAGTCTCATTTCCAGCCCACTAATCAAGTCAAATACTGGTACCTAATCTGATAAGTGGTCTGGGAATGAGATTATGCAATAGACCATTTTCTGCTAATGTCATCAGCACATGCCAAATTGTCAAATTTTCTGAATTTGGCCAACACTCACCCAAAATATTATAAAGGTGGTGCAGAAATGATATCAAATTTGAGTCTTGCAGATTTGCATCAATGCTGTTCCGTAGAGAATGTAATAGGGTCCTCCACTGAATCTCACCCTGGACCTCATATCCTCGATGTACAGTAGCCCAACTAGGACAGCCTTGTTCCCAGGCCCGCGTGCGGCTCACTTTAGCTAGCTAAGAGTCTGGGGACGAGGCTAGGAATAGACCTTTATCCATTGGGGGGTAAAAGTAGGCACTAAATGGAGAAAATACACGAGAACATGTGCTTTGATGTATTTTCTTCCATGAAAACATAAGAACATGCTTGTTTGCTTGTAATTTCTTGTGCTTCAAGCACTTTTACCCCCCATTACATCATAACAGATAAAGGCTCGTACTCGTTCACTGGAATGCAGACACTCATAGTCTCATTTCTGGACCACCCCGAGTTTATCAGTCTAGCAATAAGAGTACGTGGAGCTACCAAATAAGGTGCTGGTTTTGATCATACACGCATGCATGTACATGACACACACATGCACATACATGTACCACCAGCGAGTTCACTGGGTGAAGATGGAGGGTGACAGTGTGCTGGTGAAGCTCTCGGATCTGTCACGTGCCCTGGACTCGGACCGCTATTACACCGAGGAGTACCGTGAGCTGACAGAGAACGTCCTGAGGGAGCCAGTCCTCCAACCACGGCAGCTGCTGCCCCGGGGCGGAGCCAGGGGGTGGAGCCAGGGGGTGGAGCCAGGGGGCAGAGCCAGGGTGGCCATCCACTCCTCTAGGACAGGACTGAGTAAACCAAAATGGTAGTTGTCAAATTTTTTATATCACAAATTACAATCAACCAATCCAGAATATATACATTTATGTACTTAGAAATTTTATGATTATTCAAACTTTGGTGCTGATGAGGTACTCAAAACACGATAGCAACCTCCAAGCAGGTCTGTAATTCAGTTAGTAACATAGTTCCATTTCTAAGCCATTTAGACCAAGACATGCACTTACTGATTCAGTTATACTGCAGTCAATATTAAGACTGGAGACTCGAAAATATTATGAGCATCTCTCAAGATAAAATTTATATAATAGGGCAAGGTAGCCAGACTGCCCGCCTGGAATTGAGGCTCCCTCAGTCTCGCCCACATTTGTACCTGCCAAGCAAGGGTCTAGCAGATGTGGGCAGGGCATGAGAGGGCAATAGACTGGGTATTAGTCCAGTACCCTAGCCTTGTTCCCAGGCCCCACGCATGCACTTTATTCGGTTATACGAAGATGAAGTTGCCTGGGAACAAGCGTACCCTAACTCATGCTAGCAGCTGGGCTCATGCATATGTCCACTACTTTACATACAGTATACGTAGCTATAATTAATTAACCCCTGTGTGGCTGAAAATGCCAGAGACATGATTATGTCTAACAGGAGAACGTATAACACAAGAAAACAAGGCTGAGATGAGAGGAGCGCTGAGCTAGCAGCAGATCTCAGAGCCCTGGAGACAAGAAAACTAGTGATACAGGGTCAGAGAAGAACATTTTATACATGTTACGATGTCCATGTGTACAAATATCGTTTATAACGAGCACAAAAAAAGCAACACAATAATCTGTGGGATCCGGGACTGGGTGGTGGTCGTTTAATTTCGAGTTACTTTTTGTTTGCTCTGCAGAGGAGAGAGAGGAGAGGGTGCAGACAGCATAATTCTAGTGTTGCATCTATACCGGCACTTTGTGGTCAATTAGCTATTCATCACGCAGCTTTATATGGGCATCACACTACCCTCATGTGACCCGGCTGAGTTGCACAAAGGCCTTTCCCGGCCCTCTTGTTGGTCCTGCCATCCTCCTGGATGTGTGCAGCCACTCACACACACCTCAGACACTACCTAAAACAATGTCCAACTAAAACCAGACATCAGCTGCTGTAGTAACGTCCTGTGCTACTATGAAGTCCACCTGTTTCCAAATACACTCAAAAGTGAGCGTGAGCTAATGATGCACTCCAGACAAGACTTCCCATTGTTGCCTAAAACATACATGTACATTACTATAGCATGTGCTGATTGTTGAGGCTGCTGACTACTGATCTAATACCTCATCTACAGGTGCATACGTCACAAGAACAGGAAGGCCAGCTGCAGTGTCTGTTAAATTCAGGGTAAGGCTGAGATTGTGTGCAGTAGGCTTTCCGGTTTATATAATGACGCCTGATGGTCAGAACTTAAAGTAATCGAACATGCATAATCTTGCTGATTAATATTGCCAGCGACTCCATTGTCGAACCTAGCCTCGAACCAAGGCCTCCCTCGCCCAGATTTTATCGGAGAAAAATCGAACCTGGGCGAGGAAGATATTTCTCCATGGCTGTGAGATAAAATCTGGGCGAGGAAGGCCTGGGTTCGAGGCTAAGCCAGACCCGTCTGTGCTTTGCTGGCTCTCTGCTGGTCTTGCTCAGTGGTATGCACTAATGCACTAATAAGCCCCAATAAGGCCGAAACAGCTATCTACAGGTGGGCTTGTATACATGCTTGATTTCTCATGCATGTAGAAACAGTGTAGTAGCTAACAAAGGATGGAATTTGGGCTCCCTAGACCCTAGGGCAAGCCTGGTCATGGATTATAAGTTATGAAGGGTTCCTGACCACACTACTATCAAAGGCTGACTCTCCATGAGAATCTAAAGTCAAGGGATTAGGTGTCCCAGTTGTGCTTAGCTTCTTTGATGCTAGAAAGGAGAAGCCAACGTCCCAAGACCTAAGACTGACCGAAACTTAGACTTGAGATCCGGTCGTTTGGCCAGCAGGTCCTTCGAGGCGTAGTAGAGGGCGGGCGGAGGGATGTAGGAGCTGGCGTCCATCTCGATGTAGATTGGATCAGAAGTGGGCTCCACTGCTATTGTCGGGCGTTCCGCAGAGGGCTGCATCTCAACGTAGGATTCGCAGGGGTGATCTGAGAGAGGAGACAGTAGGAGATGTAGAATAGCCAGGAGTGCTATTATAGCTACATGTATGTTAGCCCAGCTTTAGGCAGCAACAACTGCAGAATGAAGTCTAGAAAGATGTTAGCCCAGCTTTAGGCAGCAACAACTGCAGAATGAAGTCTAGAAAGATGTTAGCCCAGCTTTAGGCAGCAACAACTGCAGAATGAAGTCTAGAAAGATGTTAGCCCAGCTTTAGGCAGCAACAACTGCAGAATGAAGTCTAGAAAGATGTTAGCCCAGCTTTAGGCAGCAACAACTGCAGAATGAAGTCTAGAAAGATGTTAGCCCAGCTTTAGGCAGCAACAACTGCAGAATGAAGTCTAGAAAGATGTTAGCCCAGCTTTAGGCAGCAACAACTGCAGAATGAAGTCTAGAAAGATGTTAGCCCAGCTTTAGGCAGCAACAACTGCAGAATGAAGTCTAGAAAGATGTTAGCCCAGCTTTAGGCAGCAACAACTGCAGAATGAAGTCTAGAAAGATGTTAGCCCAGCTTTAGGCAGCAACAACTGCAGAATGAAGTCTAGAAAGACACAATTTCTTGAATGGATGGGATGGAGTTAGGATAAGGTTACAGGATTGTTTCTGAAACACATGCAGAGATGTAAAGGTCCTAGGTATACGCTTCAGTTGCTAGAATGATACCTCATTTTGTGTCTGGGTCCTGAGGCTTAGAGACCTTCCCAAATTCACACTTGTATATACTAGCAAACAAGGAAATTTGTGGCACACACACATACTTTGTTACATATACAGTAACAGTAACGTACAGAATTCTTTGAAAGCAAGCTATATATCGAAGGTAAGCAACGAGTGTCCAAGCTGTCTTGGGCTGTTCCAATGACACCTGAACCAACTGGTGATTTGCACTACCACTATCAAGATGGGATATGGCCTGGGAATATTATGACTAATTCTCATGAGGCTAAACCTGATTATTTTTCATCATGGGATTGTCAAGCCTCCAGAGCTAGAGATAACCACAAAATGAATTATGAAATTAATATGCTGCCATGGATACATTATCAATTTATTCTGGAGATACCAGTAGTAGCTACAGAGGTTTGCAGCTGCTGTGTGTAGTTGGGGATGTCATGTTCTGTATACTTAGCGTTCTGTATTGAATGTGCATTAATTGACATATTCATGTACTGTATACTTAGTGGCTAAGTACTATAGGTATCTGTTGACCACATACACACACACTAGTACCCTGGTTTTGCGGGTAGGCTATACCAGGAGCTGATGAGCGCCGAAGGCGCGAAGGAGCGTGCAACTACCGCATACACGCGAGTGCCATCCAAATCCAAATCATTAGCGAGTCAACTTCCAAATATGGAAACCAACCGTTCAATCAAGCGTCATGATGACGACACAGAAAACCCACGTGTTCCGTAATAGCTATGTGAGAAATTTTACACTCACTCAGAGTGCTCTTTGACCAAGCCGCAGCAAGCGAACGGCTGAGAGTGAGAGCGAATTGCAGCCAATTGCAAAGCGCGTGAGATTTGGAGATGCCGGGACCCCTCATCGCTTTACTCCTGCTGTTGGGAAGCGGAGGCTCTGAAGACTTGATCGACGATAAACGTCGGCAAAGCGCTACCGCTTCCTTGTTCCGTAGTCGGCGCCGCTTCTTCGGTGGAGGTTCAGTTCCTACTTCGATCTCTTCTTGGATGTCTTCGGAATCTAACAGCAGTTCTGCCATCTCTTTTCTACATCGCTGCTTGTAGTTCTGCCATCTCGAGTTTTTTCCCACGTCGTCGCATGACTAGACTGTAAGTAGGTGACAGACCGCATGACGCAGTGAGCGCCTCACCAAAACGGAAATACGTAGGTAATTTGGATTTGGACGGTACCAGAGTTACACGCTCCTTCGCGCCTTCGGCGCTCATCAGCTCCTGGCTATACACACACTAGTTCTGAAGCCTTGATTCTGTGTCTCTCCCTTCTAGCCTTCTCATCAGCTTGAAGAATGGGAATTTAAACAACACAAAGCTGGGAGGGAGAGACTGGGAACAAGGCAACTAGTTCTACAGGACACACTACAACATCCTAAAGCTGACCATATCCATGTGATTCACAAGGGGCACCACTACAAGTATCACCAAGACCCTAATCTCATCATCCAACGCAACGCTTGCTGCCACCACTACCAACAGCAATACAGCACCAACACTCACCGTCCTCCATGTCCAGCTGTGTCTCTTCTGTTCTCTCCCCTTGCTCCCACGCCGGGATGGGGGTAATATCTATGTACTCATCCATCCCGCCCACGTCGGGCTCTTCTAAAACAGACCACACCCCCTCTGGCCGATCAACGCCTGCCGAAAGTTTTCTACTATCGCCAATAATTCCACCAGTTGTCGGCTCCTGATCAGGTAGTGAAAAAAAGTCTTTCCGCGGGATTCTGCTCGGAGCTGTGGTCACAAGTGAGCTAGTTGGTACCGTCCTGGAGTGCAGGTCCCTCCGCTTCAAGGGGTCGCTCCTCGGCGGAGGCTGGAGGGGAACTTTGGAGGGCGCCTTCCGTGGACTAACAGTGTTACTCCTAGCCAAAGTGCCGTCCTTTGGTTTCTTGTTCCTCCGAGGGGGAGGAACGGGGACGCTGGTATCAATCTCCTCGTAAACATGACCATCATCGTCAATTTCAAACCTCTGCTCTGTAATGGAGGAGAGGCTGCTGTTACTGCTGACGGAAAGGGAGCCAGCTGAGGTAACTGAGGCTTCTCTCAAAGCTCGGTTTGTCTTCTGGAAGGACGGTTTGCCTCTCAACTGAGGCTTTGGTGGTAACTGTGGGGGAGGGGATGATGGCGCCTCAGGGAGGGGGATTTCAACCACATCACTGCCTTCTTCATCATCATCATCTGAATCCATGTCCTCGTAGTCTGGATGTGCCTTGGGCTCAATAGTTCTGGACTGCTGCTGACTAAACTGAAGTGTGCCCGGGTGTGATCTGATGGCCAGTAGCGGTGCTTTTTCAGAGATTGGAAAACGTATGTCGCCAGATGACTGACTCCGAGATGTGGGTTTCAGTTCAGCGTGACCGTTGCTCATAGAGGCAGTCCTAAGACTTTGAATACCTACATTCTTCGGCCATCCCCCGGTATTAATTCTCAAAAGTGATGTCGCCTTGTTTTCTTTCGCTCTCTGCAGGGCCTTGGGATTAGGGGGTGGGGGTCGGCTGGGTTTCACTTTCAGTTTGGAATTCACCGTCGGCTGATGTTCTCTCGGGACTTTTGGTGCTGTCGCCGTAGTAGGAGAGCTTGGGGTGTGTTTCTTCTGGGGGTCTGTGGGGGTCGAGTGTTGGTTTGAAAGTTGGGAAGTGGGGGCCGGAGAGGGACTTTTGGAGAAGGAACGCGGTCTGGGAATCGGATGCGGCCTGTCCTGAGATGCAGAGATGCTGTCGGTTGTAGGTGGCAAAGAAGGTCGTACTCTATCAGCCAGTGAGCACTCTTCTGCTTCTTGGAGTTGCTTAGAGGTTGGTGGTAGCAGGGGCTCTCTCCTTGCTGTAAGATGATAAGAAATAGAGATAATGGTTTCTTCCACACAATTATTTGCAATTGTTGCAAGATTTGTATATGCAAGATTCTGGCAGGACATCTTGCACAGCCGCACCAAGATTCTTTTCAGACCTTAAGGTTATCGATAGGGGATAGGGGATTATCACCCTATCAAGCCAGGGGAGGGGGAGGGGGAGGGGGAGATCAGTTATCTAAGTGGTCATGGGGGGGGATCAGGTTTCCTGGAATCCCAAATGTTTTGGTGAAACTGATACTTAATCCTTGGGGATTTAGGGCTAAAGCTAGTGGTCATCTAGCAAGTTCACTAGGCCTTATTTTATTTTTTCTCTCAGGGGTGGTGGACCTAGCGTCGTACCCAGGCTCTCCCTTGCAGCGTTTTTCACAGCTGTGAAAACAAAAAAAACTTTTTTTTTCCATGGCTGCAAAAACATTTTGAGGGGAGGCCAATAGCAGCGGTAGGAGGCTATGGTGGATCTGGAAATGAGACCAGCCACTACCCAGTGTGTGGTACTGATTTATTGGCGTGTCTTGAGAGCAGTGGTCCTGACATTACTTAGCTTTGCACTTGCCTCTTCTTTCATTGACTTGTTTTGTGCTGTCTTCTGTTTGCAAGTCTTTGGTTTCTGTGGTAGCAGTGGGCGGAGTCAGAGGGTTTTTCTTCACTAATAATTATTAAGGGAGAGCAAAAAAATGACAACTAGTAAACTAATTCACATGCCCAGACCTTGGCTCCTCCCCCTTGCAAAATGGTCTGATGACTCAAGACCAAAAGCTAATTTTAGCTTTTCATAAGCCCTGTATTTACAAAGATTATGGTTAATCAAATTTTTAAGAGCAGTGCTACCTGCTACCAAAACCTGCTTAAAAATCAAATGTTGCCATTTCCTTAGACTGTAATAGCATTCTTTTGCGCAAATTTCAATTTAGTCCCGCCAGGAATGTAAGCAGGTGAAAAAAGCTTTTGGACTTGAGTCAGCAGACCGTTTTGGGGGGGAGGAGCCAAGGTCTGGTCATGAGGATTATAGCTAATCAGGCACCCTTACATTTCCTGACTAAGTGATACATTTCCTAACAGCTTCAGCATCTTGATATTTCCATATCTGGAGGCCCTACTATGAAGTCATACTCATCAAAGTACAGACTTATATAGAGAGTATGAACTCATTTGCACACAGCACGGCAACTCTTACGGCTTCTCTTTCTGGGAAGTGGCACAGGTCTCCTGTTGTTGGTTGCACTCATCGTGGCCGACTTGGGGGGGAGAATGGGTTTGATCCTAGTCCGTGGTAGCCCCTCACTGCCTCGGTGGTCATCTGTGTGTGTGTGTGTGTGTGTGTGTGTGTGTGTGCCATCAATTTTGGTGGGTACCTGGGTGTACATAATTTTATGTGTTGTTGTGTCAATATTATCTTACAAAGTTGACAAGCTAGAGAACCTTATGAAAGTGTGGCCGTGGGTGAAAGGCGAGCTCTAAACTATACCGGCATAGATAGTATCCTACCATCTCATGGAATGTGAGGTTAAATTATCTAGCTTCTTCTATTTTATTCCGGTGATTTGCAATAGCGACTCACCAATAGTTTCTGACTCCGTTTCTGCCTGCATTTCTGGGAAGACAGGCCTGCCCGTCCGCAAATCAACGACCAGGTAGGCAAGGAGTTTAGTTCTGGGCAGGGCACTCTCGTGTTGACTCGCACTGGGAGAACGGTCGCTGAAACTCCTGACAATCTTCTTTCCACCCTTCTCTCTGTTGAACTCGCGCCGAGAGAGCACCCTAGGCGGTGGAATGCGGGTAGTAACGCTTATTTGACAGGTTTGTTTATCGCTCTTAATCTTGGTGACGATCGGTTCAAGGTATGGCTCGGGCACTGCTGGGGTATCGATATTCATAACAGTAACTTGAGCCGTTCGGTCTATACTAGGTTCGTTATGCAGATGCGCATGGCTGCGCGCTGGTATATGCAGAGTTGCGGTGCGAGCTCGACTCGTGCTCCTGAGCTGCAGCCGAGGAACGGGTCCTGATGGTAAGACTGGGACAGACTTCGTAACCTTTAGTTTAGGCTTCGGCTTTGGGGAGCTCTTCCAATCATCCCCGCCTCGAAATTCCACTCGCTGTTTATTAGTCATCTGGACCCAACACAGTCTCCAAGGAGTTTTATCAACACAGCACTTGCAACTAAGCTACCACTGTGGCTACCATCTCAACTAGCTATGGCTACTATCGCATACACTGCATTTATATGCAAACAAAAAGCGCATACATGCATGCAAACGCACGCAAAATTAAATTTAAAAACGAGGGGCGGGGCTAAGACGTAAAGTACGCAGTTTACATAATTATGAAGAGGTTTCTGTTTACAGAAATAATTGATGTTTATTAGCAAAGTGATATACAAACGGCTGATAACAAAGCATAATTAAATTGTTATCACTGCAAGAGTGTCAACTTTCAGTTTAGAGTTTCGTCTCAATCAGTGTTGAGCACAAGGCACACACCCTGCAGCACCCAGTGAGAGATGTGCTCAGTAGTGGCCAGGTCGGCCTCGAAGACTAGCCCCACGCCCATAGCATTGCGGCGGTCCGAGGTGGTGTAAACAGGAGTGCAGAAGGTGTTCTGGGGAGAAAAAACATAAAAGTTTCGCTATACCTGCTGTTTCATCAAGCTATTTGAGGCACAACTACAGCCTTCTGTGCAGGGCTCCTCGCCCAAATATTCTACATTTCTGCAAGATAAGATCTGGGCGAGGAGGTCTGGGTACAAGGCTGTACTACAATTGCCATTGTCACATAGGGTACTAGTCTCATTAGCCTCGTCCCCAGGCCCCACACCCCCACAAAAGAGTGGGGTGTGTGGCCTGGGGACGAGGCTATAGTCTCATGGTCTTTGTGGAACAGGAGACTAATAGCATACCTGTCAGAGAGCCCCAGCTACAGATATCAGTTGTAACTCAGAAGCCACCTCTAAAGTGCTTGTGCTACACTGAAATCAGAAAACTGTGTGACAACAGCTGCCTTTGTATTCACAGGTTCTCACATAGCCTTGTGTACCAGGCCACACAGAAAGAGAAAGGCAACGTTTGCATGTGGCCTGGACACGAGGCTAGTTCTCACAGTACCCACCCTCCATGGACCAGAGACGCTCATTGAAATGCGGCAGCTGTTATCAAGAGTCCTGGAATGCAAAGCTCTATGGAAACCATTGTTTGGACTAGTCTTGCCCTATATTATCGTGGACAAGGAGCGAGTTTCCTATGGCCTTAGCAGCGTATTTGTACAAATCACGTTCTTACCACTAGCTTGAGTCGGTGGGCCTCAATAGGAATGACCCTGAGAATGGGTAGCTCCTCGACGAGCACTTTTGGCAGGGATTTGGCCAGGCAGTTCTTCTTCTGGTCCCACCGTGCCCCTTCCAGATAGAGCCCACTCACGTAGCAGCCGGAGGGAGCCTTCTCCGTAACTTGATCTGGGTTGGTGTACTGGAGGGAAGCAAAATACAGGCAAATATGTATTTACCCTTGCAAGCAGAAGGGCAATCCCTCGACCCAATAGGGCATCTTGCTCATCCCTAATGTTGTTTTGCGTGGAGATAGTTGCTAGGTGGGGTCCAGGATCCAGAATACTGTTTGAAATTGTGGTACAGGAGTTGATATCCCCGCCCTTAAATTTCTTTCTTTAGAGTGGCCTATGATAAAATACCTCTGTGACTGCAGTGTAGAGGGTGGACTTGTCCAGTGGCCAGCCATTCTTCCTGCATGTGGCCTGCACCAGGGCGGTCAGGTAGGACTCTGGGATGTGCAGACCAGAGAGCCACATCACGCAGGGCTCTCCCTCATTCACCTGGGGACGGAAATGTGGGAGAAAGGGTAGTTATGGGTTTCTGGAAATCTTGAGTTACTGGAAACAGAAATTTGGTATATATCCACACGTGACCTGCCTGGAATTACGGTAAAAGATTCGGGCAAGACATTTTGATCGGCCACATGCTGTCTGGAAAGGTGCTGTCTGCTAGTTACTGCTACTCACCCATTTCATGTACTGCTCGTTCCTCCTGTGGAAGTGTATGATCCAGTTGCCGAGGGACTTGAGGGTGGCGGGGGCCAGGGTCCGCCAGATGGAGGGGATCTGGCCGTTGTAGAGTGCCTTGGCTACCTCATCCAGCTCAGCACTCATCCCAACCTCTCCTGCCAGGGCCTGGGGGGGGGGGGGGGACAAGCAACAAGTCGCAAGTCATAAGGCAAGTCGTAAGGCTGATGCCTAGCCCCAGGAGCCCATGCTAGCACCCAAAGCCCCAGATTTCTTGTGTTGAAGGTCCAGAACCTTCCACAGGGAAGGCCAGTAGGAGTGCAACTGTGAAATTAATTGTGAAAAGTGTCATACCCTCCAGGCTGTAGTTTCACCAAAATGTCCTCACGTGGGCCGAGAGACTTGGCCCAAAACATGATCCTTACATGACTACGTCAGCAACTATTAATTAATAATTATGTACCAACCCCACCCCTAGCTGGTTAAACGATGGTTACCGGTGCAGCTATGTATTGTAGCTAGCTTAGGCATCCTTTTTGTCAGTCTAGGCCTTGAGCATCATTGCTTTTGAGTATTGAATTTCGCTGGGCAGGCTGTGTGTAGCGAAACAGATAGTGAAGTAACTATTAATAATTGCATTTTTCTTGTTACTATGCTTTACATTCGGATAATTTGGTGCAATTGAGCTTAATGACTGCATATTTCTTGCTGTCATACAGTGTGAAGTACGCACTGCCCAGCAAGGGCTCAGTAACAAACTGCCACACCTTCTGTAGGTTATTGAGCGAGACGTCCATCCTCTTGATGAGCTTGTTGAACCTCTCCAGCTCCTGGAGCAGCACCACGGCTGTGGGGGTGATCACTTCACCCAACTTCTTGCGGATCACGTCCAGCTTGAACTGTGAGGGAAGCTTTGCCTGTAGAGGAGGAATGCATGATAAATCTCTGAATCATCAATGCATGAAGTAATGCTCTTCAATTTCCTTTTTGGTAAGTCATTGCATGGCCAACACATACACTTACAACCTTTCCATATAAGGAACTCCACTTCCCCCCCCCCCCTCCCCCTACAAAAATCTACCTTGTAGTTACAAACAGTCCTCCCTCTTCCTGTGTTATGCAATGGGTATGTACCACAGTGACAGAGCATTGTTTGCTGTTTTTGAGCAACCCACCTGAATGTCAGAGGCGATGCCCCCTATGAACTCCTCCCTGCTGATGCCTGTTCCAACCTCTCCCGTCTGAGGCTGCAGTTCGATTACCTGGGCCCACATGTCTTTGGCCGCTCGGGTAAAATAGCCGATCTCAGCATTCGTGTGAAGGCCAAATACCTCGGGTGTGTTAGCCAAGGGGAGCAACTCGATCACATCAAGGTAGGAGTCCCTGGGGAAGGGGGATTATCGGCAGTAAACATGGATAATACAGCGCTCTATTATCCATGATCTAAATTAGCAGGAAAGCAGAAAAAGTTCAAAAAGTAGATTTGCAGAAAGTCCAAGGGCGCCTAGAACAGAAGCTTTTGTGGATACTCTGTCGCTTAAGCAGAAAATCAAATATCAGCAGTGGTTGTGACTGGACTCAAGGCTGACCTGGTGCCGTCGGCAGGTATGGCATAGTCTACCTCGGAGTTGTGGTAGAAGTGGAAAGGCTGGAAGGTGTCGAAGATGAAGTCTCCCATGTACTCATCCATGTAAGTTTTTAACACTCGCCGATCAAAGTCATCGATGGCTCGGCCACCGTACATAACCTGAGATAGGTTGCATGTATGTGTGTATGTGTGTATGTGTGTGTGTGTTAGTCAATCAGGGATTCATTAGAATTTGTCCCCCCCCCCAAGAGGCTGGCTACAACCTACTAATGTAGCAATATGTATAAATTCCCTCAAACTGTGGAGTAGATGGTTGTGTGTCAATTAATGCTGGTTGGGGCGGGCAGCTAGCCGGCCAATCTTCCCTCACACTGTGCTGGCAACACAGCTCTGGGCACACCGACTGCCACTCCCTCCCCCTGGACATAGCATCGACATCCTGTTTGCACACACAACTCCATACAAGCTACCCATGTTGGCACACAACATACACTATTCCACAACATCTTAATATTCACTTTTAGATGTTAAATTTGAGTATGAGCAATCTGGAAGGATAAGCCTACATATAAGCCTCTCTCTTGAAGACGAAAGATACATGTGTAGCTAACGTCAGGGAACTATAGCTTTGCCCACCTCTCCAATGAGGTACTTGAGCGAGCCCCAGGGTATCTTAGTGTCCCCGCTCTCATGAGCCTTGGTGAGGTAGGTATTCAAGACGTCCATGCACACTCGGAAGTCTGACTCGTTGAAATCGTAGGATACGTTCCAGCCGACCTGTGCGAGAGTGAGGAAGCAAGTGTGTGTGTGTGTATGTGTGAGTGTGTGTATGTGTGTGTGTATGTGTGTAAATAACCACCACAGTGCTTACAGCCAGTAGACACTGTAGATTTGTGCGGTTGTGTGCACCAGAGCTGGCAAGCATGGTGCTTATAAGGCTCCAATAATGCAGGCAACACTAGCTCAGATAGACTAAGCAACAACCGAGTTAAGACTCGTCAGCAGCTACTCACACTCCACATCTGAGTAGAGCTGAACTTGAAAGCACTGCACAGCGCTTCAAAGCTGCAGTTACTTTTAGAAGACGCAGACATAACTCCATTAGTACAGCAAAATTCCAATCACGGCTTCAGCCAGGTCAACGGTACCATATTTTATAAGCACTGTAGTTTCACATAAACAGTTTGGTATATCAACCGGTTTGGTGTGCATAAAAAGGTAACTGACTTTGTAGAGCTGGCCAAAACATGCCAAAGGGATTTGCAAATGTATGTTGACAGGACAGCACAAGCCTTACAAGGGTGAAGGCTGTCCTGTCTGGAACATAATAACTTCAGCAACAGCATAGAGGTCACCTTGTCGGATCACAAAGTACATACAGTGCTCCCGAGGAAGAGAGCACACTTTTTTTTACTTATTCAGTTTTATGATTTAAATTGGTTTACTGTACCCAAAATACCCCAGAAACGATTTCCATAAAGTATTCTCTTTTTCCCATATCTAGCCAATAGAGAAAGCATACATGTGTTGTGCAAAATTCTAAAAAGTTGAACCAATATCTTGTGATTGGTAAGGAGTTAAGACTTCAACTTTGGTACCATAAATTGCAATATAACTTAACTCAGAGGGTTAGACAAAAATGATGCCCAACATGTTTGCCTCAATGATATCAGAAAACAAAAGCTTTGAGCAAATAAACCAGAATCTAAACTTGTGAGAGTGTGCTAATGTTTGACAGACTGACAATACAGACTGAAGCATTCCACATCACCCTACCTTTCCATACTTCCTTCTCTCTTGGACCACAGCGTGGAAGAAGGCGAGGGTGTAGACGAGGGGCTTGAAGGCGGGGTGGGGGCAGTCCCTCAGGGCGGAGGAGGCGATCTTGAAGTAGGTGTTACGGAGGTTCAATTTCAGACCATTGGGCGGCTCAGTCACCACCTTCAGGGATCTCTGGAGGGGTAGAGGTAGCATTGATTGCTATAACTACATGTACAAGGGGGATTGCATGATATCGTCAGTTAGGAAGTGTACCAGAGTTGTGGAAGTAAACTAGTGGTGATGCATTGATGTTTAGGGGAGAGTTGTGGAAGTAAACCAATAGCAACGTAATGGAAGGGAAGTTTAAAATTGCCACTAAATCATAACATGTGACATTAGAACATTCTTTTAATTGTAGCAGTTAATGGGTGCCAAGGAGGAGGTAGCTCCATGAACACGTAACATACCTGAGTGTTTGAGTCACAAAGCTACAGGATACACTCCCCCCTCCCACCCCCAAATTGTTTTCAGTAAGTAACTTAGAGCACCTAACCTACACAGAGAGCATACCCCTAGTAGCCTCGTAACCAGGCTTCCCACGCCCAGATTTTATCTCGCAGCCATGCAGCCATGGAGGCTGCGCGATAAAATCTGGGCGTGGGAAGCCTGGGTATGAGGCTAACCCCTAGACCATTTCTTCTATGCACACATTTAAGGACCCTTGCTCCCATGCTACCCTACACATAACCACATCAGGCAGCAGTAGAACTAACAACAATTGTCCTGAATATACCCTCCCCTAGCCCTCCAACGAGTATAGCCTTTCTTGTTGTTTCACAGTATGAAAGTTGTGGAATGGAGACTGGGAATGGGGCTAAGATATCTCCTCTTCCTCTCACCTGCAGGATGCCAATGGGGAACTCTGGGGTGGGTGCTGTGGTGAGCCAGAGACGGAAGTCTGGGTGTGGCCTGGTGAGCTTCTCCAGGGCCTTCTCCAGGTCCTTCAGCCAGCGGATCAGCAGGTGGCAGTTCTGCAGCATCAGCCAGTGGCCCCGGGAGGCCGCTGTCTCCAGCAGCTGGAGAGCAACCTGGAGGGAAAATTTGGGAGAACAGTAATAGGATTTCATATGTGTATGTATGTTATGCGTGTGTGTGTGTGTGTGTGTGTGTGGGTGGGTGTGAAGATGGGTATGAAACCAAGCTATAAAATTTACAAATTTACAAATTGCTTAAACTTTATATGATTTGTAAGTAGGTACATGGGATTGATCAGCAAATTGCAAATTCTAAGGACTTGCATATTTCTGAGCTATTAAGTACCTGTGTGTATGGGGCTCTGTGATAAACAGACCACCATGTTTTGTCTTGCAGCATGATACTGCCCACGTAATTGGAGGGTTTCCAAGGTACAGGCAGCTGTTTCCTCAATGTAATCAAAGTTACTTTGAAACTCTATAATAGCTGCCGTGGCTCATGCACGTACATGTATACACCATGTAATAATAGCCACCATGGCATGTTTTTATACTGTGCAGTTCCCGTAAACAACATTTCTTACATGTTACACCCTGTTTCCACTGGCAATTAACCCAGAGAGAATGTCTTTAAACCTGGAAGTTAGGTCTTTGGCCCTCAGGGCTACTGTAATACCCATCAGACTCTATTGTATAATTATTACACACCTTCTCCTGTCCCTGTCCCATGGCCAGGAACTTGAATCTGTTCCCGCCGTACCCCATTCTCTCAGCCAGCTTGCCCAGGTCTCCAGCCGGATCTGCACCGGGACTGAGGACGAACACAATTGGGGAGTGGGGAGTGGACTGGTCGTAAATGCTCTCAAAGCTGACGACAGGAGGGGTCACATACTGCTCCCCCATTCGCCCTGTGACAAAGTTGGTGATGGCTCTGTAGACGCGATCGACTCTGAAGCAACGGAGCAGCATGAGCTGCTGGAGGTCAGAGAGACCCTCGCTGTAACGGCCAGGGAAGGGAGAGGACTCAGGAGTATCGAGGTCAAACCACTAGAGACAGGAGAGGAGATCCAAGTGAAGTGAGCTTCATCAAGAGCACCGATACTAATCAGAAAGAGTATATACTGCTATTGTTAAGGTGAACACTGATGCTTATTCGCAACCTCATCTTATATGGAAACCTGCCAATGTGATTCAGTGCTCATACACTAGGGACATTTCTGTGGTTTTTATTTGCTAGCCTCATTCCCAGGCCCATGTGTACACGTATACTTCAGCTACTGCGGAAGGGAGTTTTGTGTGGGCAAGGACTTCTCGGTTTCCAATGGAAACTTTCCATGTTAACACACGGTTCTTCATTTTTTAACAAAAAGTGTTTTGTGACTTGTTTCTGTATGTATGTTTGCATATTAACATTCAAGGGGTCAGGTGCTGACTGGCTCTGTGGTTCTGTCTATATCATGTACCTCCCTCCATGTCCTCTCGCCCCTCTCCACGTCATCAGCAAGAGACCCAAAGACGTCCGGCAGCACGGTGGTCAACTTTATGATGTCTTCCCAGCCTTGCTCGGGAAGCCAGTCAAATGGTCGCCGGCGAGCACTCTTCTCCAGGGAGATGTTACCCTGCAGTAGGGTGTGTCAATAACCAAATGCTAACACTGTACTCTACTTTGGGGATTTGCGGCTGCCATCCCTCTTCCCTCAAAAACCAACCTTGATGAAGAAGTCTAGCTCGTCCCGGTTGAGCTGGGCCTCCACCTCCTGGATCTTCACGGTCATGGCGAAGGAGAAGAGCAGCTTGTGGCACTCAAAGAGACCTGTAGTGCAGGATACGATCAGCCTTATAACTGTGGGTTTTACAATTTCAAGGAGGGAGGGTTACCCAAGCCCCTAATTAATTTTGCACCAATATTCAAATACATTCTTGCAATGCTACACACACACACACACACACAGTATTCCTAGAAGCCTCACCAGTACAGGCATAGTGATAGACGTTGAGGGTGAGAGTGTCCGTGATATTCTTTAGTCTCTTGAGCAGGTGTGAGTCGGGCAGGCTCTTCTTTAGGGAGTGGTTGAAGACCTCCAGGTATGAGTTGAGGGAGTACTGGTACATGGAGTTGATGGCGGCCATCTCTGTGAGCACAAAGAACAGCACCGCTCCTCTCTTGGCAGCCGGACGGTAGCCATCTCGCAGCACTTCAATCTCCTTGGCCGTCTTCTCAGCAAGCTGCAACTTCTCAAACACCTGTAAAAGAAATGTGATAGCTGGTATATAATTGCCTTTAGTAATTTAATTTTGTAATATTGTGGATTTTGCTGTCTGACTTCGGAAGCCTTGGACTTGGTTTCCTCCAAGGTCTGTACTAGCTCGGCATTGTCCAGCATGTTGCCCGTGGAGGTGGCCAGCTCACGGAGCAGCGTGTCCTCGAGTTCCTTCAGCAGCCGTTTGTTATCACTGGTCTCCTGGATCAGGCGCTCCCTGTCCTCTTCCAGCTCTCGTTTCTCGAAGCCGACTATCACGCTGAGCAGCTGGTCCTCCAGCCCCTTTAGGGTGACTGTGTAGTTGATGATACTCGTGCGGCCAAAGATTGCCGGGGTGTACTTGGGGTTGGCTAGCTTGGTGTTCAGGTAGAGCCTGCATGGATAGTACAGGGGAGTGTATATAATGTCATTCAGTGACAGTACTGTGAGCACACTTAATGCAAGTACGACTGGGTTCTCCATTTTCTCCAAGGTAGTCTAGAGAGAGACTGCTCCACTCACTTGAAGCTGGGGTCGTAGTCCACTTCCTTGTCCCCCAGCATGATGGTCTGTCTGTTGCCAGAGCCCTTGACGTTTTTGTCCAGCACGGAGTCAATCACTGGGTCGATGTACTCATCTACGTCCTTGAACATGAAGGGGTAGCCGAACTTGATGGCCAGCTCCAGCTGCTTGATGAAGTCAGGGTTGTTGAAGGTGGAGATCTTGAGGTTGTTCTTCTCCTCCTTCTTCCTGATCCAGTTGAAGGCCTGCTGCTGTGGGTCGATGCAGAGGGGGTAGCGGCTGGCCTGCGTCGTCAGAATTCCATTCTGTATCGAGAGTTCGTCGGGGGGCAGGGACTCTGACATCCACTTGCTAATCTCGACGTCGTTGGTGAGCATGGACTCGAGCTTAAACGGCTGGCTGAGGGGAATCTTGCGCTCCACCACGTCCTTCAGCCAGTCCTCTATGAGCATCTGGTAGCGGAAGTCCCAGGAGAAGGCCCCCACGTAGCTCAGGAAGGCGGACGAGAGCAGGCAGTCTCCGAGCAGCCGGACCCGCTGCTGCTTCAGGTCTTCAAGGTCCTCCTTCCACCTATGAGAACAAAGACGATAAAGTGGCCGCATAAACTCACAATTTGCCATATATAGCTTTATCAACGTACTATACAATGTATGTACAAGGCACCAGGTGGCACAACTACATTCGTGTAGACCTTTCAGGCTTCATATGGTGTTAGTGACAGTTTTGTAAGAAGATCAACCTGAAACACTATCAAATGATATTACTATGAAATTCCCAAAAAATAACCCGTAGTTATATATAGTTGATGCACCGACCTAGCCTTCTCGGAGCCCAGCCCCGAGATGAGCTTGTCGGCAGCTACCAGCCTCCTCTCCATGAGCTCTGCCTCATCCTGCAGGGACCTCTTCTCCGTCATGGCCTCGCTGTACTGCTTGTTCAGCCGAGACAGCTCCTGCTCGATGCTGACCAGCTCTTTCTGGATCCTCTCCAGCTCACGCTTGCTCATCTGGTAGTTTCTCTCCAACATCGCCACCTGAGAGTGGGTGGGTGTTAATAAGAACTAGTCTCACTCCCAGATTTCTGCTTGATGGGGCACTGGGCATGAGAGTAAATTGAATATACACACACACATACGCATATACAGTCGCAAACCATGTTGCCAGTGCCAGATGTACAAAAATATTGTTCTATTTGCATACCTTCTTACAAAAATTTGTAACATAAAACACGCACACGCACACACACACGTACACACCTTCTCTCTCTTTGGCTTAATCTCCCTGGCCACGGAGCAATACCCCAGCACAGCCATCACAAACTTGAACAGCCCCCCTCCAGCCTTGCTGATGTCACGCATGCGGGAGTAATCTGTGTCCATTTTAGTCATACGAGTCGAGACAGTTTTCACCTATAGGAAGAGATCATTTGGGTCATCCACAGAGGGTTAAGATCGATCACATGACGGTACTTTAAAGCACACTTTCTAAATGACGCCCACTAGACCTACAGCTGTCTCAGATCAGTGAGGGGACTAATTGGCAGTGTGTTACGGGGCTAGTCAGTGTGCTCGGCAATATAGTAATGGTCTTGGGCAGATAATGCACTCACCTTCAGTTCATGCATTATCCTGCCCTCGACCATTGCTATATTGCCTTCACACACTAACTAAACCCCCGTAATGCACTGCAAATTGAGTCCACTTATTTCTGGCTCCAGACGCTCAGATACACAGTAAAATTAAGCCAGAGCCTTCCTCACTTGGCCTGCAGTGATGCCATCCACGTCCATGTTCTGCAGTGAGGTGAGGAAGTTGGTGTCGGCCATCATTCCCTTTGCCACCTTCCAGTCCACTTCCTTGTAGCCACGCAGCAAGGCCACGCCCTCACACACCGACTGCACCTGGGCTGGGGGCTTTGCAAAAGACCTATATGGTTAGGTGGGGGAGGGGGGGGGGGGGGGGAGAGGGGAGTTGGAAACCTGAAAGCTGTACACGTAGCTACCGGTATGACTTGTGGAGAGATAGGCGTGCATGCTGACCTGATCTCGGTGACATCATTTTTGTCTAGTTCAGTGAGGGCCAGGCGAGCCTCCTCCAGTGCGGGCAAGGCGGCAGCTAGCCCCTCCTCTGCCTCCTTCTTCTCCTTGGCTATCACCTGTAAGGAGAGAGGTCGAGCTCTTATACTTAAGAATGCAAGCCCAATAAAAAGTCAAATTTGGAAATAACTGTACAGTTCTTATAGTTTCTTGTACAATTATTTTCAAATTGGATGAGAATGCATGTGATTGCCTACTAATCATATACTTTTGCTGTAGTACATGTTATGCTGGAAAATTTAAGGTACATACGTAGTGCCAGAGTATAATTTTGGCCAGAAAAATATCTCTATAGGAATATGTATGATTAATGAGCCAGGTCTTCATTTCAGAATCTTATGTAAGTAGTATCACACTCATGGGCTCCTGGTAGTACTCTCCCCCCCCTCCCCCCTCCCCTCAACCCCCCCCCCCCCCCCGGCCCCACACACACACACACGCACCTTGTTCTGTTCCTCCATCTCCACGCTCTTGGTCTGTGCCATCTGCTGCTTCTCCTTGCCCAGCTCGGTCTTGACGGAGATGTCTCCCAGGAGGACCTCGCAGCCCTCCGACTTCTCCGTCACTGCTACCTTCTGCACCTCTAGCTGCTGATTCAGCACCTTGATCTGCTCAGTGGCTTCCATGAGCTTGGTGAGCCCACCACCCAGGCGGTGGCACAGGTTCAACACCAGCTTGTTTTTCTCCTGCAGGGGAAACAGAATAATAATATGATATATATAGTAAATACCACACTGATAATCACCTATTTTTTTAAAACAAAAACAAAACAAACTCAAGCTGTCTGGAGGTGCATAATGTGTTTCGAAAAACAAACATGGCATAAATATAAGCGTAAGCATGACTTTGTCTGTTTCGTTTTTCAGCCTCTGGAGCTGGGTGTGGGTATTATTAGGCTACTGCTACAAGCAATACAGATACGTTAAAACAAACTTTGAGATGAGTGCAACGAGAACTATCAATGTATCTTGCCTGGAGCAACTTTATGTAGGAGCTGATGAAGTCGA
Source organism: Phakellia ventilabrum (assembly GCA_963921505.1). Taxonomy (NCBI): domain Eukaryota; kingdom Metazoa; phylum Porifera; class Demospongiae; order Axinellida; family Axinellidae; genus Phakellia; species Phakellia ventilabrum. Next base: position 5,805,774 of record OY997390.1, read on the forward strand.
GGTAGTTCTTGGGTGTGACGTGGTTGACCCTCCTCAGCTTCCGCTGGAACTGCTTGCTGTAGGTCCCTACAGAGAGGTGGACTTGCACCACGTGGTCCACCACCACCTGCCGGTGCTCCTCAGGGATGTGGTCATTCTGAAAAGGGGTGTAAATTAATAATTCTCAAAGTTATTCTCATACACATTCTCTTTCTAAAATGCATCTCTGTTAATCATTATAGTAACCGTAACTTCATGCATGTACTAGCTGTAATAAAAGAAGGTATACAGACACTGGATCTAAACTCAGGTCATGTATTAAATAAATTCTTGGACCCTGGCTGATAAATTACGGGAGAATAAAATTGACAACAAAACTTACACGATAGGCAAAAATATCAGTCAAATATTGATTTTTTTAAGAGAAAATTTAGTGTGCCCCTATTCTCTCTTCCCATGGCTTACGTACATCAGCTAGGAATTGGCTGGCCACGGCGTGCAGTGCCTGCTTGGGCCAGGCGGTGAACCAGTCGATGGAGACATTGTTGACGAGACCGGGGAAGTTCCTACAGCGGGTCTTCAGGGTGTCCCCCACGGGAGACATGCAGAGCACTATGTGGAGGTTGTTGGAACACTTCTGGATGAAGTAGGACCACACGCTCTCCTTCATGGGTAGACGGCCGGCCTTCACTGCCTCGTCTCGGACCTTTGTGTGTGCATGAGTGTGTGTGTGTGTGTGTATGTGTGTGTGTGTGTGTGTGTGTGTGTGTGTGTAGATAGAGTAAATGTTTTTTAGAGTATTCAACAAATGTATCATAAGTGCACCTAATACAAGGCAAGCCAAAATAAAGGAGGCAATACAACGCACACAATAATATGAAGGCAAAATAAAGGAGGCAAATATAACATAAATTCAATTTGAAAATCCAGTGGTGGCAATTTGTATACCAGAAAAATGCGGATCTATCCTAATACTTATCTCCCACCTGTCCAATTACGGCCTCTTTCTCGTCGTCAGCAAAGAGGGCCGGCACCATCCCCGATGTGAGCATGTTGTTGATCAGCTCGAGGAATCCTATACAATAGGGACGGGGGAGAGAGGAATGGAGGGTGGAAGATAGTTCAGTTGCTTCTCAAAAGCTTATAGATAAAAGCACAATGCAGTTAGTCCCACGTCTATACCTTCTTGAGCCACATGGCCATCGGTGAACAAGAACACCATCTGTTATGGGAAAGAAGACAGAGTTATTTGTAGTGACTCCACAGCCGTCGGTCACTAGCTTAGTACCTTCTTGTTCTCGAGGCCCAGCTTGTGGTAGAGCTGCTTGAGGTCCTCCCGGAACTCTTCCTCCCCATAGCCCCTGCTCAGAGTGATCTCAAACACCTCGTAGCCAGCTGCAAAGGCAGCCAGCCTGGCCAAGCTCTGTCGGCCACTCCCACCCACGCCAACAAGGAGGGCGTGGCCCTGGTCCATGCGAATCACCCTACAGGTGAAAAAGGAATCTTGAGACGCAGACAGAAAGAGCAAATGCTCGTCTTAACAGTGAGTTCTACTTTCAAATATGGTATATGGTGTGCTGTGTGTAGCTACACACTCCACCTGTGTATCCGGGTGAGGTGCTCTAGGGCATCTTCAAAGAGCACCAACTTCATGGGCTTGTGGTTCTCATTGTACTCCTCCAAGATCTGAAGTGGGTGGGAGAGAACATTGCTTCCGCATCATGTTATACTATAGCCTCGTTCCCAGGCCACACAATCGGAGAAGTGACTCTTCGGGGGGGGGGAGTGGCCTGGGGACGAGGCTAGTTACACTGTCAAGGTCTTTCTAGATTTCACGGGGTCTCTAAAATTACTTCAAAGGTACACTATATAACAGAAATGTATACATTTTAGGTATGGTAGCTACCAGCTTTACTTATAATGTCGCTCACCTCATCAAATAGCGCCTTGGCTGCATCATAGTCCTGCACGTCGTCGTACACCCTGGGCTGCTCAGGGGTGAGGGCCGTGTGGTAGTCTCCGAACAGCAGGGGGTCTCTCAGGGCCACCTCAGTGTGACCAGCAAAGTTCTGCTGCAGTAACTCGGTGATGTGCTCCGACACAAGGCTGCGGTCCTTGTCGGTGGTGAGACGGTCGTAGAACACCCTCAGGCACTCGTTGCGCCACACACGGACAAACTTGGCCGGGGAGTCGAATCGCTCTGTGATGGTGAGAGAGAGCCCGTGGTAGATGCGAGAGAGATCCCGAAGGTTGAAGATGTAGTGGAATTTGGAGGGTGTCGGGGGAAGGTCGCGCACGATGCGCTGGTAGAGATCCATGGTAGCCATGGTGATGGGCTTGGAAAGCTCCTGGACGGCTGGAGAGGAAGATATCACAAAATTAACACCATATAGAAATCTTAGCCTCGGGCCTTGGTATGAGGCTAATTAAAATCTATAACCATGATGAGCATAAGAGGTGAATATTGTTTGTTTTTTTCTCTGGCCACCAAAACCGAACTAAGGATGGCGACTGGTATTGTAGCCAGAACACCCAGCCATACCTTTCTTGAAGGGCATGAGGTGTCCCCACAGGATGGAGGAATAGATGTGGAAGAGAGACTCTGTGGAGGGGAAGGTGACGTTGTACACACTGAACAGGGAGATGAAGCGGGGGTCCACCTCGTTCCTGCCACCACCAGCCTAGTGTGTGTGTGTGTGTGTGTGTGTGTGGAGGAAGAAGGGAAGGTTTGTAAATGCAATAAAAATTTGCCCATTCAGTCTTGCAATGGTACTAGCATAAGTACTCTATATACTATGAGAGACCATGTAAACAAACCCATTACCATTATGATGTCATGGGGTGGGGTGAAAATACAAAAAAAAATTGTCCTGTGATGTAGTATTAAAACATGGGGGAATACTGTTTGCTTGCAATTTCTTGGTTCTGTGCCCTTTTACCTCCCTTTACTGGATAAAGACACACCTTCCCCATGGAAGCGATGAGCTGGACGTCCTTGAACAGCTTCCAGCTAAGGTCCTTGCCCCTGTCGTACATGCCTCCCTTCTCCAGCAGGAGCTTGAGCAGGGCGATGGGCTGCTGGGTGCCATACGTGTCCACCTGAGGCATGTTCATGTCATCAATGAACACCAGGAGACGCTTGCCTACCGGGGGGAGGGGAGGGGAGGGGGGGAGGGGGAGGGGGTCACACCAGCATATGTATACCACTAAGTAACTTTTTCAACATGGATTGTTTTTCATTTGGTGTTTCACAGATGTCAGTGAATCAAAAATATAGCAACTTTGGCACTATCAGTTATGATGTAGAGAATATGACATCACTCTCTGGTTTCGATCATGTCATTGTTATTATAACAACAAAGGCTGGTTTCGATCATATCATTGTTATTATAGCTACAAAGGCATGTGACTGAACTAAGTGACCTTCACCCAAGTCTCTGTTCATCTTTCTACGTTATAATTATAGCTACAAATACTCTATCAGTCAGTCTAGGAGCCCCAGTACTAGCTATATGTAGCTATAGCTATATAGCCATAGCTAGCAGCTAGCTAGTGATCTAAGGACAAGACTACTAGTCAACACAAGTAGGATGGCAGAGGGGCCGGGAACTGGACCGTCGAAAGGGGCTAAGAGATTCCAAAGAGAGATAACGTGTCCACTGTGTCTGGAAATTTATGAAGAACCGAAGACACTTCCTTGCCAGCACATCTATTGCAAAGAATGCCTCAAGGGTTTAGCAAGACAAAGTCGAAATAAGACTATTTCTTGTCCCGAGTGTCGCAGTGTGGCCCAAATTCCAGGCAATAATATAAGCACCTTCCCAACTGCTTTCCATATCAACCGACTCAAGGAGATATACGAAGCAATGACCCAGCCAGTTGGTGCAAATTACTACTGCCGAGAACACCAGTCCCAGGCCTTGGATCTCTACTGTGAGACATGCCGGCGACTTGTGTGCAGAGATTGCATCATTACCAACTGCCAACCCGGTGGCCATAAGCATGGCTACATCAGCAAAGTCACTTCCGCACACAGGGAGGCCGTTCTGAAGTACCTGGAGCCGGCAGAGCAACTGAAAACTCAAATAGCCAGACTGTATGAACGAACTGCAGATGTGAAGGCCCAAATCATGAAACTAAGAGCACCTCTAGCCCAAAAAATCAATAGGAGTTTCGACGTACTGATTGGAATTCTGCAAGATCAGAGGCAAACTCTGCTACAAAGTGCCAAGGAAATGGTGACCGAGAAAGTAGCCGCCATTAGTCTTCAGCAGGATCAACTCAGGGCCGCCAATGACGAACTAACAGAGTTAGTGGACTCCACAAAAAAGGCGGTGAAGAAGGAAAGCAACGAGGAATTCCTCTCGCATAAACAAAAGATAGTTCACAAAATCAATGCAACTACACAGAAGTGGGTCAACATGGCTCAGAGGGCAAGCACTGAAGAGGCTAACATCGCTGTGATGGTTACAGAGCCGTCTAAACTAATAGCCCTGTGTAAAAGCTCTTGCATGGTGTACTGCAAAGTTGTAGATCCCACAAAGTGTACCATCACGGGGAAGGCTCCTTATGATATAGGAATCGGAAAATTCACTGTGCACCTTGTGGATTGTGGAGCTAGCCCACTGACTGAGAAACAGACAGTAACTGCTGAACTCCGGAGACTCAGAAATGGCGACATTACCCCAACTGAAGTTAGAGCTGAAGGTGCAACGGATTATGCAGTTATCGTCAAGCTTGAAGAACGTGGAAGACATCAGTTGAGCGTGAAGGTAAATGGCACTCACGTCTGCAACAGCCCTTTCTCTGTGTTTGTAAGAAATCCACGTAGACGTGAGCCAGAGACCCAGCTATCAGCCGTACCAATACCTGGTGGCATGACATATAACAATGGAAAGATATATGTCAGTGATCGACAAGAAAACGCGGTGGTGATTCTCGACTTGAGTTTTAATAGGATTGGAAGTATTCAGGGACTCAAAATACCATCTGAAATTACTACTGACCATCAAGCCAACATATACGTGACTACTTTTGGAGACCATAAGCTGCACAAGTTCACCACAGATGGCAGGCACGTGAAATCGGTTGGTGGGAAGGGAACGACTCCGGGAATGTTCAATTTTCCAAATGGTATTCGAACTAGCACAGATAACCACATCTTTGTTTGTGATACTGGGAACAACAGAATTCAAGTGTTTGACACAGATCTCCACCTCCTAAAAACAATCAAAAGTGGATTTTGTGAACCACTGGATTTGGATTTTGATAGCACTGGAAACATGTACGTTGTTAATTCTGCAGAAAATCAAATTCAAGTCCTGTCTCCGAATGGAAATAGTCTATGTACCATTGGCAAGAACGGTAAAAATCCCGGTGAGCTGAATCGTCCAGTCTGCATTAAAGTTACCGGTGAACTTTTGTATGTAACTGAAAGGTACAATGATCGTGTGTCCATATTTCATACATCTGGTGTGCTCCATGCCACATTCGGTGAAGGGTATCTGCAGGAGCCAGAAGGACTTACTATTGATGAAGATGGGTTTGTGTATGTATCTAGTCCTACCAGCTGTGCACTGCTGGCCTTTTGAGTACTCCCATGCATTACCACGTATTTTGTTTGTAACCTTTTTAACGACTCAGTAATATATACATAATATTCTGAAGGAGTTTCAAGATGTCAGAATGTATATATATTTAATGAGAGGGACATGTGTTTATGAACTGGACTTATAGCGAGGCCTACAATCAGTTCCTACGTATAAAGGCATGCACTAAGTGTGAAAACAAATGGTACTCAGGCTATGCACATCATTTCTTTTTACCAACGAGGCATGCACCCAGGTAGTACTCATTTTGTGCCTGTTTGTTGTGTGTCTACACTTACTACATGTGCAAAGAATTACATGTCATTGTATTACTATGCAACTATAGCCATGAGCACAACAGGAATCTAGCTTAGTTTCTAAATTATAGATGGTAGAGAATTGATAGGTAATGAAGGTAATCCCTAAAGTTATGGCTGCTAACAGGAAGCACACAGAAGAAAGAATACAGCAGTGAGAGCATTGCCTACCTGGAGGAGGGCCATACATGTCCTTCATTCTCTTCTCAACGTTGGCCTCAAGGTTGCGCTGTACGTCCATTGAGGTGGTTCGGGAGGAGAAGTTGACATTCAGTAGCATCTGCGAGAAGGGAGTGACAGACAGAGTAGGAATATAATAACTTCCAACAGTGTAGTTCTTTAGTTAGCTGGTGGAATATTTATACAATCAAACTGATGAAATTAACACAGTGCTGCAACCTCCACAAAGAGCAGACTGATTCTGCGATTAGGCAGACAACAGCATTTGTTGAATCATCAGCAATGATAAAAACTTCTCTGGTTGGACTTCCACAGCATATTAATAGCTACACCTCTGAGAAGGAGGAGATCAAACAGGGGCTCACTGTGGTCTCCGTGTCGAGGTTCCTGAGGAAGTTCTGGATGGTGGCAGTCTTGGAGGTTCCCGTCTCTCCCACGAGGACCACCGGTCTCTTGATCCCGACCATCAGTTCAAGCAGCCAGGTGTTGCGCACCGTGTCCACCGTGGGAACCAGGATCTCGTAAAACTTCAGCCCTGGTTTGTGCTCGTATTCGGGTACCTTGTCTGCCCAGGGGACCCACTTCTGCTGCTTGATATCGAGGTAGTACTCAAACATTGTCGGATAATGAATAGGGATTTCCCCCAGTCCAGCCACCGTCCCTTCCCCTGGAACATCTGTTAGACAGGCCAGCTTCTTTACATAGTTGTCGAATTTGATTCGGCTCTCTTCAATGAGAGCAGCCCCGAGGGACCAGTAGAGCGCGGCGATGAAGTAACACTCCAGCATACTTGATCCAACGCCGAGGCTGGGCCCCCCACCAGTCCCACCCCCACCACTGGCACTCTCCTCATCAGGCATGGGCAGGAGGGCATCCAGCATGTGGCACAGCTGTGTTACCTGTGTGTGTAATAGAGAGAGAGAGAGAATACATGTATTGATCCTACATATTTAATTGCTGCCAATATGCTTTCTTGTTGTAATAAATGGCTTGGTTGAGACAATTACACACATATGCATATCATCAAAGATGGAAGAAAAAACATTAAGAGAGTGGGGGAAAAAATCAGAGCCCAGCTTCTGATTACTAGTAAGATACTCTTACCAACTGACCTACTGCTGAGCAGAGGAGCAGTAAACAAGCTTTATAGCTATATGGCTACTAAACCCACTAGTAGCACTTGCCAGTAAGGACCCAGCCAATTCTAACTGTTATTGCTCTCTCTCTCTCTCTCGATATTATTCATCACCCTAAACATGATTAAATGTGCTACACCCCATATGATATACTCAATGTGTTTGTGCGTGACCCACCAGGTTGAGGTTGGTGACAGGCACGATGGTCTTCAGCTTCTCGCCCTGCCTGCCATCCATGAAGCCCTCCAGGATGAGGGAGATGCACTTGGGAACGTACTTATCGAACAGCCGAATGAACTCCGGCCTGTCGGTCTCAGGCAACGCGTTCACCCAACGCTCCCAGTAGGGCTTGAAGCCCAGGTTCTTGGGGTCTACATAGACCATACCACAGCGAGAGACAGTCGCTGGACTGGCATACTGCAAGTCTCCAACCTGGTAATCAGGGTGAGAAAGGGAGTGTCTCAGCTTTAAGCATTGCTTCTGGATTGATATATCAGTCAACTAGGTACCTATTCAGAAGCAGTATTACCCACAAGCTTATTATACATGCTTAATAAGCTGGACATAGCCTGCAATATATAATTCAATCCTACATTTAGAGAGGAGATCCACTCACCTCGACGAGCAGGGCACAGTGTTTCTGCAGTCGGATTCTCTCCCCATTGGCTAGGGTGAGCAGTTTATTGTCGTCCATGACAGAGTTCATGTTCTCCACCCACAGAGCGTCCACATCTCCATCAAAGAGGATATACTTGCGTTCATTCTTCTCTGTGGGTCTGTTGATCTCTCTGGACAAGGGGGAGAGGGATGAAATATTATAAAATCGTTTGAGGCCACTAAAAGACTGTGTGTGCTGCCAGGGCTCACCTGAAGATGTTGGAAAGCAGGCCATCGGTCCAGTCCCTGGTGATGGGGTCCAGCACCCCGTAGAGCTCCACCACACTGCAGGCCTTGGGGTTCATCGTATATAGCTTTGTCATCAGACCCAACCTACACACAGATGGTTGGAGAGATCTCTACTGAATGATTGCCTTATGGTCAATCTCCACACAAAAACTACTGTCAGTCAGCTTAGAAACTATACATACACGAATAAACAGTACTAGTCTAGTACTCATGCATTAGCCATAATATGAGACTGCGGTAGTACCTGGTTTGTGCCTGTGCCAGTGCATTGATGACCACCGACTTGCCCCCTCCGGTGGGGCCCACCACCATGACGGTGTGCCTGGTCAGCATGGTCTCATACAGCTGAACCACCTTGTCAGCCTGGAGAGGGCGAGGAGAATAGATACAATGGACTGAACCAAGATCTTCTAGAAGCCCCTGGGCAGATTTCAAAAATGCTAAACTACCCAACAGCATTTACTAGCTAGTTCCAGCTTTATATTTGCTGTTGTCTCCGCACATTACGGAGCATGGACTAGGAACTGTCTACTGGTGCTGAACCACAATAGGTTGTATTCACTCTATCTGCCACAGTATAGTGTTAGCCTCGTACCCAGGCCCCCACTTTTTACGGCTATGTCGTGCAACCAAATAAAGTGGGGGCCTAGGAATGAGGCTAGTGTCCCTACAGACCTGGTGTGGTAGCAGGATGTATTTGTTTTCCACCAGTGCAGCCTCCACAGCATCATTGAACTTGGGGTAGCGGACCCGGGGGCAGTCCAGCCCTGGAAACAGGTCACCAATTAGCCCCAGGAAGAGAGGGACATCCTCGAACACAAACTTGGGCAGATTCATGTCTCTCAGTGCTCTCATCAGTACCATATCCTGAGGGCATTGTTGTTCAAACATTGTGAATTTATGGTACGTAAAAGAAGACCTCACCCTATTTCACATTCTGACTGTGAGACCTAGCCTGCATGTGAATGGGCTGCTGAGTGGTCTGAGAATGGGACTAGAGAACCTACCTCATTGAGGTCAGGAGAGCCTCTCTTGAGTTCTCCAGCCATCACCAGCACTGCCTTCAGGGCTCGCAGGCCAAAGTCGTAGTGGTACTGTCGAGACAGCTGCCCCTTGGCCAGTTTGTATAATACCGTCATCTTTTTCGCTAGTACCTGGAAAGTTTCAGAGAGTTAGGGTCACACATGTCTCTATGCTGATGCACACACCCATAAAAACACTAGAACAAAACTTAATTTATTGCTCAAGAACACCTTTAAACAATCCCCACCCCCGTTTTATGTGCTCTTGATTTGCTAGATAAAGAATTAGAGAAGATAGCCTGGGGTCGCATCAACTGTGTGGTAGAGACTACTAAAAAGACCATGACTCCAGCTCCCCTTTTCCCAAAGACTGCTTGCTAGCAGCCCCTACACCACCTACCTTGGCCAAGAGGAAGCCCTCCGAGAAAAGCATGATCTCACAGATCTGCTGTAAGTCGGGCACAATTACCACCACGGGCCGAAAGAGCGCCTTCACACTCTCCGGCAGTTCAGTGCGGCCGGCATAACCCGGGTTCATAGTGATGAAGATACCCACACGGTCGTCCATTGTGATCTCCACACCCTCAAACTACAAAAAGAGAATGGATTTGACGGTAAGACTAGTACTCATACTCCATGAGATAAAACCTGGGCATGAAAGTGCAGAGCTGTTTCTGCACACCTGGAATTTCTTGTGCTTGTTGATGAGTGCGTTCTGTATGGTCTTGATCTGGGTGCTGATGACAGACAGGACAGAGATGTCAATGCGGTTGAACTCATCGAAGCAGCCCCACGCTCCACACTGACACAGGCCAGAAAACAGTTTGCCAACAGCCTGCATAAAAACAAAATTAGGACAGTGCAGTGGCTCTGGTTTAAATAAGATAACACCCACAGACACTTCCTTCATGGTATTTCGAATTTCTTCTTCTGTCTCGAGAGTGCATATATTCATGTCAGAGAAGAGTACTGGTATGGCCCCACTCCATGCCTCGGCCAGAGACCATACTGCATCATAGGCAGTGGCAGCATGGGAATGGGCGAGGAAGGGAACCAGATTCTCTGTAACAAGACTTGGAAATATTTCGAGTGTTTTGTCTAACAGCTGGTTGTAAAAAGTCTCCCATTACACTGCAGCTCTACAACTGAATCACTAAAACATCAAGTAAGTAACATAAGGAAAGAGCGTTCTATAAACATATTATTTTGACAAAAAAAAAATTCCCTTTGAAGTTCTAACCTTGTAGTCCATGCCCTCTCCGCAGTTGGTGACCACACACAGCAGACCCATGGCCTTGGCCAGGTCCTTCACTGTCTCTGTCTTGCCGGTACCAGCCGGGCCAGCTGGAGCTCCGCCCAGGTGCATGGAGAGTGCCTGGGGAGGTCAGAGGGAGGAAAGAGACCGTCTATTGGCAGGCTGCATTTTTGTTAATTTAACCACCACCATCAAATCATTCTCCTCATAAATACACTTATCATAATATATATACTGAGTAGCTGTCTGATATTAGACAAGTCTATGCAGTATTTGGGAAAATCCCAATAGACGAGCCAAATGCAAGCAAGACAAGTCCAATATCCAGTGACATCGGACAGCTACCCATCCGATGAGAAATTTATTGTACATTGCACACACCACCCATGATCCTAAATAGCCATCCGCGATCACTGGATATTGCACAGTTTCCCCTACAAATACAAACACCCTGTACCTGTGTGATTGTGAGGTAGATCCTGTCGGTCAGCGGGGTGATGACCAGCCTCCCGTTGAGCCCCATGTACTCATAGCCGAAGCCAAACTTGCCCGTGCACTGCTGCACCATGATGGTGTCGGGCTCCTGCTCCCAGTAGAACCGCAGCTGGCTCTCCCACTCAAACTCACGGGCCTCCATGATGCTGTGTGTGTGTGTGTGTGTGTGTGTGTGTGTGTGTAGTGTAATGATTCATTGCGATGGGAGGAGTCTAGCTAGTCACAGCAGGATGCAAGCCTAGCCTCATTTCCAGGCCACACCCCCCATGAGAACGAGGCTAGATGCAAGCCGTACCTGTCCCTGACAAATCGGTCAACGATGTCTCTGTTATGCACGTCTACAATGAGAACAGTGTTGAATTTTTTCCGGTCGTTCTTGCTCAGCTGGGAGCGCACCTAAACACAACAACACATACATTCAGCTATCATTTCAAAAACACACAAATCTTTAATTCAAGTAGATTATTTCTCCCATAAGATATGGGCTACTCACCTGTACAACAAGGTCGTCAATCTGCTGGTGGAGTTTCCTGGAGTAGTTCTTCAAGCCCATCTTGTCTCCTCTCTTCACCTTCCTGAAGACGTCCTCCACCTCCCAGGTCCACCACACCTGGTTTGCCGTCAGTATCACCATGCCCTGGTAGTCGTACATCCACTCGATCCTTGGATGGGGGAGAGTCAAGGAGGAAAAGACGAATCAAATGTTTGAAAGATGCAGATATGTGATAATACTTCAGATCACTGGCTATATAAGGTTCCGAGAACATACATGTACTCTGAAACAGTAAAAATGACTCGGGCCACCTGGGGAGAGTTTTATTACATACAAGTAAGGGTTACATGACACAGTGCAAAATTAAGTGATCACCTAAGCAGCTGTATATTACAAGCCGGGAAAGATTCCTTGAATAATAAGGACATTGTGTGCTACTTTGAGTTTTCAAGTCAAATTGCTGGCACTCTGTAATGATGAGGACGGTGCTACTGTTTGAGTAACAAGCTAATAAAAACACGGTCCTGTAACTAAATTTAAAAAAACTACAGCCAGTCCCCCCACCTGGTCTTTCCCTCGCAGTAGTTGAAGACGGATTCCTTGGTGATGAGTCTGTTGGTCCTCCTCATCTCGTTGAGCACCCCCGTCATCCAGTCCTCCACCTTGCCCTCGGTCACTACCCCTTTGCGGTACTCCATCATCTCCCCCTCGCTGGAGATCATGGCATCCGCAATCGGCTCCTGGGCAGGACCCTGCCCAAAACGCAGCTTGGATATGTTGTCAAACATCTAAAGGGGAGGGGGAGGAGAACTGGTTAATTAGTTCCCTCAATATTGTCTATCCAATCCGACTATGAGCTGTTCCCATATACGGACAGAACTAGCTTTGGACTTAATTGTTATGTGCTCCTACTTCAAAATAACAATGAAGCAGTGAGTTAGTACGTACGTAGAGATTCCCTGTATATATCAGGTAGTTAAGCATCTTCATTGTATAAATGATAATTCATTGCTTTCTCCTGGTTTCATATACCTGCTGCTATGCTGAATGGGTTCTACTAGGCTAGGGAGCTTCTGGGTTTTTCCATGTTTGGATCAGTTATTTGTGTCTGTTCCAACTTTAGGAAGCTAAATAGGCTGCATATTTACAGTTGAATACACTTGGCATATAATGAAGTCTCATCCAACAGTACCCCTCCACTTAGTATTATAATACAAAGTGGCTATTGGTCCAGCAGTCCACAGTTAAAGTTTAGGGGAGGGGTTAGATTTAGGGTTAGGTTAGGGTTAGGGTTAGGGTTTGGCTAGGGACAAACCGTTAGGTTTAAAGCTCGCTGGGTTGTTAGTTTTGAGCTACAAGCTAGTGCATGAATACGCATGTGTGTACTTTCCCATATAAATGTATGTGCTTCCTGCCCAACTAATAGCCACGCCCATAATAACATTGAGCACACACCTTGATCATGTGCTCCTGGACACAGGTGCACTCATGGCTGCCGAGGATGGAGAGCAGCTCGTCGTCAGAGATGAAGAAGAAGCGGGGAAAGGCATTTCTCTTGGAGTCGAGGTAGTCGTTGAGGCTCTTCTGGCAGCGCTCCAGACCGGTGTGGATCATCTCCAAGTCCTGGAGACGGTTTTGGGCATGGCAGGCATCCAGCACCAGCGGGTTCTTGGTGGTCTCTGTCATGATCTGGAGGGAAGGAGGTGAGAGGTGAGGGTGCCAGCAGAGGTCGAGTATGACTAAGCATGCACTTTACAACTGGGTCACAATGCTAGAATTAAAGGTAGTAATTTTCTTTTCTATAGCAAACTCAATGTTGAAGTATGCATCCTTATGTACGAACCTTCTTGAAGGTTTTGTCAATGTTGTCAAATTTCTTGGCCTCCTCGGGTAGTTGTGCACGAATGTCTCCACCAATGAAGATGCTTTCTAGGTACATCCATTTTCGCTGCACCACCATCCATACCTGTGTGTGTGTGTGTGTGTGTGTGTGTGTGTGTGTGTGTGTGTGTGTGTGTGTGTGTGTGTGTGTGTGTGTGTGTGTGTGTGCACATGCAATGAATAACCGAGTAATGTTTACTGTCCCAGACCAATTCTGTGCAAACAATTTTAGGGATTTCCCCACTAAAGTTCTCCTAACAGCTACAGATTTACCACCATGATAACAAGCTCTCAGAAGAGGTCACTTAAGACAAGCTCCAAGAAGAGGTCACTTAAGAACGAATTCACTGCAGACATCTTCTTGGCTTGCTGACTGGCCAGCGCCAAGTTTCTGGAACGTTTGTATTCACACCATGACAGTGATGCACCAGATAACAATTAAGGACCTGATTTCTTGGAGAAAAAGGTGGTTAGAGGGGATTCACAGGGGGGTTAGGGATGCACCTCACAGATAACAAGAATAGAGAGGTGTGGTTCCTCACCACTTCCAGAAACTTCTCTGAAATGAATCCTCTTAGTGAACCATTTCCCAGACTCTGTTCTCCATGAATAGACCTCTCTACCATGAATAACTATCTCTCTTGGAACTACTGGAGGGTGCAATGTACTATAAAAACATTAGTTTTGCTCCATAAGACCATTATAGGAGATTGAAAAGGAAATTTTCCAGTGACAAAACTACCAAGATGTCTGACAGAGATACGCAAGCCAAGACTTCTGACAGTGGAGAAAAGAAGACTGAATGGACCAAGGAACGTGCTGAAGCAGTCCAGAGTGCTGAGGCCAGAAAGAATGATGGGAAGATCGAAAAGGGCAGCCACGCAGCTAAGGCCCAGTCTCGTGCTGACAAGAATGAAAATACATGATTGACTTTGGTCTCCCACACAGACACATTACTGTGAAGAAATATTAACTGGAACTTGTAGAAAAAGTAGTAACTTACATCAGTGAGATGTACCTTATTGAGAATATGTACTGTATGTATATGTAGAATTGTACCATGGTTGTTTGAATAAACCAATCATGTTGCAGCATGGGAGGTTCAAAAAAACCTCTTATTGACCTGTCTGGGTTCTTATTAACCTATCTCTGAGGGCATTATTATACATCTTGAGGCACATTTATAGCCCTTGATCTATTAGGCAGCTATTTATATATCCAGGTGTTAATTCAAACAGCAGTAATATAGTCATAGTGACAGAAGCAGTACAATCCTGATATATAAGCATGCCTGCATGGGCAAAATTAAAGTGTATGATAACTTGCACATAAATACACGCATGTTTAGTTCTTGGTGCAAAAGTTAATTGTCACAGATGAACAACCAGTAAAATTAAAGGTCGGTGGTACAGATGAAGAAGTTGACGGAGTGATAACAGATGAAGATGATGAAGATGACGATGCAGCAATGAATGCAGTTACAGAAGAATCATTGGATGACTCATCCAATTTTATCTTCTTTGATGTTTGCTTAGAACAGCACTTTTCTGTACTTGCCGCACTTCTTCGTCAGACTTGAAGTCAAAACGAGGGAGCGAGTTCTCGCCTTCGGTTACGAGGCGGGGCTGAATTGTGCATGACGAAGGGAGGTGTGGCTCAAGTGCACGCGAATAGGTGGGGTCGATAGGCCGAGGGTCGAAGTTCGCGTCCAGCGATAGCAGCTGTTGGCAGTCGAGCTGAGAGAGTATAGAATCGAGTTCGTCTTCCATGCTTCGTTCATTCAAAATGAAACGAGTTGCTAAGGCAAGCAATTTTTATACGCTAGGTGATTACTAAGCGTATCCAATGCAGCACGGAGTTGATTGGTCACATACAAAAAAGCGCCCGTAGGCCATGATACAAGTCGGTTATAGCACTCGGTTCGGTCTCTACGCTATTACACAACCTCGGGCCTTCGGCCCTCGGTCGTGTAAATAGCGTAGAGACCTACACCTCGTACTATAACCTATACATACATGCTCCACAATATGAAAGCTATTATGTACTATCTGTTGAGTGACTAGTGCAAAAGTAATATTATGATCTGCATGTGCTATTATTAGTTAATTATAGCACAGCATGGTTGTGCTCTACTGAAATACTCTAGAAAGTAATAGTTTCCACAGCATGTTGAATTTCGGATAAATTACAAGAGATCTATAGATACGGTAGGAATGAACGTAGGAGGTAACATTACATCACTGGTCGCTATTATTGAGAATCTGGTAAACCACCTAATCAAAATACTCTCTAGAAAGTAATAGTTTCCACAGCATGTTGAATTTCGGATAAATTACAAGAGATCTATAGATACGGTAGGAATGAACGAACGTAGGAGGTAACATTACATCACTGGTCGCTATTATTGAGAATCTGGTAAACCACCTAATCAAAATACTCTCTAGAAAGACTATTTAAAGAACTTTCAGACCATCCGATTGGTTGAACTGTCATGATTATCTGCAAGACTGAAGTGGGAAAACACCACATTCCTGACACACCCACCTACTGCTATTTAAACAGGCACTTCTTGGAACACTTCCAGTCCAAGAAAGCTACTCACCAGCCAGGAAGGACCTAGCGCTCAAAGTGCAAAAAAGCCCACTACAGCAGTCCCAAGGTAAGTGGATTTCTGCAATATTATGGCTTCATTAATTAATATTTCTGCATAGCCTTGCTTCTAGTTCCATTCTACAGCTGTTTTACAGTTTTTTTCTGTTTTTTGTTTTAAAATGTGTGTGTATTTGGGAGAGGGGATTTGCAGGGCTGAGACTGCATAATTATCACTACATTATTTACAGCCTTATCTAGACTACACCCGAGTAAAAGAAACAGAGATGTCTGACAAGGGAGGAAAGAGCACCCCAATGGACGGGGAGGCTGCCGCCAGGATCCAGAGCTCCAATGCCAAGCAGCATGGAGGCCAGGTGGACAAGGGGAGTTTCCCGGCCAGGGCCCAGGCTGCCGCCGCCAAGAATGCCGGACAGACCAAGAAGTGACAAGGAAGAGCTGCACTGCTAGCTGTGCTTGACTGAGAACTAAGAACTACCATTACTGTAGTTTTTTTACTGTATAAATCACATATGTAGCTAAGGTCATTACCGCTTTGTAGATGTGTACATAGCTATGATGTTTTTCTTCTGAAAGCTGCATCTCCTGCATAACTTTTTCTTATGAAAGCTGCATCTCCTGACAGCATTTCTCCGGTAACAAGAGATTCACTAGCAAGATAAGTGCAAACCAATTATTATACAAGGTATGATTACACAAATGCTAATGATAAACATCCTAGGAAATTACCCGAATTCTCACGATCTGCTGACTCATTGTTATCCTGGAATAAAGAGGGCTGAGTAAACAGATCTCAGAAAGATAGCAAGAAAAGTAGTGAAGCTGACCTTCTGAAGAACTACAGTATTACTGGAACTCTAAAGAATGTCTGATACTGGCAAGAAACATCCCATGACCCCACGAGATGCTGCTAGGATCACAAGCTCCTATGCCAAGAGTCATGGAGGCCAAGTGGACAAGGGGAGCTTCCCAGCGAGGGCCCTGCGTGCTGCTGCCAAGAATGCTGGCATGACCAAGGACACCTGGAAGTGATCATGAAGGACCTTTCTGATGCATGGAATCACTGATGTGAAGCTAGAACATCATTTTTATCGCTTGTGTGAAACTGGAACATCATTTCATCACTTTTGTGGAGCTAGAACATCGTTATACCACTCGCTGGAACATCGTTTTATCACTTTTGTGAAGCTGGAATATCGTTTCATCATGTATTACAACTGCTGAAACTAATATGATTTATATATCTCTCCTTTTTACATCCTCTTTTGCTCTTGAAAAGAGCAAATCGTGACACTAAAATGTAATTGTATCGCACGTTGCAGCCCGTATCATGTTTGACGGTCATTTCCTTTAAACGCATGTACACTCACATCGACAACTTCACTTATGTGCGACAGAGACTTCTCCCACTTCTGGACCTTCTCAAAGAAGGGTCCCACGTAGCGCGAGGCAGCCATGCTCTGCAGGTTCATGGCATTATCGTCCAGGCTGAGCACTATCTCGTCCACTGCCCCCAGAATGACTCCTCGCTCCTGGGTACCCTTCATGTACCTACACATTAAGTGAGGATAGAGGGTGTGGCAGAATAAAGGGATGTCTGTATTAAATCAGATATTTGTCCGGCATGAAGTAAACAGCTTAGTTAAAGTACTGTGGCAAGTACTGTATGCACAATGGGGTAGTCTCATACCCAGGGTCTGATTTTATCTCACAACTGTGAAGAAAAATGAAACTTCTCCACAGCTGTGAGATAAAATCTGGCCGAGGAAAGCCTGGGTACAAGGCTACAATGGGGTGTGTGCTGAGAGGAACATACAGCACAAAAACGAAGGTTGATGCTTGAGAGCAACTAAATTTTCATGCTATGTACAAGCATTAGGAATAATACCACCGGCTTTCATGTAGATGTGACCCACTTGTGAATGGTGAAGCGGAGGCTCTGCCAGCACTGCACAACCTCGGCCAAACTCTTCTCGATACTGAGTTCCTTGTTGGCCGAGGCAACGATTTCAGAGATGGAGTCGGCAAACTTGTGCAGCTCCATGGTAAAGAGGTTTTCCAGGGTGAAGGTCTCAGGGTTCATGTCAAAGTTCTCGCCCGTCAGCTCCATCAATTTCTGCCAATGCCTGGACAAAGATGAGATGGAGAGCCAGTCACGCGGTATGGTAGCAAAAGGAAGGACCGTATGTCATGTACGACAGACCTGTCTCTGAGTGCCTCATTCTTCAGGTCCTGGAAGAGTGGGATGGAGTCCTTGAACTCTCGCATCCTCTCCTCCAGAATGTGGCAGATGGGCAGCGCCTTCACCTCTTTTGGGAACTTGCGCAGCTTCCGCATGAACTCCTCGATGCCCTCCGTCAGCTGCTCAATGTTCAAGTTGGCCCACAGCGTGCCCGACCATTCCTCACGGGCAATCTACAATGTGCATTAAAGGAGATAGAGGCATTGGTCACACATGTAATGAGACTTGAAGTCAGATCTTAAGTGTTCCTTCTTGATAAAATGTGATAAGTCAACCCTCCACACTGAGATACTTTAATGATATTAGCTAAAGAAACTATAGCCCTGTTTACATTTAGAACTTAAAACAAACTTGTTTACAAAGCAATTTAGAACAGCAGTGTAAACACCAAACTGATTTCCACAAAATTATGGAAGTGGTTTCAGTATGGGAGATGGTTTCAAATTGGTTTAGGGTATATATAAACAGGGTTGTGCACATTTAGTAAATACAGGTGCTTGTTGTAGCTTCATACCCAGGTCAGTTTCCTTTCGTAGCCATGGGAGAAAAAAAGCATTTTTCCACAGCTGCAAAAAAAAGCTGTGAGGGGAGTCCTAGATACAGGCTAGCCTTGTTGCACACAACCTCCTAGAAAAGTGCAAAAGCCACCCACCCTCTGTTCCTCATAGAGCTGGTAGATGATGGAGAGGCTCTTGAGCTGCTGGTCCACCTCCATGATGTTGGGGTGCATGGTGATGGGCAGGTCAAAGAGCTTCTCTGCGTTGGTCAGCTCCTGCCGCTGGGCCTCGTACTTGTCATACTCCGCCTGAAATTCTTTCAGCAGCTTCACACCTGTACAGGATGGAAAAGAAGAGCAAAACCAGGAGCTTCGTAAAACTCACACAGCTATATAGAGAGAGAGATATACATCTTGCAAAAAGACAACAACTGATTATCATATTGATACTCCAAGACCTTCAATAACCATGACATAATTTTTAACTTTGTGCGGGTGCAGGCTGGGTGGCTTCTGATTCGTTCCAGGTCCTGCGTTCTCTCAGTTGCGTTATACATATGTACAACAGTTTACTATTTTATATCTCGTGCTAGCTTCAAATTTTTTTACTTCATACAGACTTTACAACTATCTTCGGCCTTATTGTATGTCCCTAATCATAACAGTTAACATGCGTAGTGATAGTAGTTTGGGATACAAGTAAATGGTTAAGAGGATTAGGATGGGGTGAGCTTTATTTAGGCCTAGGGCTAAGTGGTTTTCATAAATAAATGAGGCACGTAATAAACATGTTTTCAACCACTGCACTCATGTCGTACAACTCTGCATTCCAGCACATGTTATTCCTAGGTTCAGCCAACCTTTATCGAGGTCAGTGCCCACACAACCGGGTCCCTCCATCTTAAACTTCTCATTAAACTTCCCGCCATCCAACAGGAACTCTCCCACCTGGTCTTGAGTGATCTGCAGAGTAACGCAATACCACACTGTAGCCGTTAACAAACCACATAGCTGCACCATCAAATTAATTACAGACCTACAATTGATGTATAAAAGTGGCTGTGAGGTTAGTATGCCATGGGGCCATACGTGCTTGTAGTGAACAATCTCCTAAATTTGCATTATTGCAGCTTGCAATGCCTACCAAGGTGAACTTCTTTTTGACGGCAACGAGGCTCCTGTCGACCTGCCTAGCCTCACTGAAGACGGCCCTCCACTGTTCCTCGATGCTCGCCACCATCTCCAGCTCCTCCTGGGCAACTTCGATGCCATACATCCTCAGGGTGCGGTAGCGCTCCTGGATGTCTCTGGGAGAGGGAAAGAAGAACAGTACAACCATATCACTGACTGACATCAGGACCACACTCTTCTCTTTGTATGCGCTCCTGCTGAGATGCATAAGTACACTGTGAAGGGTACATTGCTAAGTCTAATCTCTTCTTCCAGAGCAAACCTCTCCTTCTGTCCATTTGAGACGACTATCCATATAGCTTATTGTCTGTTACAGGCAATTTTGCTCCAAATTACTTCAATCTAATGGCTATACCTGTACTGCAACTCCACATCTAGAGACATGGCTCTGATCTTGGTGATGACAATCAACACAAACTTCAGGTCCTCTAGTGTGTCTGGTGCTCGTTTCAGGTCATTGGAGAGGCCCTGTGTAGAGCAGATGGCAGTCACAACACACACACACACACACACAGACATACCTACACACACGCACATGTGCACACACACACACACACACATGCACTCATACACACCAACACACACATACATACCTACACACACACACACACACACACACACACACACACACACACACACACACACACACACACACACAACTGGATGAAAGTCTCTAACCCCATTCCCAGACTATAAGTGACAAAGCTGGGTGGAGGTATGCAAAACGAAGCTTTCTCTCACGACATCAACCACTACTCCTCAAACAACCACCCACCACCAGCTCCTCCTTGAGTCCACTGAGGCTCTCCCTGGCACTGTCATTGAGCTGCTTCCCCAGAGAGGTCACCCAGCTCCTGGCGTTCTCCTTCAGGGCCCGGGCCAAGGGCTCCAGGTGCAGCACTGCAAATCCGACCTCACAGCTCATGACCTGGGAGGAGATCTCGGCTGAAACGGTTGTGTAGAACTGCAGCTTCTCGTCATAGGTCACGCAGGAGGGGTGGCGCTGGGCAAACTTCTCGAGAAGGATATCCTGTAAAGGGGAATATAGCACTAGCTTATGCCTTCCGTGTCATCCGTCTCATAGTAGTGAGAGTGCTTGAAAACACTCAATCTGTAGACCTTCATCAGTTGAATAGGCCATATTCAGTTAAGATGGCTTTGGGCATTTTGCTGCCATGGCAACAATAGTTTTTTTGGATGTAATGTTTATCGCACAAAAAGGTCATCTTTCAAATTTGAAATAAATTGAACATCTTCTACTACTACACATACGAGTACCTAAGTATTCAAATGTTAGGACATACATGTATGTATATGTACATACATACCCTCTGCATCTTCCATAGCAGCCGGTACTTCTTCCACCTGTTGGCGTACTTCACTAGGCTGGTGATGCCTCCCCTGATGGCATCCTGCACTGCTTGGGCCGTCTCTGTTACGGTGGGGTGGACGCTCAAGTCTGTAAAGTAGCTAAAGACCACCGGTTCGTCCTGGCCCGGTACGGTCTGGGGCTCTGCCTCGATGCAAGAGCCATTGAGCCAGCGGGGAAACTTCTTGGTTCTACAGGTGTTAGAGGAGGGAACGGTCTCCTTTACTAAGCCTTCTAGCCTTGCATCATGCAATAAACACATCATACCTAGTAATCCTCAATATGTGTGTCTACATGTATGAAGGCATATGATTAATAAATGAAGCAACAACAGGGTCCTCTTCCTTACCCTTCCACAACATCTCTCATGGCAGTGGCCATCAGCTTGAACAGCTCCGTGGCGTGAGGGTGCAGCACGATCTCTGGAGCCGAGAGCAGGGCCTCCACAGTGAACAGAGGCTTGCCAGACAGCAGCAGGGCATAGTAGTACTGCAGGTTGGTTGTCACCATCTGTACAGGGGGTTAGTTGAGGAGAGAGCATTGAGGTTTCATGATAAAGAACAATGAAAGTGGGGGCTGGTTCATACACGAGTGACCACCTGTAATTAACAAGGACAGGGGGGTTGGTTGAGGAGACAAAGAATAATAAAAGTGGGGGCCGGTTCATACACTAGACTCACTCAGTGTGACCACCTGGATATATGTACCAAGCAACTCACTCCCAGTCAAACATGTGCATATATGATCTCAAACCAACGTCAATGATACCTTGACAAGAGAATTGAATATCCTCTTCTCCCAGTAGGCATAGTACTGCCTGAGTCGAGGGGACTTCCCCGTATTGGTGGCAGCCACCAGCCCCTCCACCTTGATCAGCAGAGGACCGATAGCTTTGTACTTGCGAGCCAGCGTCTGGAAGATGTGGCAGCGGTGGCTTTCCTGGAACTCAAAGTACTCCTGTGTGAAGGGAACAAAAAAATGACTCACATTTGGTCACTCATTGGAAGCTATCTTCTGGGATTGGGAGCGGTGATTCATCCACTGGCAGATAGAGAAAATACAGAAACCCCGATATAGGGCCCAGTCAGGGATCACATGTGATCACCCACTGAGCCACTTGAGCCCCTGGACAATGAGTATAATATCAGTAGCCCTTATGCTTACGTGTAGCATCAGCATATTATTATTTTAGATGTGTTCAAATTTGAGAATACAAGCACACCAACTGCACGGCTGACCTTGGTCTCTGGTAGCTCACACCCAGTCTTGGGCGGAGGCTGCTTGAAGAGCCGTACTGATTCGAACATGTGCAGTCTCTCCTCGATGTCTCCAGCGTTCTTCTGGATCTGGTTCACCAGGGACTCAAACTTGGTGATGGCCTGGGCAGGGTCACATTATATACTTCACAAACGGTCTCCTCTCCCAACCCTGCATAACTATACACCCCCTCCCTCTCACTCTCATTTTTTGCACACTAGCCTTGATCATTCCGAGGCCTTCCCAGCTCGAGCAAGCAAAGGCCTGGGAACGAGGCTAATCGTAAGCTATAGACACACACCTGCTCGCACTTGGTGATGTAGTCCTGTATGCCGAGGGAGTTCCAGTTGAGCCTCTTGACGCCGGGCTTCAACACCCGCTGTAAGCCCCTCACTTGCTCATCCAGCAGCCCAGTCTGAAAGAAAACAGGCACACGTAACATACTATTAGCTTACATGCTTCAGGCAAAGCCAAAGAGTGTTAGATCTAGATTCCTCTCTATACCTTATTGTAGCCTCGTTCCCAGGCGTTTTTCTACACAGTGCCGAGAAAAGCTGGGGAGTGGGCCCGGGGAACGAGGCTACCTTATTGCATAATGCAATCATTCTGTAAGATCTCAAAAGCATGGGGAAATCTCACCTAGAGGTACTTTAGATATGCAACACCTGCCTACCTCAGCTTCAGAGAGGGAGCCCAGCACGTGGTGATAGCGGTGGAGACAGCGGCTGATCCCCTCCTGGTAAGCAAGGAACTTGTCTTCCTGTAAGGCCACATTCCTGGCCAGGTCTGGCACCTGGACATTTGCGAGAACCAGTAATTTAATGTCTAGAGCTGGCTCTGCAATGTAGATCCCTTACTTGGAAGCCTAGTTTCTCCATGTACTTTGTCTCAGCAATGATCTCTCCCAGCTCTGGGGCGAAGTTTACTACATACTCACAGTTGGGCAGCACTGCATGAGGAAGAATTTTACGATTATTTTCAGGACTTTGAGTATGTATAAACAATAACTTCTCTCTGCCGGTTCCTGACTTTACAATACCTGAATTTTCGGAATCTAGCTACTCACCCGGCGGTAGTAGGTGGGTGTAGTCTGCCCGTGAGGGGGCCCTGGAGTCCCAGGAGACGGGGGTCTGTGCAGTTGAGCGGGGGAGAGGTGTGGGTATGGGTGGGGGTTTGGTGAGCACAGTCCTCTTGAGTAGTGTGGGTAGGGTGTTCTCTACACTTTCCATCCACTCCGAGTACAGCTCGTCCTCGTACTGCTTCATGGAGCGGGCCACTGCCAGGTAGCGCTTGCTCGCCTGGGGGTGGGGTTAGAGAAAGTATAAAACAAAATTACTGGGTGATACAGTAGCATCAGGGTTTCATACAGGGGAGGGGGAAGGGGGGGAAAGGGGGAAAATCCCCCCTAACGTAAGCCCCCCCCCCCCCCCCCCCCTAAATTTCAGAGAATAGTTTTGCGTTAAAACAACTGCAAATACAGCAAATATAGTTTTCAGGAGCATAAATTAGACTCAAAAATGGCTTTAGAATCAATTTTGGGAATGTGAAAATCAAAAATTTTCTGGGGGGCCCCCATAGCAATTTGTGCTTCAAAGAAGCACAGGTCACTGCTTCCCCCCCCCCCCCCCCCTAATTTGAAATCCTGTATGAAACCCTGCAATGTATATACATAATTGCCTCTACAAATGTGTATATGCAAAGAACATCATTTCTAACTTAGGTCCTTGGTTCCCTGGTTCTTGTTTGCCAATCACAGTACATATCGAGTTGGCAAAAGGCATAAATCAGCTCTCTGACTCACCGCTTTCCCAGCCTCGCTGTCAATGAGGTCCTTCATGGTCTGGAACCGGAGCACCGTCTGCTTGATCCTCTGGAACAGTGACCGCGACCAGCTGATGGCACCCGCCACCTTTGGTTGGTTCTTTGAGATCGGAGGAGATCTCTTGTGCTCCTGGAAGAGGTCATTGATGGCATCCACCTCCTTCTCAAAGGTGGCCAGAATCTCGTTGAATTTCTTCATCATGGTGGTGTTGATGGCATCACGAGAACGGATGTGCTTAAAGTTGTGCAGCATGTCAAAAGCACCCTCGGCCGAGCGCAGACTCTGGAAGGACTCGTCAATGAAGCTGTTGGCCTCTTCTTCAATGAGCTTGACTTCCCTCTGGAACCGCCCCATGACGTTCTTCCACTCATGCCTGTTGGAGGGGTTGTAGGGATCAAAGCGCACAGTCTCGATGTTGAGCACCAGGCTGTCCACCCTCATCAGGACGCCCTCAATCCTGTCAGGGTCCCCCGTGACTGCCTTCAGCTCGGGACCAAAGATGTTGTGAAACTCCTCGATAGTCTGGAGAATACAAATGCCAAGTGGTAATCCCAGTCTTGAGTGCAAGCACCCCTGAATATAAACCCATCTACTCAATCCATGCAGAATAAAGGGGCTTCTCAATTTAACTTAAAGCTTCTGAAAAGTACAGTTCACACTAGTACAAACAGGATGGTGAAAGTAGTGTTATATGCTCCTGATTATGGGCAGGTCTCCATTAGACAAGCTCCTTTAAAGACATGACAGTTGCGTGCATACTTGCACTGTACCTGAATCACGTTGTAGATGTCTGTGCAGACCTGTGCGATGTAGTCAGATCTCTCAAACAGCTTCTTGCGATCAAACTCCCATCGAACGTCCCGACCCGACTGCTCAATCTTCTTCCTCACGTCGAGGTAGGCCTGCTTCCAGGTGTCCAGCATCTTTCTGGCCTCAGACGCCTTCTGCTTGGTCACAGGCAGGGGGTCCCTGGGAGAGGATATGAAAGATTACTAGAAACATGAGCTCATAATACAGACTCTTGCTAGAGCTCGAGTCATATTGTTCAAACTATGTATTAATTACACATTGAGTAATACATATTTTGAAGAAAATGAAGGGGGTCCTTGCTACAGCTTCAGGCTCACTTGACAGAGCAACTACTGGCAGATTAGCATTATGAAGAATAGGGTAGGCTTCGAGTTGTCCAGATGATTTCTAGCCCTAACTGGGTCTTCATCAGGTACACAGAATCATACAGTACATGGCAGCTTTAGTGCTAGCTTTGAACTCTCCCACTTTTTCACAAAGCGCAAGAGCATCATGCTGTCCTCATTACGAGCATCATTCAGACGTCCCCCCAAATCCCCTACCTGAAGACAGTCCTGACGTTGACCACCCTGGCAGCCCTCTCGCACAGCTCCCAGGCCACGCGCACCATCAGCGGCACCATACGCTCGTCGGTGTTGTAGTGCCGTGAGATCACCCACACCATGCGTAGCGAGTTCATCAGCGAGGGAAGCGTGTCCACCACGATGGCAAAGTTGGCCCCGTGGGCTATGTTCTTGAAGTGCCGCTCCAGGGTGTTGAGGAACTTGACATTGTCCTTTGCCTCCAGGTAGTACTTGTTCAGCTCGGCGCGGTGGTATTCAAAGTTGGAGTAGGAGGGGACGTTGGCCACTTTCAGAACAGCTAGCATGTCCTGGACGGAGGTCAGTTTTAGCTGCTCGTAGAGCGTGGAAAGCACCGAGTTGCGCTCCTTCCAGAAATCGATCTCAGCTAGAGGCCCGTTTCCCTGAGGCTGCCTCTTCAGTTGCTCGTCCACCATGGCCGATATGACCCGGGACCATCCCTCCATGGCGGTCTCCAATTGGGAAACAATAGCGGGATTTCTGGCCACCACTGTTGGTTCCTCGGCAATGACGATATCGGGGATCTCCAGCTTTATCTCTCCCTCAACTTGCTGGATGGTACGTTGGACCTAAGAATGTGGTAAAAGGATAACATACTCTTCTGCATTTGCCGACGCTTAGTGTATATTTACCCTGACAGTCCGAGACATTACCTGTACCTATAGATAAGACTATCAAGGTGAAAGTTTACACTTACAACCTATTGAGGTTCAGCACCACTAGCCACACTACAAACACACACACATACACACACACACACAAAGTATACAACTACCTGTGTTGCAAACTTCTGCACATTGATGAGTAGCTCGTCTCTCATGAGTAACTTCATACGGGACTGTGACCGAGAGGTTGAGGCCCTCACAAGCTCCGCCCCTTCTCCCTCTTCCTCATCCCCTTGGGAGGCTGTTGGGGGAGACGCCGACGTCAGTTTGCCATCACCGCTGCGCTGGCCTAGTATAAGAGAAACAGAGGAAGGCCAAATGTTAATCTGATCTGTACTGTGTATGTGTGATCCTCACAGTCAGGCATCCAGTAAGAACTGGATAGAGATAAGATGGCGGTGTATCTTAAAGTTCCCTACACACTTCTACATAATGCACACAGCCCAGGGTCCTGTTTTAGGATAATACGGGCAAACCAACCTGCTGCCATTAGCATCGGAATGTAAATGTGAGTCAATACCCTCTCCAGGGCATTGAGGGGCTTGCTGTTGATGGATCCAGTCTCGAAGTATCTGGGCAGGACAGTGTTGGCCTCTTCTGGACTGGACGGTACAGGGATGGAGTCTTGCGTTGTGCGGATAAAAAAGAACCCCACCGTTGAGATGTCTTCGGGGAGGTGCTTGTAGCTCATGCAGAGTTGTCTCCGCCAAACCTTCTTCTTCACTAGTGACTGCAGGGCATTTGATAGACACACAATGGCACTGAATCATAAGGTAGCGGACTACTCAGAACGTGGTACCATTAGCACCTTTCCACACCCCATACTTCAGCACCATTAGCACCCTATACTCTAGTGCCATGCTGCACCATTCCACACACTAAACAATAGCATCATTTCCCCTACTTTTCGCAGTTTTACCAAAATGTCCTCATATGGGCCAAGAGACTTGGGGGGAAAATGTGATCCCTATGTTAGCAATAAATAATTAATAATTACATACTGACCCCGCCCCTACCTGGTTTATTCGTGCAGCTTAGGCATCCATCTTGTCAGCCTAGGCCTTCACCATCATCAATTTTGAGTATCAAATTTCGACGGCAGGCTGCATGCAGTGAAACTGATAATTAAGTAACTATTAATTAATAATCAAAATTTCTCGTTGCTATGTGTATTGGTGAAACTGATTTTTAGCATTTGCTTTTATACTACTTCACACAATTTTGTGTCATCTTTGTATTTTTGTGTCTCATACGCCAAAATTGGCTGGGTATAATCTTTAAAGGGTCTTTATTGTAGAGATGGCTATAGTAGTACCTTTTTCAATACTTTCTTCACTCCATTTGCAGCCCCCTCTCCCTCCTGCGAGGAGTGCCCACCCTCACTGCCAGCAGTGCTGCCCGTGTCAGAGCCTGATGCAGCTGCATGGAGGATACCACCTGACTCAAAGTTGTAGTGGCTTAATAACGTGGGACATGCTGTAGCATTGAATAGCATAGTGACTTTTCTTTCTCTAAAAGACAGCAGTAGACACTATATGTGCTAATTACAGCTGATCCCCAAGACTATTAAATTTTCCAGTAGATTATTTTCTACCAATAAAACATCTCATTGCTCACATACCTGCTTCTCCATTCGAGCTCGCACCACCATTTGTTTCTTCTGCACCCTGGCCTTCTAGCTTCTCTGCTTGTTCTACGAGCTGCTCAATCAGTTGCTCTAAAAGAGTGCACAGCTTAGTAATCTCTCCCAAAAATTAATGATGTAGCTATAGAAGATAGATGTGTAATTTACCTTCCACTACTTCCACTTCTTCTTCCACTTCTCTTTCCAGGGGGTAGAACAGGACAGCAGAGGAGTACTGGGTCGCAGGTTGGTCCAGGTAGGCCTGCAGCTCTTTGCTGGCCCAGCGACTGTCCCTTTGAAGCAGGTCTTCAAAGAGCTTGTCGTCTTGCAGGGACAGAGCTACGTACGTCCTCTCCTTCATCCAAATAACCCGCTGGTCTTCCATTCTGGAAAATCGAGAGGTTCTTTTGGCTAGACGGTTCGGTTTATCTTCGGGTTTCGCCGCATGCTGCAAGCAGTCGCCATTTTTTTTGCCAATACACTGGGTTGCTAGGAGACAATCCTCATTCCGAAGTTACATACCCAATATCTGAGACTAGCATTCTGGAATGAATATCTAAACTCTACAGTGGGAGTACAGAATGCCGAGCCAATTGCAAGAACTCGAGGACAGAAATTCTTCTGTTTTCACAGCAGTGATTATCCTGCTAATTTCTGTAATTCTCATATGGATTCTAAGGATACGAAGTACCAGGAACGAGGGAGGCAAGACTCCAAATTCAGGTCAAAATGCAGCCACTGACCCTTCTCAGTGCACATCCAGAAACTGCATAAGATGTCATGGCGAAAAGGTCATCAAGGATAACTTACTACAAAGGTGTAAAGAGTATGCATCAAAAGAGACGAAGATTTCAGAACATTCCGAAGAGCAAATTTCAAAAATGTACCCACGGATTTTGAGTCTTATTCACAGTATCAACCACAAACGTGATATACTGCTGTTGGCCTATAAAGAATCTGGCTACAAAGTGGAGCTTGCAGATTCAGAGCCTCACATATGGACAATGCCCGATTTGAAGCGCATTCCCATTTGGAATGGTTCGGATCACAGAGATCTAGAAACAATTGCTTCTTTCTTCGAAGCTGACCAGACTCTAAGAACGATTCAAAAAGAATTCGATTACATCGCTCTGCAACAGTGTGGCTGGAAGACCAACAGCGTTCCATCTGGCAAGTGGAAGGTGTTCCACCTTTTCAACCAAGGAGCCAAAGTTGAAGAGAACTGTGTCAAATGCCCACAAACAACACAGTACATTGAGAGCCAACCTCCCTTCATGAAAGATAATGCATTTGGTAACGCAATGTTTGCAGTCCTAGAACCCAACAGCCATATTGAGGCACACACTGGCCCGTGTAATTTTCGTTTGCGCTGCCATCTTCCCCTAATTGCTCCAAAGGGGTATAACATCAAAGTGGGTACCTACACTTGCTCGTGGCAAGCTGGGAAGATGCTAGTGTTTGATGACTCCTATGTCCACACAGTGTGGCATAAGAGTGAGGATCGTGGCACACAAGCCGGGGAGAGGGTGTTGCTTATCTTTGATGTGTGGCATCCACAAGTGGACACCCACGAGCGAAAGATACTCAACTACATTGTATGAGCACATGACACTATAGCTTGTGACTTATGACATTGTACTATGCTTAAAAGTGCAGGTATAACAATTGTACACATCCGGCACAATCAACAAAAAGTAAATTGTAATGAAAGTGTTCCTTGAAGACTATTAATGTCTACAGTTAAGCACTAATAGTGAAAGTGAAAATTAATGTTCATAATTATGGTTATGTATGTTTACTTCCCTTACAGCATGCTTTTCAGTTTCTCAGTGATTTCTTCAGTACTCTTCTGGACTTTGAGAGCCTTCTCTGCTAACTCTGCTAGTACAGCTTTGCTACACTCCACCTCCTCCCGCCCTTTCCGTAGCCTCTCACGTGCTTCTTTCAGCGGCTTTTCCAGAGCTACTCTGATGGCTTGTTCAGCTTTCAGTGATGCCCCCTTGGAAACCCTGTTGATCTCAGTAGTGACGTTTGCCTGGAATTTTGTCATCCATGCTGTACTTAGTACTCTAAAGGCCCCCTGTACTGCACCGACATTTGGACGGTAGGATGGCACATCATATGGGACGGTTACTTGATAGTGGTGTTTTTTTCTTGGGCCAGCTATCCCATACTTCCGGCCTCCTTTGACAGTATGTGTTTCAGTACGGAATTTGGTGATTGTGCCACAAGAAATGTGGCCGCATAAATTCTGATCACTCACTGCAGCACTATCATTAGTTGACAACTGGAGTTGAAGAGCAGATACTTGTGGAATTAGTCCTTGAACATCTGTATTAATCTGACTGGGTAAGATATCGCCTTTCTTCCCAGAGGTTGCAGATACCAAACCGGCATTCAGCTGAGAGAATAGCTTCGTCAGCTCAGCAGTGAGTGTGTTGGTAACAGCTTGCATTGCAGCAGACCAGGTACTTTTCATCTCTCTCTTTGCTGGGTCTGGGAGATGAGCTTTCACTGCACAGATACTTGTAGCTATCGTTTGTCGATTTTCTGACGGAGCAATCCCACTGAGGTGGCCTGAGACTGTAGTGGTAATGACACCTGATATACTGTGTTCCAGCCCAGCAAGAATTGTGTTAACCTGGGGCCTAGCAATGGTGGCCAAGTTGCGGATGCTGTCATCAACTAACTTCTGCACAGCGCCAATCATTTTTTCTTGACTGGTAATTGCAGTGTCTTTATTTTCAGCTTTCGCCCTCCTCTGCTGAATTATAGCCGAGATAGCCACAATGTGTTTCGTTGTGTCATCGAGTACGCTCATTTGAAGAATTTGAGTGCACTTATGGAACATTTCTCTTAGCCTTTCTTCAACAGCTAAAATTCCACTCCACTTTTCCAGAGCTGTGCAGAGGGCAGACTTGTTTTTCTCTGTTGCTTTTGGTATAGTTTCGCTTTCATCCTGCTGTGCCTTCTTCAGAAACACTGTGGCTGTCATGAAATCAAGCTGAGTCATTGTCGCTAGACAAGCAGACCATTTGCGGGCATTCAAAGCCCATTTGGCACTGAATGGAATAATTGATGCTTGTGGGACATCTACACCAAGGTTTTTATTGAGGTAGTCAGCAACATATGCTGGGACTGTCTCCGGATTCTCTGAATCATCATTGCCTTCCTCATAGTAGGCATCGACCTGATTGACGAGGAAGAGGATTCGATCAAATTGCTTTGAATCAAGAAGCTGTGGGTGATGTTCCTGCAGCTGTTGGATCAGCTCTTCTTCTGATATGCTCTTTAATGCTCGGTAGTTTAACAGAACTACGAAAGCAGTGAGACGATTTACTACTAGTGCACTTTTTTGATCCCTGTTTCCCATTCCAGCTTCATTAGTTCCAGCTGCATCGGATATTGAGATGGACACTGGCAGGTCTTGCATTTGAGCCAAGAATGGCACTCGGACATGAAGGATCAACTTGCTGTATGAGCGGCATTGACTGGTACCCTTTTGCTGCTTCTTCGGTGGCTCTTGGCCTGTTGTTGCAACTGTTGGTCTCTTTGCACCGGGCATAAATTCCACTTTTCCTTCGTTTTGGGCCTTTAGGAGGCTTTCTTCATTCCTAATAGTTTCATTTAGCTTGCACAAGTATGCTCGAATATCAGGAACACCTTTGCAGATGAAATTGGACTGGTTGCTTCTGTATTCAGTGCCAAACAGTTGTCCATTTGGTTTGTTAGAATCATGTACAATGTACACGTCAGCTGCTGTTTGGGGCTGAGTCGATACTGGAAGGATCTCCCTACCAATTAAAGCATTCAGTGTAGAACTCTTCCCAGCTTTGATGAGGCCAATGAAACCAATTTCTAGCTGGTTTGTTTCGGTAAGGCGAGGTCTAGTGATGGTTGTGAGATCACCAGCTGTCTTCATCTCTCCTAGAGCATCAGCAATCTGTATGGTCTCATCCACATTCTGAAGGAGATTTGTCCCTCCAATCACTGGAGGAATTAAAATGATTATAATCACCACCCCTCTTGATGTGTCAGGTGATAACACAATTTCTAGCTGGTTTGTTTTGGTAAGGCGAGGTCTAGTGATGGTTGTGAGATCACCAGCTCTCTTCTTCTCTCCTCGAGTATTAGCGATTTGTGTGGTCAACTGCACATTCTGAAGGAGATTTGCCACTTCAGTCACTGGAGGAATTAAAATGATTATAATTACCACCCCTCTTGATGTGTCAGGTGATAACCCATATTGTAACTATGTTCTCGTTCCCAGGCCTCCCCGCTCCACACATGTGTGTTACATATTAAATGCAAGCCAGTCTGCAAGCGATAAAAGCTGGGTGGAGGCCTGGAAATGAGGCTAATCTGATGTTTGACATTGACAAAATAATAAAGACCCTAGATCCATCGCTCTAAATCATTTTTCAAGCTAAGTATGCAATTCAGATAACCAAACTACAGTTAAAGTAAACCTCGTTTGTGTACATAAACGTAGGTGGGTATATACCTTTCCTCAGAAAGTAAGTTAAAACAGCATAGGGAGATAATATGTACATTACAGTACAGTATGTATAAAAAGATAATTAGCTCCTCGTTCACCACTCACCTTGTCCATCAAGATCAACATGGGTACTAGAGGAAGCTATGTACAGGAGGAAATTAAACAGCAATAGTAACAGCTAGATAAAAGTCAACTCTAATAAGTTTAAAATTCACCTTGTTTCTCTTTAGCCATGGACTCCTCTACTTGTCTAGCAAGAGCTCTGTTCATAATGGGAGTCTTTTGCCCCCTCTTGGGATCCAAGATAGCAATAATTGCTTCATATGTTGGGTTGTCATGATTGTCTACCCACCACTGCAGAGCTTGGGAGAGACATGTGTAAAGGCAGCTTGGACCAGTCGGAGGGTTAGCTGCTCTGATTTGGGAAACCAGACTCGCGGGCACACCAATTTGTTTAGCAAACAATGCCCAGCTAGGTACTACAGGAGAAAGGAGATTCAGGAGCTCTGGGAGTGCTTCCTCCTTCACATGTGTACCTAAAGTATACGTAAGAGCACATGGGTGAAAAAATATCATAATCTAGACTTCATCATAGAATGCAAACACCCACCACATAGTTTAGGGCCCATCCCCTTTCTGTATCAACCTCCTGCAAATAGTACTTATGGAATGCACTATCCGTCAACTTGACATGAAGTAAATACATGTATAAGCAAAGTATGCCTGCATTGAAAGTAGCTATTATAGAAGCAAATAAGCAGTTATTATGCAAAAGTTGACTTCTTATCAACAATCAATCATTGCCACTTAATTGCTCATTGTGCATGTCCACGTTTTTGGCTCAAATCATTTCAGACTCAAACTCACTTTTCTCTTCCCTAGGAATATTCTTGATGACATCTGCTCTACCTCCACCTCCACCATCACGGTTGTCATAACTGCTGGGGAAGTGTCTCTCGTTGCCACTGTCCATCCACCCTTGGCACCACTCCTCTTCCTCTTCAGCTATCACAAACTAGGAGAGAAAGGAGGGGGGTAGGAAGGGAGGAAGGGGGAGGGGGAGAGAGGTGGGGAGGGAGGGAGGGGGAAAAAGATGAAGGTTAATATGCGTGGATATCAATTATATGTAGCAATAATATTTGTATGTGATTTACAAATTAAATAATAGTTGAGGTAGTACGAAATGACAACTGGTTTCGTAATGCAAGACCCTGTTACTACAATGTATATGGCTATAGAATGCGTGGTAGTGTACAGGTACATGGCTACACAGTAATCACATGGCTAGTGCTAGCCATGTTCACAGGTTACATTCCACAAGGTAACCCAATCCCTAGGCCAATCCAAACAGACATGCAGGTTGAAAGCAACCCTTACCTTTGGCCTCTGGGAATCCGGGAGGAATAACATCCCCTCTCTCGGATTGACAGTCTGAGGGGAAGGGAAGATTGATCTATTTGCTGCTGGATACCTGCTATTGTACGGTAAATAATGTTTGTTCATAAATGTACCTATACATACAGAAACAGAAACAGCATTTGTCTACAATGTAGCTAGTGTCGACTTACACAGGCTTGCCCCAATAAACTCTAGAAATTAGGCTAAGTTCTATGATGAGTTAAATAATCACCTTTGAAAGAAAAGTATAGCTTCCACAAGTAAGTTTTGCTACCTCAATACCAGCAAGTGCTCTCTCTTGTTCCACAGACAGCGGGAATATGTCCTCCTCTACGAAGGAGGGGACTGTGAACAGTAGCTCCACGCATCCTTTGTCAATTCGGCAAATGTAGAGGGTCTCAGTTTCAACTTGCAAGATTTTAGCAAGTGAGTTTTGTAGTTGAAAAACCCAATCTAAAACCTTTCCCTGGGTTTCCTCCTGTGGATCCCAATTGTCTTCGATCTTTGCTACAAGAATACTTTTATTCTCACATATGTGGCCAAAGATGTCAGGTGGGCATTCAAAAGTCCTCCTCTTGCAAAACTCCTTAAAATCATTAGTATACTCTTTAAGACGTCGCTCGTCGTCTGGTGTAGGGAACCAATTTATGATTCTCTGAATTACCCCATAATTAAAGAAAGAGTACATGTAGTACTTCTGCAGGACGAAGAACACCTCATTAACTGTTGTGCACCTTCCAATTTCTTCCAAATGATCTCGCAAAAGAGGCTTATGAGCAAGAACTGGGTTATATGCACTCAGACTGGCTACTCGTGCTGAAAGAATTTTGACAGTGACCTCAGGATTGGCCTTTAAGGAGAGGATTGTGTAGTGAATGAGATCACCGAACTTTGACATTATATTGGTACTGTCTTCAAGAAGTCTGCACTGGAGTAAAAATTTCTGCCGCTTATTCATCTTTCCCACATCGAGATAGGGAAATACCCTACTGGTATGACTTGTAATGGGAGACAATATTACATTCCCACTTGGCTCAGATTCAGAGGCTGGACTGGGGAATAGACATTGGCCCTGACTAGTGGAGTCTGATTCAGAAGGTGTCCGAGAGGAGGGAGGTCCAACAGCGCTGCATTTACCTGTGTGTGTATTATTCAGAATGATTCTACTGTCATGTGACATGAGTGATTGAGCACTTACGGAAGGCTTCCTCCATCCTCCTGCAAACAGCATTCAGGGTTGGCCGTTCCCTCAGGGCACAAAGAAACACTTCAAACGAGCTGGGGGTGACATGTAGCTGAGACTCCACTGCTGCCAGGAGCTGGGTGTTCTTCTGCTCCCTGGTTAAAGTAATCTGGGTCACCTGATCTCGAGTGGTTCGAGAAATGACATTATTGGCATATAGCTCCACAGCAAGCCTATCAGGATCCTGGAGTTGTAGGAATCACAGGCCTAAAATAACCAGCTATACGTGTATATCCCTCTGATCAACATAAGCATGTTTTGCTGTACCCATATATAGTGAGCATATGCCCAGAACACGCATAGCTAGCTATGCCTCTCACCATCATGCTCAATTGAAATTTCAACTCATAATTATCAAAAATTGAGAATGGCTTCAGCAAGCTGCAGCAAAGATTGGGCATAACCACTAGTCATGATGATCAGATTTTGACTTCCACTCATGATGGTGATAGTCTCGTCCCCATGGAGGGTCTGGGGATAAGACTATAATGGCGACGGTTAGTGGAACTTGAAAATTTAAAAGCAGCGGCTTTGATTGGCTATTCCAAGCTGAAACCAGAACATGAGCAAGCAGGAGCGCATAATGACGTGAGAACGTTATGCGCTCCTGCCATTGTGTCTTTTATTAGCGGCAATGACGTCTTTGTGGCACTACCTACTGAATGCGGCAAGTCACTGTGTTTTGATTTGTTGGGGGCCACCCCATCAAGTTTTTACTGCTACAAATGCAAACTACTCAGTTAGGCCTTTGTCACGGTACAAAATAGTACGCTGACGAAAGGGTTAAATTTATTCACGCGATAACGTAGCATTCCGGATCCGGGTCACGCCTACTCAGACATATTCGCCAAACTATACTGCTGCTACATCACTGCAGTAGGCATTTACGCGACCCAACCCAAAAGCAACGATCTGGCTATGGTACGCTTCTTTCTCCCTCGCATAATTTCAAATTGATATACATTTAGCTACCAAGTGAGGCGTGGCCCGCGATGGGAGGGTATGCCCAGTCTGGGCATGCTGAGACT
Organism: Phakellia ventilabrum; assembly: GCA_963921505.1. Lineage (NCBI taxonomy): Eukaryota > Metazoa > Porifera > Demospongiae > Axinellida > Axinellidae > Phakellia > Phakellia ventilabrum. Next base: position 5,841,860 of record OY997390.1, read on the forward strand.
AGTTAATACCTACCTGGATTCCTTCCATCAAGTCAACCAAACAATCCCTAAACACTCTGGTAGCTATATCACAGTCTTGTGACACTGACTCTGGATCTAAACTCGTAGCCATCTTTGCAAAAACTGGGAATTTTCGCGCATGGGAGTATACAATCGCATAATTCCCACGCACGAAAACATGATCCGGAAATTAAGTAGAGTCTAAGTTTTGTCATAGATACTATACTATCGACTGATACCTTACGTAAGGACTAAATATAACCGTATCTATGCTCGTACCACATACCCCAGTCTCGCAAGACCCTCGCACAGAAGGAGTAGGGAGCACATGCTGATAACTGTGAATTGAGCTTGATTTTTTAAAATGTAGAATTGGATTTTTAATTTTTAATGTAGCAGACATAGAATTGAACTCCAGTCTTATACAACATTTCTGCACGATAGATTATCATTGATCAGTGGAACCTCCGAATAATGGGCACGTGTTGTGCCTTGTAGAGAGCCTCATCTTAGAGGTCGACTTACACACAAATTGTCCACAAATTGGGGCATTTTGATCTGTCCATTATCAGAGGTTGTCCTTATCTCGGAGTGTCCTGTTTCGGAGGTTCCACCTTACAACTGCAACTAATAGTTGCAATGTAATCTATACAGTATACATTACTCCATTCAGAAAACAAACCAGATGAATAATTGAGATGCACTAAAATTACTAAAAAGTAACAAACAAGGACAATGGTCACACTGGAGCATACACCAGATCGGCTTATGGACCGGCCTCCCCATGTTAGCACGTGTGACCGGCAAAAGAGGGAGGACGCATGCCCTCACCCCCCTGCTTATTTTTTGAGGGTACGGTGCTACTGTTTTGAAGTGTTTTGAAGTGTTTTGATCAACAGTATTGCTTTGGGCACTTGATATGGAAAGAGGAGTGTGCCTTAGATCGCATGTGAGCAATTATTCAAGTGGTTTTAAGAGCATATACATTAGTTTGAGGTGGGCATTGCTGGGTGGAGTGTTTCCCCTGCTGCTGCATGCATGTGAGTGCTGATTAGCCACGGTGAGAATACTTCTTGTTGGTCTGTCTGCAGGAAGTGATGAGGGTGTATAGGAGTCGAATGGTGGTGTGAGAAGTCAGGCTAGGGAAGGTAAATATCATCGTGAGAGATATTGTGTGAGCATAGGAGATTAGCCAGGTTAAAATGATCTAAGAGATCTAAAAACTCACAGTGGAGCGTCCGTGTACGGTACGTAGAGGATAATATAGTGAATAATGGAAGTAGAAAGACAAAATAAATTATATATCAGGTTTTAGGATGTCAGGTAGCTAGTAATGTTAAAGAGAGGAGGCAGTGTTTAGTAGACTCCATAATAATTGCTACTATAATCGTTTAGTTATGCCATTAGTATAGTAATGATAAACCGATCCCTGCCGCTAACCTTAACTTAATCCCGTACACTCAAGCTGAAGTAGGTCCATAATAATATTGTTAAAACACATGTGTTTCATGTGCATGGGGTGTATTGTGTGGGTGGATAGATTAATTAGGGTGAAAATGATCTAAGATACCTAAAAACTCACAGCGGAGTGTCCATGTATGGGTATAGCTAGTATGTAGTCCAAAGTAAAAAAAGAAGTCAAGTTTCTCCAAAGAAAAAAATGTGAAAACAGCCCCCCCCCCCCCCAAAAAAAAAGTTGTCAAGACTTGGAATCAAACCTGGTATGCCAGGCATGGTAATTCTCGCGCTATCCACTAAACCATTGTGCCACTGCTGTAGAGGTGGGTCAAATAACCACTTAAATTTATCGATCACTCTCAACGTCATTACTAGCAATATGTTGCCACATATGTACGTTTCACTATTTCACAACCCAACATAGTAGCTACGCTCCGCTGTGAGTAATAATGCATACAGTGCAGGCAATGAGGATTCCTTGCTAACCACACCCCTAGACCGGACTTCACAATTGCTTCTCGGATACTTGCAGCTACGCCATGCTCTGCTGCTCACTTCCCTATCTCAGCTTTCTATTCCAATGTGAACTTGGTGTACGGTCCTCTAATTGGAGTCTGCTGGAGCTGAAGCACGCTCTCATTAGCAGATCCATCAGAGGTTGATGGCAATGCTTTGAGAGTGGAAGATAATGCATTTGGTAATGCAATGTTTTCAGTCCTAGAACCCAATAGCCGTATTGAGGCACACACTGGCCTGTGTAATATTCACTTGCGCTGCCATCTTCCCCTAATTGCTCCAAAGGGGTATAACATCAAAGTTGGTACCTACACTTGCTCGTGGCAAGCTGGGAAGATGCTCGTGTTTGATGACTCCTATGTCCACACAGTGTGGCATAAGAGTGAGGATCGTGGCACACAAGCCGGGGAGAGGGTGTTGCTTATCTTTGATGTGTGGCATCCACAAGTGGACACCCACGAGCGAAAGATACTCAACTACATACTATACATTGTATGAGCACATGACACTATAGCTGGTGACTTATGACATTGTACTATGCTTAAAAGTGCAGGCATAACAATTGTACACATCCGGCACAATCAACAAAAAGCAAATTGTAATGAAAGTGTACAAAGAAATACTTCCTTAAAGTTCATTGAAAGACTATTAATGTCTACAGTTAAGCACTAATAGTGAAAGTGAAAATTAATGTTCATAATTATGGTTATGTATGTTTACTTTCCTTACAGCATGCTTTTCAGTTTCTCAGTGATTTCCTCAGTACTCTTCTGAACTTTGAGAGCCTTCGCTGATAACTCTGCTAGTATGGCTTTGCTACACTCCACTTCCTCCCGCCCTTTCCGTAGCCTCTCACGTGCTTCTTTCAGCGGCTTTTCCAGAGCTACTTTGATGGCTTGTTCAGCTTTCTGTGATGCCCCCTTGGAAACCCTGTTGATCTCAATAGTGACGTTTGCCTGGAATTTTGTCATCCATGCTGTACTTAGTACTCGAAAGGCCCCCTGTACTGCACCGACATTTGGACTGTAGGATGGCACATCATATGGGACGGTTACTTGATAGTGGTGTTTTTTTTTGGGGCCAGCTATCCCATACTTCCGGCCTCCTTTGACAGTATGTGTTTCAGTACGGAATTTGGTGATTGTGCCACAAGAAATGTGGCCGCATAAATTCTGATCACTCACTGCAGCACTATCATTAGTTGACAACTGGAGTTGAAGAGCAGATACTTGTGGAATTAGCCCTTGAACATCTGTATTAATCTGACTGGGTAAGATATCGCCATTCTTCCCAGAGGTTGCAGATACCAAACCGGCATTCAGCTGAGAGAATAGCTTCGTCAGCTCAGCAGTGAGTGTGTTGGTAACAGCTTGCATTGCAGCAGACCAGGTATTTTTCATCTCTCTCTTTGCTGGGTCTGGGAGATGGGCTTTCACTGCACAGATACTTGTAGCTATCGTTTGTCGATTTTCTGATGGAGCAATCCCACTGAGGTGGCCTGAGACTGTAGTGGTAATGACACCTGATATACTGTGTTCCAGCCCAGCAAGAATTGTGTTAACCTGGGGCCTAGCAATGGCGGCCAAGTTGCGGACTTTTTGGATGCTGTCATCAACTAACTTCTGTACAGCGCCAATCATTTTTTCGTGACTGGTAATTGCAGTGTCTTTATTTTCAGCTTTTGCCCTCCTCTGCTGAATTATAGCCGAGATAGCCACAATGTGTTTCGTAGTGTCATCGAGCACGCTCATTTGAAGAATTTGAGTGCACTTATGGAACATTTCTCTTAGCCTTTCTTCAACAGCTAAAATTCCACTCCACTTTTCCAGAGCTGTGCAGAGGGCAGACTTGTTTTTCTCCGTTGCTTTTGGTATAGTTTCGCTTTCATCCTGCTGTGCCTTCTTCAGAAACACTGTGGCTGTCATGAAATCTAGCTGAGACATTGTCGCTGGACAAGCAGACCATTTGCGGGCATTCAAAGCCCATTTGGCACTGAATGGAATAATTGATGCTTGTGGGACATCTACACCAAGGTTTTTCTTGAGGTAGTCAGCAACATACGCTGGGACTGTCTCCGGATTCTCTGAATCATCATTGCCTTCCTCATAGTAGGCATCAACCTGATTGACGAGGAAGAGGATTCGATCAAATTGCTTTGAATCAAGAAGCTGTGGGTGATGTTCCCGCAGTTGTTGGATCAACTTTTCTTCTGATTTGCTCTTTAACACTCGGTAGTTTAACAGGACCACGAAAGCAGCGAGACGATTTATGACTAGTGCGCTCTTTTGCTTTATGTTGGCCATTCCAGCTTCATTGGTTCCAGCTGTATCGGATATTGAGAGGGACAGTGTGGGATCTTGCATTTGAGCCAAGAATGGCACTCGAATGTGAACGGTCAACTTGCTAAATGGGCAGCCTTGACCTTGCCTGACAGTTTCATTGAGCTTGCGCAGGAATGCTTCAATATCCGGAACACCATTGCAGACAAAATTGGACTGGTTGTTGCTGTATTTGCCGACCAACTGTCCATCGGGTTTGCTAGAATCATGGACAACATACACCTCCGCTGCGGTTTGGGTTCGAATCGAAACTGGAAGGATCTCTCTACTAATTAAAGCATTCAGTGTAGAACTCTTCCCAGCTTTGATGAGGCCAACGAAACCAATTTCTAGCTGGTTTGTTTTGTCAAGGCGAGGTCTAGTGATGGTTGCGAGATCACCAGCTCTTTTCGTCTCTCCTAGAGCATCGGCAATTTGTGTGGTCTCATCCACATTCTGAAGGAGATTTGCTGCTTCGATCCCTAGGGAATTGAAATAATCACACTATAATGTCTGCATGCATAACTACTAAAGAAGCTTAAGGTCCAATACCTTGAAGAACTGAAACTGTAGCTGTGGCATGCTTATGCTTTTGTTGCAGTCTCTCTGCCAGCTGAAACTCTTCCACGGTGACATTTTTGAGAGCGTTGACCACAGCTTCCCATGTTGGGACTGGATCGGCCACCTTCAGCCACTTCTTCAACATCTCACACAGGTCGTCTTCGGGGTTCGCATATTGGGCTCGAATGGCATCCAAGTCAGTTGCCAACACTCCCAACTGAAGACCTATGTTGTACCACTTGGTACGGGCAGGATGGATGTCCTGTAACACTGCCGACAAGTCAGCTTCACTGAGACTCATAGCTGAAGTGAGAATAGTACATTATAAATACTGCATCAATTATAGGTTATAAATCAAGCTTTAATACAACCTCAATTTAATTAAATTCCGCATGCAAATATAATTAAGACAGTAAAGAACTACATAAGCTAGGGTCTCAGGTGACCATATATGCATGCAGAGATATTTCACAACTTATCATAATATAGCTACTTTGCAGCATTAATTCTGAAATACCTGAGCACAAGGATCATGTACTTCTAAATATCCAGAGATCCTCAGTTGCGGACAACATCGTGCCATCATGCATAGGCCATAATATTGCGGCCGGCCGTCATGCACAATTGTGCAGTTGAGTCGCAGACATAGCCTTTTATAGTTGCAGTATTATAGGGGACATTCCCTGGGACTTCCCCTCCCCTGTTCCGCCACCTGATATGATTCAGCAGTTAAAATAAAATCAATTTGCACTGAAACTGCCATCACATGCATGCAACTATGACTCAGCTATAATTTTTCTCCACAATAGATAGCAAATTTCTCATGTCATGATATTACTGATTTGATTCAGAACTGTCAATCAATTTTCCTGGGTCTTCTGCATGAGCTGATATAATGGTTGCAGTACTGGTAAAATCAAGCCAGCATGGCTATAGTTCTTCGCATTACGGTATAGTGATATCTCACTGAATGCTCTAGTATTTAATAAGCAGTGTACTTCTGACTGGAGCCACGAACTTTCTCCGCAGGGTACTTCTGAGCGTTGAGAGCCAGCTTGTTGAGAACAGCAGAAGGGAGGTCGACATGGCATCTCTCAGCAAGTCTGATTAAGTAAATCAGCACATCGCTGATCTCTTGACCCAAGTGAGCTCTGTCAGCATCCGACCACCCTTGCATGGGGAGAAACATTGGCAATCAAAACATATACTCACACAACTATAGTTTAGCTACCTGGCAATCCGACATCAACTTCGCCTCTCCACTGACTGAAAACAAGATTCAAAAACATCCAAATTTTACTAGGCTATCCTTTTCATAATATAAATTAATGGTAGTAACTTACAATATTTCTGAAAGCTCTCCAACTTCTCCAACCTTGAGAATGAAACCATAACTTAAGTCACTAGCTACTTGCTGAACATATTTGAGGAGCCATGACAAATGCTGCGAGGTCCATTCCCAGTTTCCATTTGCACTTTGTATATAGGTAAAAAAAACCTGCGGAATGGAACCTGGGAACGAAGCTATTACAGCATTGCTAGTAGCTAGAGTTTGAACTTCACTGTTTATTTCATGGGCACAGTACATTCTTTGTAGTGAATTTACCACTAAATTACATATTGTCCAGCATTGAAGGCCTTCCCCCACCCAAATACTTACTCAGGAGAAGACCTGGAAAAGAGGCCATTAGGATATGTGGCTCCTGCCTAATGCACAATTATTGGTTTCGCTCACCAGTGCCAACAAGAGGTTTCTTGGGGTGTGGTACTTCTCCCAGTCTCTTTCTGCAGCAAAGTTGGCCTGCATTGCCCGACTGTCATGGGAGATACAATCACCGAGCAAGAACAGTTGTAAGGGAGGAGGGATTTCATGTACAGGCCATATCCTAGCAACTTATTTTGAGAAATATGTATACAATGGGACCGTACATGTTTCAGAAAACAGTCCTGTGCCTATGGCCTAACCACACCTCTCTATTTAAAATTGGCCATGACATTGTTTGATGTGGGCTGGGAATGAGGCTATATGGTATATAAACAAATGGGGCTCCCCCCATGCTTTTCATACTGCAAGCGACAAATGCTGGGCCGGGCGAAGGCCTGGGAACGAGGCTTGGCGAAATGAGTAATATCACAAATCACAAGCAGTCTAGACTCTGGCTATGTTTTTACCAGCCCACGTGCACCATGACGCGTTTGCTAATCTCGTTCCCAGACCGTCTGGGAACGAAACCATAAATGATACTATGTTGTGTGTGCAGACTCACATCTCCTCTAATGAAAGTTTCGAACCAAAACTGAACACATCTTCAGATTCTGGCTTGCAGCAATCACCCTCAGCCGACTCAGGAATAGCCTTTGGTTCCATCATCGACAACCTATTGCATGCGGTATTGCGTACTGCGGGGGCGAGCAGTATGAGGTATGGGTATGCGACCAGACGTCTATCCAGTTTTCGTTTTCGTTTTCTTGTTTTCGGGTAATTGGAGAGCAGGTAATGTTTTCTAGAAGCATACAGAGATTTCTAGCTGAAAGGCAGTTGGCCACAGGTAAGCTTAGTGTATTTAATAATATATTAACTTACAAAGATTGATTTTAGCAAAATTGTGTTTATACTTGGAGTAAATTTATTCTATTTACAGCACACCACCTCCAGAGGGCACTACCAACGGTCTGTACCACCAGGCATAAGTCTACATACAGTAAGAGTCCCGGAAAAAGTGCAGTTTAGGTTTGGTGAGGTATCCGGAGCTTAAATCTTGCAGCTTTGCAGTATGTTTATCTCTGGGGAGCTCAGCATAGTCTCATTGCCAGACGATCTTTCATGCCGAAGGAAGACACTTCATCTCGTGAGCCAATCTCACTCGCACAAGTGAGGCTGGCCTGCGAGGCTAGGAAAGTACTACCCCTCCTTCTGTGTGAAAAATCATCTGGCCTGCAAGACTAAACCGTCCTTAGCCTCGTACCCAGGCTGGGTACCAGGTTAAGCCACCCTTTGTTTCGAGCATGATGTGACTGTGAACTTCTTCATTCTGTCAACGTCACTCATAATATAGCTTTATCACTCCCTGCTGATCACTACTGATAACATTACTGTGGTTGTCTCCTCAGAGTACGTGGCAAAGGCGGCCGCAGACACGGGGCAAGACGCGCAGTCGGTGATTAACAGGAACGCCACAACTCTGTTCCTCACAGAATTAATAAGAGGTAAGAGTATTGCACGCCTAGGTCTTGTTGACAAGGCAACGATAACAGGTGAATTCTCTGCCCCAGGTCTGGCCACTACCCTCAGTGCCTTCTTCCGAGAGCCAGCCACAATCAACTACCCCTTCGAGAAGGGTCCCCTTAGTCCCAGATTCCGGGGGGAGCATGCCCTCAGGCGGTACCCCAACGGAGAGGAGAGGTGCATTGCCTGCAAGCTCTGTGAGGCCATTTGTCCAGCACAGGTTGGTGGGTGAGCAAAACTGAGAAGGGGTGTAACTCTTGCTCGTAAAGCTAGCATTAAGGCTGCCAGGTTTAACACAGAGCACTGAGCTAGTACAAAATGAAGAGCAAAATGTGTGTTATTACACCCAGTAGTTATGTATAAACTCCATTATCATACGGCTGTATATATGGAACTAAATTCATAGCTGTTATAGGCTTACTTTTATAGCGGATTCAGTTTCCATTTGAAAATTGGGTTTCCATAACAGCTGGTCTTTGAACCAGCCAGGTCTGCTGAGCGTATCACAATGATCTTCACTAGCAGATCCTGTGTATTGCAATGAACATCGTCATTGTGGTGACAGTGATGTACACAGTGGTGTAACAACTTACAAAACACAATTATCAAGTGGAACTGAAATCTGCTGTATCATGTCTGAGTCACATGCACTGTAGTGATAACACTCCTGTGCTGCCTTTACTAATGCCCCGCTCTCCTCTGAGATGCCTCTCCTGTCCCCCCCCCCATGATGCCTTTCCCTCTCCCCTCCCCCCTGTGATGCCTTTCCCTCTCCCCTCCCCCCTCCCCCCCATGATGCCTTCCCCTCTCCCCTCCCCCCTCCCCCCTGTGATGCCTTTCCCTCTCCCCTCCCCCCTCCCCCCTGTGATGCCTTTCCCTCTCCTGTCCTTCTCCCCTCTCCCCTCCCCCCTGTGACACCTCTCCCTCTCCTGTCCTTCCCCCCTCCCCCCTGTGATGCCTCTCCCTCTCCTGTGGCCACACTCAACGCCTTCTCTCCTTCCCAGGCCATCACCATCGAGGCTGAAGTCCGTGCTGATGGCAGCAGGAGAACCACGAGATATGACATCGACATGACCAAATGCATCTACTGTGGCTTCTGCCAAGAGGCCTGTCCCGTGGATGCCATTGTTGAGGTTAGCCTCTCCCCTCCCCCCTCCCCCCTGTGATGCCTCTCCCTCCCCCCTTCCCCCTCCCCCCTGTGATGCCTCTCCCTCCCCCTTCCCCTCCCCCCTGTGATGCCTCTCCCTTTCCTGTCCCCCCTCCACAGCACTGTGATGCCTCTCCCTCTCCTGTCCTTCTCCCCTCCCCCTCCTGACCCCCCTGTGACACCTCTCCCTCTCCTGTCCTTCCCGCCGTGACACCTCTCCCTCTCCTGTCCTTCTCCCCTCCTGCCTCTCCCTCTCCCCCTGTGACACCTCTCCTCTCCTGTGAAGTCCCCCTCCCCCCTAGCTGTGACACCGAGTCCCTCTCCTGTGGCCACACTCAACGCCTTCTCTCCTTCCCAGGCCATCACCATCGAGGCTGAAGTCCGTGCTGATGGCAGCAGGACCCACCAACGAGATGACATCGACATGACCAAATGCATCTACTGTGGCTTCTGCCAAGAGGCCTGTCCCGTGGATGCCATTGTTGAGGTTAGCCAGTCTCTGCCCATCTAGCCACTGTATCCTGTCCTTATCTCACCCTCTCCCTAAAGCACCGATTACATAGTATTGGTAAACAGCGTCCCCATCTCTCCCTCTCCACCGCACCAATCACTTATAGTATTAGTACACGGTGTCCCTCTGTCCAGCCTACCTACCACAGATTGCATGAATTGGAATGAGGCTGACTGGTTCTCATGCTGTGAAGTCCCGTCCCCCCCCCCGAGTTTTATGGTCTCTCATTCTCCTTGCAGGGCCCCAACTTTGAGTTCTCGACAGAGACCCACCAAGAGCTGCTCTACAATAAGGACAAGCTACTGAGCAATGGCGACCGGTGGGAGAAGGAACTGGCAGCCAACATCCAGGCGGACTTTCTCTATCGCTAACCCCACAGAGCAGTGACTGCACACTATTATGATGCTACACATCCATCACTCACATGCACACCAGCTTTTATGTAAACTGTCGCCACTGCTGCGGTAACTGGTGGTAGTATTATTGTATTCAAGGGCTTATTAATTCCCGTGTATAGTGCTGTTGTCTATTGTGATTGTATGGCAGCGTAATAGAATTACGCTGTCAAGTTAGAGCCTATGGATTCCTCAAAAGGGACCGTCAGGTGCTGGCTCAGTGCACTTCTGTTGCAAATGTACAATCATAACTTCTACCCATGCATGTGATCGTGGCTACTGGAATACCCTATACTTGAGGATTAAGAATTCGAGTTCAAGGATCGTCAGTCTGTAATTAAGGGGTTAGGGGTATGGGAAATTGCATGGATTACACAAAATTAGAGTAAAACAATTATCCATGAGCAAATGACCAAAATTTTGAAATTCCTAAACTTATATTCAGCAGCTCCTGATTATCAAGTTAGGGGGGTTCTCAGCCCTTCAAGTTTGGTAATAACATAGTACTTACCAGTATGTTTAACTGTTACTGCAATGAAAATAACTATTTTTACGTGGACTCTTCATAAAATTTTCATCAGTACATAAAGCTGATCGTAATTATAGCATCATGTATGAACTTACATGAGGAGATAATTATATAGAAGTAATATGACATTAGCTTTGTAAACATAATATGACTACAGTAGACTGTAATGCTCTGTTACACTGTAATGCTCTGTTAGTTGATTGATTCTGGTAGTGATACTGGCAAGAAGAAGAATAATACCTGCAAATGAACAAGAGCCTGCTGCAAGAAACCCAAACCTGGGGATAAAAAAAATTTCCTCCTACATCATCTAGTTAATGACACGTTCTAGCAGTGTTTGACTGCATGTGTTGGTTGAACTGGCGAGACAGACTGATCATTCTGAGTGCCGGCTGTAGAGGGTCACTGAAGCTAGGTGATGGTTCTTCATTACCTGCAGGCATGCAAAAGACAAAGAACACAGATCACGTCAGACCCTACGTCCTTTTCTCTCCCTCCCTCCTCATTCCCAGGCAACCACATTTTTTTCCTCCTGATATGGCCTGGGAATGAGGTTATGTAGCTTGGGTATGAGGTTATGTAGTCTGGAAATGAGGCTATGTGGCTTGGGAATGAGGTTAGGGTTTACTGACCTCGAAAATGGCATTCTGGTATCCGTAGCAGTAGGTGCAGCCAAATGGGTCCATGCTGTTGGTGGAGGGTGACCTGTTTAGCACCACTGGCTTGTCCGAGGGCTGTGTCAGGTAGTCCTGTACCTCACTCCACTGCAATATAGATATCCACAGTCACCATTCCATTCCAAAATGTGTCAACATTCCAGGATAAAGATATCTGATTCCATACTGAAAACAGTCAAGGCTGCAATGACACACAACACAAAGAGTTAGCTTGCCTTAGTCGATGATTGGATGACTATCTCAGAGAGGGTGGAGTCTGGAAGACCAAAGAAGGTTGATAGAAGTAAACTCAACGTTTAGCAAGCCCCCTAGACTCTAGCCTCGTTCCCAGTCTCTCCGGCTCCAGTTTTTGCGTCGCTTGCAGTACGTAAAAACTGGAGCGGAGAGACTGGGAACGAGGCTACCTAGACTCTGCCTAGATAGCTACTTCTCTGACATACCTCTACAGTATTGCTGGTCTACTGGAAAGGTGATTTGAAAGTCGCAGCGGTGATAGCTGTGGAGACGAGAGGGTGAGGTAAGTATGGGTGGAGGGTGGGGTGAGTGTGGGTGGGTGGGAGGGTGAGGTAAGTGTAGGAGGGTGGGGTGAGTGTGGGTGTGAGGCTGTTTCACTCACGTGTTGAAGTTGTAGTGACCTGGGAAGTTAGTGTGCATGACAAACTTCTTCACCCTGTGGCTCACACAGTCAAACAGGACATCCTGAGGGAGAAGTGTGGTCGGTCACCAGCCATGCAACACCATTCCACTGAACTGTCACTGGCTTTCACTGGGCAGCCCTCCGCTCAACAACTGCTGCTCCCTCCATACTACCTTCCCAGGGCAGCCCTCCGCTCCCTCCATACTACCTTCCCAGACTTCGAAGCTGGAGGCTACCTCCGTGTGGAAGAAGTCTTATGCCACCCGATGACACAGTCCAGTAACAAAATTCCACACTTACCAGTCCAAGAGTGAAGTAGTTGAAGAAATAGTCCGAGCATCTGCTTGTGGGTAGCTTGTGAGGGGAGGGGGAGTGGATTCGCATCTGCGTAGAAGGGAGGAAATATTTAGCGTCATTCCCTACCTCGAGTTCAGCTGATGGTTTACTGACCTTATCTTCTGCCTTGAAGTAGAGCTTGCTGGGTGAACCCAGTTCACGGGACACATCCTGAATTGTAATATTAAATTATTAAGATAATAGTTTTACACAACAGTCACATGACGGTCACATGATGGTCACATGATGATCACACCCACCTGTGGAGAGTCCCCAAACCTGATGATTCTCTCAAACAGTCTGGGTCTGGTGTCGCCCAGCTTAGAGTGGTGAGGGTCTAGAGAGAGGGAGGGAGGGAAGGAGGGAGGGAGAGTGCACAGACTATCTGCATTGGACTCACAGACTAGAATAAAAAAAAACTCACCGTCTGCCATGAGATATAGCTTGAGTCCAGCTATAACTCCTTTCTCCCTCACCACCTCCACCTTATTACCATACCAGTTACCATGGAAACACTCTAGAGGCAGGCTGGGTGTGCTGATAGAAGCACAGAGAGGAAGACAGCAAGACAGACAGTAACATGACCACGAAAAGGCCCTGCAAGGCGGTACACATACCTAGCCTCTGCTGGGTCATTGCCTCCAAATATGCACATTCGGGAGAGTTCCAGAGACCTCTGTGCACCCGGCTCAGAAAAGTCCGAAGTTTCACCTGTGAATCCAGCCTGCAAATACATAAAGCACAGTTGAGGCATACAAGAACAATGCCCACTCCTTAGGATTCCTTGAATAAAAAGGACAATTTATATGGCACTGCATTGTCCTTATTATTTAAGAAATCCTAGGGATCCTTGAATAATAAGGACACTATGTGCCACTCTATAGGCTCTACACAATGCACATCGAGTCATCTAGTTACTCCATTGTCCTTATTATTCGAGGAATCCTATGCATTGTCCAGAGGATTCCTCGAACAATAAAGCTCTATACAGGTATGTAGTGGGAATAGGCGTAAGCTAGTGATGCTCACAGTTTCGGGGAGGCCCCACAAGGGGAAAGCAAAGAGGATTCCTCTGAAGAGCAGCAGAAACACCTGCTGTTTGCTGTCGACTTCTGCAGGGGGGGGGAGGCGGGGGAGGTGGGGGAGGGGGGGGGGGGGGGAGAAGGAAATTGACAATATGAGGACCAATGCAATTAGCAATCAGAATCCTGTTGCTGTATTACACTGCAGCGCACCAAACAATAACTACATTTCGTTGTTGCTTGGAGGAAGCAGTGACTATTCACAACAGAGAAAGTTAGAGTATGGATGAGGGTGGGTCGACTCACGGCCAGGTAGGGTGGGTCCAAATGTGTGATGAATCTGCTCGACCGTTGCAATGAGCTCAGGAGAACAGAACGGCTTGTTGCTATGGGAGAATCAAAACGACATGCAGGCATACATCAGATGATGGTCCATACCATCATAGCCGCTAGCTAGAGTAGTACTCACCAGTACTTTAGCTTCACTTTGGTGACATCATACACTTCTATCTTCTGCACAGAACAGAGGAGGAAGTAAGTGCCACACAGCAAGGCTAGCCCTGTCTGTACCCCCAGGACTCCCCACCCAGATCTTTTCTCGTAGCTGTGGACCATCCAGCCTACACACTAGTCCCGGTGGCCAGTCTCCACTCCACAGGTTTTTTCGCATATAGTCAGAAAAAAAAGCTGAAGAGTGAAGACTGGGAATGAGGCTACCTAGACACAGCAGTGGATATAGTCTCTCAAAATGGCTTTATGGTAAAGCACTGGGAGGGGGTACTGTGGTGAAAGACTAATTTGTACTCTGACGGACCTTCAGTCTCTGGGAGACAGGGTCGAATACCAGCCTGATCCCATCGCCAGTGAGATCAATCACCAAGTCCATGTCCAGGGGGTGCTGAAGAGGAAGAGGTAGAGACCTGCGTCAGTCCGTGATCTGCTGTAGCCACAGTCTCAACACTTACTAACCAAGACACACTCTGCAGAACAGACCTGTTCACTGTACTTGATCTGTACATCTTTGATGGCCGCACACTGTCTCTGCAGAACTTCAACGGCTTGAACAACGGGCATGCCTGGATCACGGGACCAGGGAGCAGAGAGGGAGAGAGACAGAGACATCCTCAAAGAAAGGTAGTTTCGGGCTGTTTTAGGAAGATTCTGACCTCCCCACTTACCAAGGACGAATTCCCACTGATCATTACCCAGAGCCCTCTCTGGGATCACTTCCAGATCAAGCATCGCCCCCTCTTGAGGAACCTTCCAGCTACCGCGGCGGCCAGCTATATGCGGATGATGTCATTGTTTACATTTACGGCCACGCCCGTTTACGCACCGCGAAACCCGAAAATTGTCTGGACCACGAAACAAGGCGAAATTGCATCCAGACCCCGAAACAATGTGGCTCCCTTTACAGAACAGCACAAGGTGGATATACTGATACACAATAGCAGACTATTATGAGGGTTTTTTGGTACAGCTGTGGCGGTCAGCATCTTCATTGCTTCATAATACATACTACATGTTGGAATGTCTACTACAAGTCTGAGTGCGTCAGTCGCTCTCTTCTGTCTCATACTGATCCTTGATATGTTTCCACAGTCTCTGCAGGGGGGATCAAAGCAACAGCAGTTCAATCATAGACCACAGCAGCAGCTAAATCTCAGTATCAGGCACCTGTACCAAGGGTAGTCTCGCGGGCCAGCCCACTTACTTCCGCAGCACCAATCGCTTTCAGTATCGGCACGCGGAAGAGTGGTCTGGAGACTTAGGACCACTTCACGTGAAGCCTCTGGAACGCAATAATTGGCTTGAGTCACGAGAAAAGACACGCCCACGTACTGCAAATGTGATTTTTACCTTCTAGAATGCTCCAGATTTTATCAAAATCAATCTCAGAGAATCTGCAATTCTGGGGGGGGGCATGCCCCAGCCCAGACCCCACTAGATGGCACACTGTTGCACACTATACAGTTGCCCCCTTAGTCTCGCGTGCGAGACTATTGCCCCCTAACTTCCTCTAAGACCAGTTTTGCCCCGCCCCTTGTAAAAGAAACCCTGCTAATCTACATGCTCATACTAATTGGAATGGTTTTGTGACATCTACAGACGATATGTAGCCTTCCTCTTAAAGCGAGCGGTTCGATTTTTGAAGGTACTTTACAAAGTGGTGTGCATTTAAAAGGAAAAGATCATTAGCACTCACCCCGTGGTTCATTCTTTCCCATAAGGCGTCTGCTCCTTTATCAAAGGCCCTCTCAAAAAATACGGCTCCCACCAACATGGTCACCACGAACGCGGAAGTTCTTCTAAAGAAGATGTTGTAGAGAGTCGTACTCAACGCCATTTTTCTCGCTCTCGGTGGTGACGTCACTACAATCCGCTCCGGATCCCGTTCCATTCTGTACGTTTGGATCCTGGGCCTATCCACAGGGGGGAGTATGTCCGAGCTAAGGAGAAGGGCCTCTGCAGCTGTAAAGGGTTCAGGAGGAGATGTCACTCTCCCACAAGTGATCCAGCATATGCGAACAGGCCAGCTCATCTCCGGGGCACCAGTGAAACCCTATAAGTGGTTGGAGTACACAGGCCGACCCAAGACAGACCAGGAACGAACGGCAGAGAGGTTCTTGGAGAGCTGCACCTTCAAGTCTGCCGCCAGCTGTGTAATGGGTTCGTTCATTGTTTTGTAGGGAGGGGAATTATCAGCAATGAATTAATGCCATAATGTACACACACATGCATTCATACACACACACACACACACACTCACGCACACACGCACACACACATGACTGCAGGGTTTGGTCTAGGAGGAGCTCTTGGTCTCTTTATGGCCGGGCTAGACTCCCCCATCACCCACGACTCTCAGAGGATGACCACAAGGGAGACGTTGCGAGACATGGGGCAGAGGGCAAGATCCTACGCCAAGAACTTTGCAATCGTGGGGTTCATGTTTGCAGGCACTGAGTGCTTATTAGAAAGTGTAAGTTTGAAGAATGATGTACAGCTGAGCCTGAATGGACCAAGGTGCCATGCCTTGTGTTGGGGTTGAGGGTTCTGTGAGACTGGCAATATACTATTGAATCTCAATGGAATGGATAATGAGTTCTTGCACATGGCTTGAGGTTCTGTGTCTGGGAATGAGACTGGTAACCTGAATAGACTGTGGCTTGTGTCTGGGAATGAGACGGCTAAAACAGCTGAATCTCAGTAGGTTTAATATACCACTCTCCCATTTGGCCTTCCCCTCTGCAGTACAGAGGTGAGAGTGGTCTCTCCACCAGTGTAATGTCAGGCTGCATTGTGGGTGGAGTCATTGGACTGAGAGGTAAGGCAGCTGTTCCACTATGTATACTTTACAGTAAGTAGCCATTTTATTACCACTAATTATTGTGCTACAACACGCACACACACACACACACACACACACAGCTGGAGTAAAGACAGCTGCAGCCAGCTGTGTAGGTTTTGCAGCCTTCTCTGCTGCCATTGACTACTTCCTAAGACACTGACCACCAGCCTCTCTCTCACTCAGTCCTGTACTACATATTCCACATGTACAGCACCGACACTTCAAGAAATCACAAACTTCAAATCCAATGATATGTCGTGGTATACCGTGTGAATGTGAATATAACATCATAATAAATTATGCACGTATAGGATAGTTCAAGCTGAAAGATAAAACCACAAGAAAAAATGGTGGAAATTAAAAAATTGAGAACACAACAACATACCCAAAATGCAAATAAAACGCACACACAAATTAAGTGATGTGAAGAGAGAGAGAGAGAAGGAGGGAGGGAGACAGAACGAAAGAAAGAACAGTAGCACACAAAAGCTGATACTCGACATCCGATGAGCTAGGCTAGAGATATCAAGTGATGAGCATTAGCTTCTCCTGCCATGGTCCCTGTTTGACCTTGGCGTACTTCTCCACGACTGAGAGAATGGAGAGGGCATCCACGTGACCCATTCTCCCGGGGTTAAAGTACACCTCCCGATCTAGCACCCGCTGGCTTAGCATCCGGACATGTTCTTTGCTGAGAAGGGGAAAACCAGGAACACCATTGATACGCAACTTTCATTTCCAGCTCAGCTGCTGCTACTTAGATTCTCTCGTCTTATAAAGATGGCCATTGAAAATGGCGGTTTTAAAGTAGCTATACTAGGTAGAGTCATACTGGCTTTTACAATAGCAAGTTAAGTGACAATATCCAACTGCCTATATACTGTGGAAATGAAACCCTATACTTAGCCTATACTGATACTTTGCCTATAACTTCACTATATACTGATGTACTACTAATATCTACGGAGTATATACAGGCATCCATACTGCATGATACTCTATACTAGTATAACCACTGCAGCATTTGGACTCTTCAGGGGTGAGGGGGGGGGGGGGGAGTGGCCTGGGGACGAGGCTACATCCTGATAGCAGGAATAGCATTGTAAATGTGGCTAACATGAAGCTGTCTACTGTAAGACATTTGGACACCCGGAGAAGAAAAGGTCATACCTTGTGCACAAGGATGCAGTTCTATAATTATGCACACGTTCATACCATGGGTTCATATCTCTTTTCTCTTTTATTCGCAGCAGAAAGTAGTGGGCTCGTTTTACTGATGGTGTGTGTGTGTGTGTGTGTGTGTGTGTGTACCTGAGTGCAATCTGTAGAACTGAGGGGTCCCGGAGGTACTCTTGGTGTGCTCTCCGAAAGGCATGACGGACGTGGTAGACTGCAGTGTTAGGGAGGGCTGGAGGGAGAGGAGTAATTTATAGTACATTACATCATTCATTTCATTGGTTGAATTCAGTTTTGGCAGGAAACTGTTCACGTCTTCAGAGCATTTATCCTACCTTCGCACTTTCGCTCCGTTGCACTATAGATGGCAATATTGTTGTGTGGTTTATGCCCTAAAAATCGTTGCTCCATTTCGTCTCCCTTCTTCAGTCCCGCGTCTAGCTCATACAGCTGGGTTTGAAGGGATTGCCACTGTGTGTGTGTGTGTGCGTGTGTGTGTGTGTATGTGTGTGTGTGTATGTGTGTAGTGTTAGAGCAGAGACATACAATCATGTAGCCTCGTTCCCAGGTCCATGTGTGCATTTCGCTTAACTAGCTGTGGGCCTGGTACTGGTAGTAACAACAGGTGTCCATAAACACACTGGAGTGTTCACATGCTCATAGGCACAATGTCGAGGTATAGTTGCATTCAAGGCTAGGACCATTAAAGTCACACAAAAAACAACAACGAAAGCGGAATGGAAATCCCAACCAAAATAAGGCAGGAACAACACCGTAATACTTTATAGATTGCCACCCCTACATATTTTTCACCATGCCCCATGGTGTTTGCCCCATACCATGCCCCATACCATGCCCCATACCATGCCCCATACCATGCCCCATGGTGTTTGGTGTTTGTTCCCGACAAAAATAGTCGAGAATGACTACGTAAGTCATAAAAGCTTATACCTACATCTGGAGCAGACATATGAACATATTATTTTGTACACATTCAATGTGGCAACCATTTTTTCTGTGCCATCCCTTAGAAGAAGTGTGTTAGTGGCTGACCAGTGCGTGCAGCACCTCCTGCTCCTGGTGCAGTCCCTCGTCTGCCAGCAAAGTGATGACCGTGTTCATGTACCGCTGAACATACAGACACTTCTTCTCCAACTGTGGAGTGGCCTGTAGAGGGTGAGGATATGGGGTTCAGACGGCCAGACAGACACACAGACACAGATAGGACAGTCAAAAGAACACAGACAGACAGGGACAATATAGGCAAACACAGGCATACGTCACTAGCCCAATACTTGACTATATATCAAGCCAGGGGCCAGGAAGACAGAACTGGATTTGAGACTAACTGGCTGCCTCTTCAGAGACTTGTGCACCCAACTCCCGGCTCTCGTCCTGAGGGTAGCGGCACGGCCCAGCTTGTCCTGGACATCCAGCCCTACCTCCTCCTCCCCCTCGTCCTCCGGCAGACTGCTGTAATCTCCGGAGTCTTCCAACTTCGAGACATTGAGAGTTGCTTCATTTAACGTCATTTCCACTGGCGTCATCAGCCCGGCTGAAATCGACTCATTGGCGTCGTAGCGGGCATCCATTTCACTAAGTATCGACTCTTCTACATCGTTCACAGGACCGAGTCCTTCAGCCGCCTCATTGACTAGCGTCTTCCCACTGGAGAGCAAACTGCCACTCCGGGCGATCTCAAACTCTGGACCATCCACTGAAGTTCCCTTGTCCAGCTCCGTGGGACTATCTGTAGTATTATCACCTGTTGCGTTGTCAGGCTGACCTTCGGGACCATCTACTGAAGTGCCACCATTAGTAGCTGTCTGTTTCACGACTTCAGGTTGGGCAGGCTCGATTTCAATCATTCCGTTCTCTGGAATATTTTCGAGTTCGGTTTTCTGGACCTCTTCTCCTTTCGCTTCTGTCTCAACATTGTCGCTCTCGACTTGGGATATTGCCGGCTCTGGAATCCCATTTGTTGTACTGGGTTCTTTGTTGTGTTCTGGTTCTTTGTTGGCGATGATTTGCGACTGTAGGGTTATGATGTCATCGTATTCATTATTCTCTCCTTCCCCCGGCATCACTAAACTGGTTTCCGTGGGTCCGTTAACGCTTGCCTCTGCTGATAGCGTCTGCTGGGACTCAGTGCTGCCCACAATGAGGCCGTCTCTATGCTCACTCAGATCAGGCTCCGTCAAGTCTTTTTTCTCGGTGGCCACTGGCAGAGGCGATTCGCTTCTTTGCCGTGGTAGATCTCCATTCACTAGAGCTGCTGTCGGCCGTGTGGATGCTTGTACAATGCTCTCTTTCACTGCATGCTCTTCTGTGGGAACGAGCTCTCCGTTCTCGACTGTATCGTCTGCAGGGCCCTCTTGCGCTGCAGAGTCTTTGCCTGGCTGGCTACTGCTTCCAGCTGCCCCCGTGTCTACTTCACCCTCCACCTGATCCTCGGATACACTTTTAGGTACCTTAGAGTATTTTAGCTTGTGTGTATTCTCCAGTAGCATGTGCTGTAGCTCTGTACTGGACACAAAATCCGGGTCATCATCAGAGTCGGAGGAAGGCTGGGGCTTGAAGCGCCAGTTTCTGAGGGTACCGGGTAATGTATCTGTCCTGTTTACAGGTGCAGGAGGTGGAGGAGGAGGAGAACGTGATGAGCCTGCGGGAAGGGCAGCTGGCATCTTCGGGGGTAGCTTCGGTCTACTGTGGTCGTTGGCAGTGCTTTTCACAGCTGGCTGACGATGTGGAGAATTTGAATGACGAAGGTGTGGTGGTTTCGGGGGTAACTCGGGTGGCAGCTCTCGAGGATGGTCCTCTCCGCGCGTGAGAGTGCTGCTCGTCTCGAGCCCCTGTCCTTCTTCTCTCGTGAGAGGGAGGGATGTTTCCCGTGCCGACTGAAACAAACTGGATCTGTCCGTGTCGCTACTCAGCGCCAAAGGACCCGATCCCGCGGAAATTTTCTTTTGCTGCGAAAAGTGGTCCCCCGGAAGAGTGGGAGAAGGGGTCGCAAAGCCCTCACTACTGCCTGTGCTGGGTCTCGACTCGGTAGCTTCATCGTCTGAATAATGATGTTCGGCTGGCTGTACGCCACCACCTTCTGCCGCCATTGCCATTAGGTGAGGTTGGGATGGCGGCGTGTGGAAGTCATTCGTGGCATTAATGGGGGGAGCCAGATCATCAAGGCAGTCGTCTGCATAAATATTAATCCTCTTAACTCTTGGATTGAAATCGGTGCTTTCTTCTTCATTCGGAATGGGAGGAAGTGGGCGATATGCCAATGTGTTTTTCTTTGCCGCACCTTCGTGTGACTTCCCATGGGTAGGAGCCTTTTTGAGAATGGACTTGTTCTTGGGGTTCGGGTTGTAGATTGCGATTCCCTCCCGGAGATCGAGCTGAACAGCGTCTTCCGAGCTGATGGAACCTCTCTTCGGCAGCGCCCTTGGATTGGGCGTGCTCGATGCTATTGGAGCGTTAAGCCCGACCTCTTGAACTTCTGCGTACATGTGGTCTTCGGGCGGCTTCTTCAAAGGGCTAGTGGAGCGGGAAAGAAGAGCCAGCGACGGCGACATCTGCTTGTGTGGCGAGTTCTTTTTCCGCCACTGTCCTCTCTGCCTCCCGCTCTTTGGGCCAGGCGACTGAAAGTGCCAGGACATGGTGGAACTAGCCAGCCGGGGGTTAGCGTCCAGAGAGGAGTAGGTGGACTGGAGGGCCGAGAGGTCCTTGCGCTGATCGTCAGCCATCTCCTCCTCTTCCCTGGTCAGGTAGACTTCAATCACCCACACCTTGTCAGGAGTGATATTGTCTGGAGTTTTGAAGATGAAGAAACAAATCAACGAACAGTACACTGGTAGTCACCGGAGGCACTAGCCAAAATTCTATTTAACGCCCCCAAAAAGCACTATAGCTTACCTTCTACTATCGACTTGCTGTTCAGCTATAGTAAAGGGGATTAGCCAGTGATCAATTGACAATGAAAGGACAGATACAGACATACAGACCAGCAATACACAGGTGTCAGCCTGAAGATATTATTCTCTGACCTCGATTCCCTGCCCTCCGGCTAATACCAGCTTCTCTGTCAGCATCGGAGGAAATTGGCTGCAGACGATCTTGGATACGGGTGGTAGAATCTGGGAGGTTGAGAGTGCCCTGAATGAGGGGGTAAGGAGGTGAGTAAGTGAGTGAGTGAGTGAGTGACTGAGTGAATGAGTATGTGAGTGACTGAGTGAGTGAGTGAGTTGGTGAGTGAGTGAGTGAGTGTGTGAGTGACTGAGTGAGTGAGTGTGTGAGTGAGTGAGTGAGTGTGTGAGTGAGTGAGTGAGTTGGTGAGTGAGTGAGCGAGTGAGTGAGTGTGTGAGTGAGTGTGTGTGTGTGAGTGAGCAAGTGACTGACTGACTGAGTGAATGTGTGAGTGAATGACTGAGTGAGTGTGTGAGTGAGTGAGTGACTGAGTGAGTGAGTGACTGACTGACTATAGCTGTGCCTGTATTAGAAGAAGTTATCTCTCTGCTTATGAATACTCACATACTTTGTGTGTATAACACAACACTTATCAAGATGGAGAATTAGTCATGTCTAGCAAGCGATTCCTTGAATAAATGCACTTATCCAAAGACAGTCACTACTCACTCCTTGGTGTGTGTAATGCAGCCCCCAATGATGGAGTAGTGCTGTTGACACGCCCGCAGCACCCGCGATGCCAGCAGGAACACACGAGGACCATCCTATAAAGTGAGTGTGTAGTGTGTGATACACTGAGTCGGTAAGTAACAATGCATAGCCGGTTACTTTCAGGTGTGTGATTTGCCCACATCAGCAGATTTTGAGTAGCTGGCTAGCACTTGTCCCAGGCCCATACCGCTCTTTAAAACTTCACAGGAGGAAAGTTAATTTTGCAGTTCACGATAACTCCGTGAATATTTAACCCAATGAAAATAATAGCAGCCAAAAGTCGTAAATGGATAAAATGCGAGTGCTCACTTTAAATTATAAATCTGTCAGCTGATGCATAATGGTAAAAGGTCTGCTGGTTGAGTACGTACATCATACCCGAACCTAAATACAAAATGGAGTTGAGTACACTAACGCATACCACGCCTGTACAAGCACACTACAAAGTCACAAATGGTCAGTGCTTGGATGCAGTGGTGACTAGCCTCATCCCTAGTCTCCACTCCCGGCTTTTTATTTTGCCTGCAGTAAAAAAAAAACTATATCAAGAAAGCTGGGAGTGGAGACTGGGAACTACGGCATTAGGGGGATATACATACATGTACCTGTGTGTATATACATCGTCTATCTATCCCACACACAAGTAAAGGAGGATCAGGCTCAGAATGAAGTAGGCCTGGTAACCCAGGGTTCAAGAACCAGCCTCTTTGTTGCCCTGTCTAGAAAAGAAGCACATTTGTGCGGCCGAGAACAAGACTATAAGGTACTTACCATTCCCCAAGCAGTTGGGTCCGTGTAGGGTAGCATGTTGAACATGGCCTGAACGCTGTGCTTGTCTCCGCTCATGTGCTGGAGGATTAGGGTGAAGATGCTGGCCATGTACCGGGTGAAGATCTCCCAGTCTCCCTGTGACGTCTGCAAGAGATTTAAAAGATCATGCCAATCCAGGACACGAAGGATCAAAAAAATCAAATGGAGAGCCCGATAATGCAAACCGCAGAGCCTAGTTGGGCCTCATCAGTGTGGTGTAGCACCTGAAATTGACCAGCTGACCAGCAGGTATGCTAGTGATCTCTCTACCCCTGCCTGCCTTCATGTACTCACTACTTCCTAAGCTCTATTCCAGAAGAGACCATGCACCAAGTAACTGCATTTAGCGGAATTGCAAAAAGTGTCAGGTTTTATGGACTGGGACTAAGCAACCAACTGTAAGGGACACACCTTCATAAGAAGTTACTCTCTAAACTCTCAGTAACGTGACTGGTTGCCGTTATCAATAACTACCTGTGATGGCAAATTATAAGCCCATAATCTCCCCATCATATTATTAACTAGCCCCTCCTCCCCTCCCTCCCCCCCTACCCTCCCCTCCCCTCCCCTCCCCCTCCCTCTCTCTCTTTCTTCTCCCCATCTTCTTTGCCAGCCCCCCAGGCTAGTGCATGAATAGCTCCCTGAAAAGGAGTGTCCCATGACCAACTCACTCATGTGATCATCCACACTCCCACTCACTCTACAATCACTCACACTACAACACTTCCAAGATAACGTTCCTACACATTAGAGTTTACTCATCCACCGGACAATGGTAAAATACCGGTCCGTGTGAATTTTTTTAACCCTCAGAATAAAAACACCACTCATGCTGATGCAGTCTCATTCCCAAGTACTCATAGCCTCATTCCCAGGTCCTGGACAGAGAGCCAATATGTAGCAGCAAAGTTATTCTCATTCCAGGCCACGTGGTATGTGGTCTGGGAATGAGGCTATGCGTCTATCTGCAAATTCCTATTTTGTACTATAAAGACGGGTCCAAGACGGTAGCCCAGTTCCCAGTTTCTGTAGCAATGGGAATGGGACTGCTCTGTCTGGGAATGGGACAGCTTAGATTGAGACACTCCCATCAAAATCTTCTACCTGTATAGCAAGCACAATACAGTAGCTCCAGGCTATGTTAGCCCCGCCCACCTTCATGACAGCAGCTGGTGAGTGATAGTAGAATCGGAAGCAGTTGTGAATAGTTTTCAGACACTCCACTGCACCCTCCCTGGGCTCGTCATGTCGCCCTTGGAGGCCCTGAGAGAGGAGAGGGGCAACGGTATTAATCTGAACCCAAGATTTCCGGGATTGGGCCACTTTTAAGCTAGTCTCATTCCCAGTCTCCACTCCTAGCTTTATTTCCCGCAAAGCGTGAAAATTCCGCGAAAAAAAGCTGGGCGTGGAGACTGGGAGGAAGGATACTTTTAAGCTAGGCCTGCAGTTCGCAGCGGATTGGTACCTGCCATTAATTACTTAAGTAATTAAGGGTGAATAGTGAGGGTAACCATTGTGTAATAATTACGTAATACTGAAATATGTAATGGTGTTGGAATCTTTCTCTAGCCTTGTTCGCAGTCTCCCCCATCCAGTTTTTTTTTGTCACTCTCATTCCCGCTTTTCCATACTGCATACTTATGACAAAAAAGCTGGGAGGGAGAGACTGGGAATGAGGTTTGTGTTTCTCTCTATACATGCACTCACCATGATGTAATGCTGCCCCAGGGCCTGTATGGCAAAGCCAGTGCTCCTCAGTCTCAGGTAGTCTGGGTATTTACCGGTGAAGTTCATAGTGCAGAGGGTAAGGCCAACCAGCTGAGAGCAGCGCTGCTCATACTGGGCCTGAGGAGGAGAGGGGGAGAGGGTGAGAGGGGGAGAGGGAGAGAGGGAGAGAGGGGAGAGGGGGAGAGGGGGAGAGGGGGAGAGGGGGAGAGGGGGAGAGGGGGAGAGGGGAGAGGGGGAGAGGAGAGGGGGAGAGGGAGGAGAGGGGGAGAGGGGGAGAGGGAGGAGAGAGGAGGGAGGAAGACTCGTAACATTGTGGCGTATTGCCCTTAAAATGGCAACACACCACTGTACAGACCCTCCCCTTGCAATTAAGCAGAATTTAGCGTGCCCATTCCGTCACATGGGTCTCTTAACAGTGCTCAATGACAGGGGTAGTGACGGTCAATGATACTGGCTCCCAAATCCTGACCCTGCAACAGCCAGCTGTTTGCAAGCAGAATGTTCAGCCGATGCTAACATTCATAGTAGTCTTTAGGAGGGGACTTGCGTGAACCCCTTCGAATCTCCCCTCCCTACAAAGCTTCATAGTAGTCTTTAGGCCTTCCAGGAGGGGACTTGTGTGAACCCCCCTCTCTACAGGCCTGCAATACAGCATTGAGTTCACTGAAACTGACCATACGAGTAAACTTCACCTTAGCAATTAATCAAGAGACTAATTGAGAGTGGGTAGCAAGTTTGGCAATGTGACTAAACAAAAACTGTCTTGTTTGATTATGCATGTACACAGTGCTAGTACATGGAATACTGGCGGTCTAATTGCATAGACAGCGATGACAGTATGCCTGCAGTGCTGCCACACTCGTAGCCAAAAGACGCCCCACAAGTTTACAAACCACCAAGTCACATGACCAGTGCAAGCCATGCGGCCCATGCACAGAAATCATTGCTAAAAAGCCTACTACAGTTTGTCTACTGCGTACAACTGGTTTGAGCTACCATAGATAATATATACTGCACGCTGCATATGTTTTGTACGGAGTTACTAAGACAAAGTGTGCAGAATGCAGGCCTATTAAACTCATTAGGTTCTAGCTGGGAACATGTACAAAAACTGAAGATTGAAGCTACACATTAATACTGAAAACACGATACTACTATTTAGCTATTAAAGTGGGCGCGCCATCAATTATCTAAGCATCACTGCCAACCTTTGGCCCATGCCCAAAGGCCGAAGTGGGCGTAGGTTCATCGTGCGGCTTACTTTTTTCAGGTCTGCCTCGGGGGTGTATACAACCATGGCGTTCACCAGCGTGTCCCCCTCCTGCTTCA
This sequence comes from Phakellia ventilabrum, assembly GCA_963921505.1. Classification (NCBI taxonomy): domain Eukaryota; kingdom Metazoa; phylum Porifera; class Demospongiae; order Axinellida; family Axinellidae; genus Phakellia; species Phakellia ventilabrum. The sequence continues at coordinate 5,868,262 of OY997390.1, forward strand.
ATCTCGAGAGATCCACGATAAAGAAGGTCCGTTCCTTCTCCGTGGTTTGGTAGATTGCCTCCATAACTAGGTCTATGCATGTGTATACTTTAGCTACCGATCTAATTATAAACAACAAGTGCAAGAAATTTTAAAAGCATAATAATGATATTCATACAACTTTGTGCCCCGTACCCCCTGAACCCTATTTTTGCCTGCAGCAATTGCAGCTTGATTTGATAAGGCCTCCGGGACACGGAAATGAGCGAAGGAAGCCTCATTAATCGCGCTTCCAGTTTAGTCTCGCGATCTTCTAGTTATGGAACTGGCAGTCTGAACGATCTCATGTTGAAGCGTCAGGAGAGCTCGTATTTTTCGGACGGTGGAGGGGAGTTTCACCTGAAGTATGAACCTAAAGAGGTCCTTGGGAGGTGAGGGCCGGCCCAATGAGGCGGAAGCATGGAACTGTGCCAGCGCTTATGTAATTTTCAGTTAAGTTTAAGGGCTACGTTCTTGGAGTCGTTGTCATTGGTACGCATCACTGCTTAATCGGCATGCTGTGTTATGCTATGTGCGGTATTACGTATCACCTGATGCAGGAGTATCTTATACACACACACACACATACACAGGGGCCTCTCCAGCACAGTTCGGCGGTGTGTGGCAAGGGACACCGGTCAAGAATTTGCCGTCAAGATCATAGACAAGTCTCAGGACGAGGCGATATCTGAGTCCATAGCCGCCGAAATACAAGTCCTCAGTGTCTTGCCCAAGCACAAATATATTAGTGAGTCTTGGAAGAAAGCTGCACCTCACTGCGGTGATGCACACGACATCATGGTATTTATAAGCGGCAAAAGCGTGGTGGGTTATATAGTACTATCAAGGCTGGATAAGTTGTACTACCCATGGCGCTAGTGAGAGAAACAACATCGGTCTCGTGCATTGCTGCAATGTAGTACTGCCACTCCAAAAAAATTATGGCTGCTGTACACAGTGCAGCGCTTACAGTCCGTTTGTGTTGTATGATGTCATGATGATGTCATGCATAATCCTATACACATCCCCCAAATGAAAGTTATTGCCAGGGGATCTTGAAGATGATTGGCAAGAACTGGTGCCTTGTAAAAGTCAACCACCTAAACAACTGTTTTTCTTTTGTGCACAGTTAACCTTCAGGACGTGTATGAGTCCCAAGCATACATCTTCATGATCTTTGAGCTGTGAGTTTGGCTTTATCTTACACTCGAATTGGTCTTGTCTCCAGCCCTACCTTACAGCTTTAGGAGCCTGGGGATGAGACTGCTTGTAGATTTATGGGCTTGTGTAAACTCTGACCTTCACTTTGACCTTGTAGTGCAACTGGAGGAGAACTGTTTGACTACCTCACGAAAATGGTTAAACTATCAGAGAAGAAGACAAGGTATTGCATTAAAGTCACCAATATCTGATAGCACGTGGCACTGTCATGGATACTGGGGGTAAATGGTTTCACTTCTCCTTTGCAGGCAAATTATGTTGCAAGTATATGAAGCAGTGGAGCACATGCACTCTCATAACGTCATCCATAGAGACTTAAAGGTGTGTGTGTGTGTGTGTGTGTGTGTGTGTGTGTGTGTGTGTGTGTGTGTGTGTGTGTGTGTGTGTGTGTGTGTGTGTGTGTGTGTGTGTGTGTGTGTGTGTGTGTGTGTGTGTGTGTGTGTGTGTGTGTGTGTGTGTGTATGTATGGGTGTGTGTGTGTGTGCTTGTCTTTCACCAGGCTGCCCAAACATAACACCGTTCTCTCTCTCGCTTCCTCCTTCAGCCTGAGAACATTCTCCTTGACAACAACCTCAACGTTAAAATTTCCGACTTTGGCTTCTCAATTATCTCAGATGAGAATGATTCCCTATCAGGTGAGGAACCTTGGTAGACTTTCTGCTAATTTAACGAAATTAGCCATGAGCAGGACCAGGAGCCTAATTAAAGATCATGCCTATATCACTGTCCAATATATCTTGAAGAGTACATATAGCTAGAAGAGGTATAGACTTGTTTTCTTTCTTCGTTGCCTGAGAACTACCGTATAGCGGGTTATTTTCGTGGGTGCAAATTTTCGTGAAAAGCTTGCGAGGTCGTTAGAAATAATTTTTGTGGTTCTAAATTTCGTGGCGATTTTATCGCGAATGCGCAATGACGCTCGACTTTGTACAGCAGATCGTAAAGTTCGTGGGTGGAAAATTTCGTGACTTGTCAGTTGACCACGGAAATAGCGAAAATTGGCACCCCACGAAAATAACCCGCTATACGGTATAGGTGTTCTCGCCCATGCAAAAAATTATCCTTCACCACCCTTCTACCCTACGCATCACACACGTGAGAAAAAAAATACAGACCCACAGCTAGCTAAAGTGAAACACACACGTGGGTCTGGGAACGAGGCTAGGATGGACCCTAGCTAATGCATCCCCTCCCCTCCCCCCAGAGCTCCTAGGTACCCCCGGTTACCTGGCTCCCGAGATGTTGAGGAGGTCCGTGGAACCTGATGCACCTGGCTATAACAGAAAGATTGACATGTGAGTTACTGCCACCTTCGGGTCTGTGCCAGTGGAATGACGTACACATGGGACTACCTTTGTTGATCTTGTGTAGCAGGTGTAGCTAGTCGTCTGTTCTTGTACTCTTTGGTGATCGGTTTTAACAAAAGTTTTGACTGTCCACATGCAGCATTAGTACCCTAGCCCCGTAGCCAGGTCTTTTCCAGCCCATATTTTATTAACCTCGTACCCAGGCCTTCCACGCCCCGATTTTTCTCTACAGTTGCGAGATAAAATCTGGGCATGGAAGGCCTGGTACGAGGTTGAGTATTTTATCTTGCAATTTTCGGAGTCTTGATTGTTCTTTACGATCTGGGTATGAGCCTTACTGATAGCCTCGTACCCCCCCCCCCCCACACACCCCACACACCACTCTTTCGGGGGGTATGGCTACCTTAGTGTGTCTGTCTAGTAGTCTTATCGTAACTCCCATTCAGCTGGAGATGATGCTAGCCTTGCTTCTCCTCACATTTTTTTTACAGTTGTGGATAAAAAATTTCCATGGCTGCAAGGGAAGGCCTGGGTACGAGGGTAAGATGAGGCTATATACTAGCTACTGGCTCACACTAATGTGTGCTTTTTCTTCCTCACAGGTGGGCGTGTGGAGTCATAATGTATACATTGTAAGTCTCTAATCCACTTCTCACAGCTGTTAAGCTGTGAGAAATGGCCGCCTATGTTACCAGAGTTTATTGTTTGAGACATGACCTTTTGTATTGGCGTAGGTAACTGGAGCCAAACATACCACGTCTTCATTCTAATAATTCTCCCTCCTTACTTCCCCATGGCAACAGATTGGCAGGGTTTCCCCCCTTTTGGCATCGGAAGCAACTGGTGATGCTAAGGAGCATTATGGATGGGAAGTATGAGTTTCTCAGCCCCGAGTGGGACGACATCTCGGACCACGCAAAGGACATGGTGGGTGGAGCGGCACCTGTAATTTAAAAAGGCTTGGCCTCATTCCCAAACTTCATTCTTCAGACGGGAATGAAGTTAGTCTCGTGCCCAAACACTAAGGCTGTACCTGGGAATGAGGCCAATGGAATGGGTCCTGGGTGTTAACGATAGTAATTTGTTTCCAGGTATTCACAGGCTGTGCTGTTCACCTGTTTATTATGTAGCCTCGTACCCAGGCCTCCTCTCGCAGCTTTTTTCGCAGCCGTGGAAAAAATCTCACGGCTTTTTTCGCAGCCATGGAAAAAAAACGCGGTTTTTTCCACTGCTGTGAAAAAAGCTGCGAGAGGAGGCCTGGGTACGAGGCTATTTATTATGTACTCAAGTGAATGCAAAATCTAGCCCCTCCCCCTTTCTCCCCCCAACAGATTCGACGCCTGTTGGTGGTCAACCCCATTAAGAGGCTGACGGCTACTGAGGCTCTAGCCCATCCCTTCCTGCAGATATCACCTGTGGTGAGTGATGTGGTGTCATGTGGCGTATGCCTGCTCCCTCTGATCTGGTCTCATTCTGTGCCCGGGAACCCCCTCATTCCAAAATCTTACTTTGGAATGCAGACTGGGAATGAGGCTGTGCTGTCATAATTTGTGCACACCATTTTACTTTTCAACAGGAATTTAGAGTTTTTTCAGCCAAGAGAAGATTCAAGGTCAGCATTGTGCTCAGATTGCAGTCATATTATAAACACCGCATGCTCCGTTTTGCGGCTCTAATTTCTGACATATTATAGCAAATAGGGTATACTGTTTATACTTGCACTTAAGCATGCTCTTAGATCACAAAACCTGCATGTATAAGTATGTGCTGTGTTCATTCAAGCCTATGGGGCAACGTACCAATCCCCTTAGATTGAATTTGTCTGGTAAACATGTCCTTTGGGGAGCTGACCAAAAAGCCCAGTATAGACGTTAACAGACCATGAGGAAGCCATTTTCCTAAACCTGACACGCCTGCATGACCTATATATGGGCATGCATAGTACTACTCCCCCCTTCCATCCAACCCTCTCCCATCTCCTCTACTCCCCTCCCCCTCTCCCTCTTTCCTCCCTCTCCCTTAGGGTGCTGTTTACTGCATATGGAGCTGCTATGCCTTGGAGAAAATGAGAAAGAAGCCAAAGACCATCACGCTGGAGAGCATCGGCAGCACACCCTACGAGAACAGATTCGTACGAACTCTAATAGATGCCTGCGCTTTTCACATCTATGGCCACTGGGTGAAGAGGGGAGAAGAGCAGAACAGGGCGGCCCTGTTTGAGACTGTGCCCAAGAAAATGTCTACTGGCCAAAAGATAGACTCCCTGAGGGCAGTAAAGTTGAGGAGGGGGAAAGGGCGGCACCATTAGGTTGCCACTTATCCGTGTTATCATCGATTTTTAGAATCAATATATTATAGTGTGCACTATTTCATTTGTGCAGATCATAATACTGTGCACCCTATGCAAGTGTGGCAGTATAAAGATATTCATTAATGCATGCTATTCATAGGCCTCTCCGGCGTCTACAACCTATGTAGACATAGGGCAGGAGACCTGATCACCTGATACCTATTTGCCGTTGTTCAATAGCTAACTGCATGATTGTACTGTGCCCTCTATCCCATGTATACTGGGTATTACTATACAGCATAATAATATGCATGCATGTCTCTAGCAGCTCTATCCTATACTCTGAATTCCCTCAGTTTTCATGACTGTCTGGTGAGACAATTGGATAGAGAAAAACATGGATATCATTGGTTTTCCCATGGACAGTACTGTAGCTGGTTGGCAGTTTGAACATGCTAATCTGAGTTATATTAATCTGAAACTCACTTCTATAGCTAATAAAATATGTCAGTGAGGCAATAACATCTATAAGGAAGGATGGAGTATCTATATACCTGTCATTGTGAACTCTGAACTCTAAAGCTGCGTTACTTATTTTTCTTAATTAAAGGAGACTAGCTAATTGTACTCAAAATCGTATGCAATAATATTCTTTGTCAGCTGCTGTCTGGTCCACTGCTCCTCTATCTGTTGCAGGAAGTCTGGTCTCACGAGTTTGGTCCGATGCCTGGAATAGGGCTGGCCTTGTCCCCCTGCCACGCCCCCTGCTCCACCCCCTGGTGTGTCATCGTCTATCCTCAGGTAGATTCCCTCGCAGGGACCATCGTAGAACACACTGGGAGTGTCCAGCCACTTTCGCGCCTGCAATGGGGAAACAGCTGTTCCCTGCACTGCTTGATAGCAATATTCCTGTTGCGCTCATACCATTGGTTACACACCCACAGACGCAGGCGGGGGTTGTAAGAGTCCCAGTCAGAGGACAAGAGCAAGAGCAACCAGAGATTACACCATCGTGGTCGCTATTAGCCTCGTATGGCCTGGGGACGAGGCTAGGTCGCTATAATATATAATTTTAGTCTTCCTTGTACCACACATTCTGCTTGCTAGTAATCGACACCACTATTATCAAGTGATTCATGGGAGGGTGGGGATATGCTGAGTTATAGTAGCTATGGAAGCTGGCATTAATGTAGCCTTATACCTGGCCTCCTTGCAGCTTTTTTTGTAGCTGTCGAAAAAAAAAAAGCTGTGAGGGGAGGTCTGGGTACGAGGTTAGCAGTGGATTTATGAACCACACATTTATTGTGTACAAGGAGTATTCTTCGGTATCGTCACGCCAACATACCTCTTCCCTCCCACTGATCGTGGTCTCCGCAATCTGCCTCACAATTGGAATACCAGAGCCGTCAAGGCGACGATTCCTCTCTCTCCAGCTGTAGAACTTCCCAACTTCCTTATCGTAGAGATCAAACGCCATGAAATACCCAGGAAGTCTGGTGTAGTGGACGGAATGCTTCGCATAGAGCCACTCTCCAAAGAGCACATGGCGCCCTGGTTCCAGGATCTCATACAAGGCTGCTGAGTTCTCGGAGAGCCAGGTGTCGAGGTTGCTGAACTGTCTGTGGGTTTTGGAGTTGACGTAGTGGGATCGGTTCTGCACCTTCAGAGTCATGTCGGCACCGATGGAGATTCCGAGGTTTGCGCCATCCACCTTCTCCTCAATGGCAACCAGCTGCTGTTTTCCTCGAGGTCCTGGCCGGGAGTAGAAGAGCTGCTCCTCGCCCACGTCCATGAGGAGGTCATCTCGGGACACACCATTCCCTCCCGCATCAAACAGGTGTCTTGTCCGGGGAAACTTGAACAAGTCCTCCTTCTTATTTGCCGCCATGGTGGTACCGTAAAAAATTTCTATTAATGGAAACTGGTGTACACACATACAACATAGGATTGGTCCAGTCATTGTCCTGTTAGAACTTGCAACATGCATATTATGGTTTTTATACAGCCTGGCATTTTATTTAGTACGCAGGCAGCATGCAGATGGAGTTGCAAACTTACAGAGACAGAACTCCAAGCACTAGTAGACAAACGACGGCTATTTACTAAAAGGTTGATGTTGCACAACTTTTCTGCAATCTGTGGCTACGCGAGACTACGCCCACCCCTGACGCGCCCTCGATGTCGTAACCCCCGTGAATCGTGGACTGGGAACGAGGCTACCCCGTGGCACGGAATGCTGCCCAGACTCACTTCCGTGAGGCTGCACTGGCCCGCGAGACTAATCCTCAGCTACAGTTTAGAAATGCCACAATAGGCATAAAAATTAATATTAACATTAAACAATACAGTAAAAAGTGTACACATCTGTACATCATTACTATGTAGTAGTGCTGGGACTATTTGGTGGAAGGAGAAGGGGTGGAAACTTTTGATTTGACCCCATCGGTAGGGGAGGGGGATTTGACCAGCTTCGGCTGAGGCATCCTTTCTATGAGCTCTGGCATCTCTTTCACCTCATCGTAGCGTTTCCACAGTTTGTACAGCTCCAGGATTTGAGTGGTTATCTCCAGGATTTTGCTCATGTCCACTGACAGTTCTGCAAACCACGCCTTGGGGTGGGGAAGAGAGGGGAGGGAGAGGAGGAGGGGAGGGGAGGAGTAACAGAGAGGAAGAGGGAGGGGCAACAGAGATGAGGAGGGGACGGGCAACAGGGGAGGGGTAACAGAGGAGGAGGGGAGGGGTAACGGGGAGGGTAATAGAGAGGAGGAGGGGAGGAGGAGGGGAGGGGTAATAGAGAGGAAGGGGAGGGTAAGAGGAGAGAGAGGAGAGAGCAGAAGGAAGAAGACAGCGATGAAGAAAAGAGTGAAGATAAGAGAGAGCAGTGACTGTTAGAAATTACTGGTAGCTACAGCCACGCAGGAACAAGATTCTCAACCTCATTCCTAGACTCATGCCATTCTGGGAATTAGACTTTCACGATTAAGAGCTAGGCCATGGCTCAGGTTTAAACCTACCTTGACGTCTTTCTTGTTCACTACAGCTGCCATGTGTATGCAGGCCAGAGCTATGAGGTAGGGCGGGTACATCAGGCAGACATCACACCTGCGAGAGGGAAAGGTGAATGTTAGTCTCATTGTCCGACTTTCTCCTCGTGTATACGAGGGTAAAGCCTGGAAACATCGCTAGGATAATTTCAGTGCTGCTGTTAGGAGTATGGTAGCCTCAACCTAGCCTCGTTCCCGGACAATCGTAGTCCTCTACTCCTCCCCCGCAAGAATCTAAGAACTCGATTCCAGACTCCAACAAGAGTGAGCCTGGGACTGTGACCAAGTGAACTAGTTTATTACTTTCTATTCTTTGGCCTCGGGCATGGGATTTTGGTCTACACTAGGAAATCTCTGTTCTGACCTGTAAGTGTCGTTAACAATCCTCCAGGCCGTGGGTAGGAGCGTCTCTTGCTGTCCCAGGTCAGCCACATACTGTGTTAGAGGACGATAGGGATGGTAGACGATCAGACAACAGTCTAACATCTCGAGGAGAAGAAACTCGCACTCCAGGATCTGAGCGCTCTTGTAGGGAAAGTCTTGCTTGAAGATGCCGGTGTATTTCTGCCTCACGAGTGTACGCGACTTCACGATGAGACTGCTGGACGAGACCACGCCACATTCCTCCACCTTTGAAGCAAGGTGAATGCACGTTGGACAGAGGAGAAGGGGGTCCACGTCACCAAGGGAATTACGAGAATAGAACCGTCTGTAGTAGACTATTGCCGTGGAGATCACCTGCTGGCGGAGCTTGAACTGCTCTCCACCGAGGGCCTGAATATAATTAGTGAAAAAAATATGGACTTTCTGGAGGTCTTCTGCCGTTTGGAGGTACTGCAGGTCCTTCTGTCGCCCTAGCTCTAACTCCTGCTTGTCCAACAGCCACTCCTGGTAGTGGCTTGACTGCCAGAAATTACCAGCCATCACAAGTGCAGGATCATGTGTGATTTCAGGTCAGAGCTGCGCTAGTGGGGGCAAGATAATATCAGAAATACACACTTGTACTCTTATGAAATATCAAAATTAAAAAAACCTGGCTCGCTTACTTCAAAAGTAGCCCATCTACCGCATGACATGGTGACGGTCGCGATAAAAAAGCGTCTGTTTATGTTCGTCTAGTCTCATTCCAAAATCAGCCTACTCTCGTCTCAAGACTAGTTTTAGTCTCATTCCCAGTCTGAGCGCAAGGTATGCGCTCACGTGATAAAATCGACCAACCGCGCGTGGGCGGGGAGCCCGGGAACTACGTACTATATACTACAGCGTAATATCTAGTGATGGAAACATCAACATCAGATTTTTTATCCTCTGCTTCGCTGACTGACGAAGGCGCTGCTATTGAGGGAGGGACACCATGGGAGAAACAGGGGGCTGGCCCTGAGAGCGTCGTCGAGAAACAGCCTCTGATTGTGACGCCGAAGAGGGGGCTACTAGGAAGGATTTATCAATGGAAGTGGAAGAACATCTTTACTGCAATCACCATTTTTCTGGGATATCTATTTGTACAAATGGCCTTTTCTACCATAGGTCCCTTCTTCCCAAATGAGGTTGGTGCAAGATCATATTTTTAACTATGCGAAGACACAGTCATTGGCAAATGCTACAGAAATGCACAGACACACAGTGCCAATACCTAAATTAGTATCCTAAACTCAATGCTGGTATAATGATGGTATTGATAGTCGTATAGCGGTGACATAATACAAGACTTTGGTATAATTGTTAATGTAACGTTCACCGAGTTAACCTTCAGTGAGCAATTGGGATTCTTATCACATTAACAGCCTGAAAGAGGTGCCTTAGAGACAGCCTATGAACAGATAACCTGTGCATTTTAATACCATACTCCATGATACTGACTGCTTAATTAATCTCTACCTTCAGTATTAATTGTATGTTGCTACCAATGCTTAGGGCTGTCACTGGAATTTTGGTCGTGGAAAAAAATGTCCTAGGATCCCCGGTCACATTTTCTGGAAAAAATGGCGAAAATTTTGGTTCCCTCCCCCCAACCCTGTAGTTGGGGACACTCAGCTAGCTACACCACAGATTATAAAGTGGCTATGCATATAGTCAGAGTGTTGAACTCATATACCATATAGCTATGCTTCCTTGTTTAATATACAGCGACATTAGTGACATAAAATACAAAAGCTATCGGAGATATTAGCCAAAGTTCAAAGGTAGGTCAAAAATTGGCGGGTGGGGTAAATTCGAGGGTTACAACTACAAGAATGCTAAACTGCAGCAGATTTATCAAGGCCAGCAGTTCATCATGGGATTCCAAGAAGTTTGCAGTACATAGTAGGTATTAACCACTGAACTCCATGCACCTGGCTAGCTAGGTCAACAGAGGCCATATATTAGTCAAACCCAGTTTTGTAAAGCTAAGTGTAGAGTTAATGATGAGAGTAGGAGTGTGCGGTTCTGATATTGACCTTGGTGCTAACACACCTCAGTCAATATCAGTATAGGACCTCGGTTGTAAATTCATCATACCAACCTAACTCCTCTTAACATAATTATTACATGTAGATATGTGCCGAAATTAGACAAAAAATATGCATTTATATCGTCTAGTGTGTATGTATAGTCTGGAATAGGGTTTACTCTTCGCCACAATGCATAATGCTTCTTTTCTCGTGATTATACGTGACAGGCTGCACAGAAAGGATCCACACCACTGCTAACTGGGATTATAATCAGCTGTACGCCATTGTGTGTGGCCGTACTATCTCCTATCATTGGATGCTATGTAAGTGACATTCACAAGCTTAATTATAGCTAGAAAAAAAATGTATAGCTGCCTTGAGTATTTATTAAACCCAACCCTTGTATTTAATTTTAATTTCATTCTAGCTTCCTCAGCTAGGTGCCAGGTTTACATTACTTTCTGGACTCTGGCTTGTTGGAGGGTCCTACATCCTATTGAGGTTTGTCATATGATAGTCTTGCATGGCCTTAAATTCTCAACCTACTCACTGATGTGGGTCTTTTATGGTGACGAGGAATTACAAACTCAGACAAAACATAAATATGAGCCCTTAGACGCTACCATAAGGTTTCTATACTTGTATGAGCTGAAATTCCTGCCTATAGGCTGTTAATACCTGCTGGTCACACTAGAATTATCTAGCTGTCATACCCACACATAGCTATAATGGATATGTGAGAAGTAAGCAATTGAGAGTACAGGTATCATGTTTCAGTAGGTGCATGTATGAGTCTTCTCTGCTTTGATAGCAGGAAGTAACTGCATGCAGAGGTGGATTTCTATTTTGTTCAAGGCTGTGAGAATAGCCTTGTTAAGAGCCTTGTATTATTAATCTGAGATGCTATAAATTATATGGCGATCATGATAGTGCAATTTCTGATTGTTCTTGCACTTGTCCTGTGATTGGAAACTCCGCCTGCATCTGTGGATGTGTGGTCAATGGTGTAAGCACTGCGGCAGCAATATGAGTATTATACATGTACTTTTTTTTTTGCATGAGACAAATTTTCGCTATATTCGCAAAATAAATTATATGAAATTTAATACTCGTGAATTACAGTGTTACATATGTACACTATGTATATGTGGCGTGTGACCTGAATCGTGAATTTAAAATTTACAAAATGTTTGGTTGCGTGGATTGAACAGGAGTTCTCAAAAATTTAGTTCCGTGAAAAAGTATACCTATATATGGTATACCTAAATTGCGGACATGCATGCAGGTGGTAGTCATGCATGCATGCATGCTGGCTTTTCAAAATTTATTTACTGATTCTTGCTCATCTTTTACAGTTTTGTGGACTCCTTTCCATCTGGTTGGGTGTTCATCATGTTCTGCATACTTCTGAGACTGACTGAGGGAGTGGGCTCTGCCATGTTTACAACTTCTGTCTTTGCACAGCTGCCTAAGCTATTTCCAAATTCTGTGGGCACAGTGAATGTATGCTGAGCAATACACATATTGTATGGTAACCCACATGCAGCATATCTCTCTCTCTCTCTCTCTCTCCCTCTCTCTCTCTCTCTCTCTCTCTCTCTCTCTCTCTCTAGGGACTCTTGGAAGTGTGTGGTGGTTTGGGATATGCAGTAGGTCCTCCACTAGGAGGCGTGCTATACACAGTTGAGTTGATGCTAGATAATGGAATTACATTCTGCATGGTTACTTAATCAAAGTTTTCACCTTATTCTTGTATAAGGTAGGTGGATTTAGGATGCCCTTTTTGACGGTTGGTGGCCTCTGCTTAACCTTCATTTTCCCAGCATTTATCTTGATGAAAAAATCTAGTAAGTGATTGATGCATAATTATTGTATATATATGCTTATTAGGCTTACTGTACAGGAGCCCCACATATGTAAGCTAACTTGAATGTATACATCATGCGTGTAGGCTGCAGCAAGCAAGTGTTATCGTTAACAGCGATAACAAAGCTTTTAAGCAACTTCACATTTCTTCTCCTAGGTAAGCAGAAGTATAATAAACTTGCATGTACCATACTTTTGGATTTCATAATTTCATACAATTGGCACATTCCTTCTTCAGTTCTTGCAAACATCTTTGCCTGGGCATCATGGTCTTTCATTGCGCCAACCTTTCAACCGTTTCTCTATAGTCAGGTAAGTTGTTGCAAATTAATATCCTTATGTTCCTTTGCATATCAACACTTACATTTCAGTCTCAAGAGACCCAATTCAAATGTTGCATGGGTCTCATTATGAAATGGGTGAAGTATATAGTAGTATAGTTGGTAAGTTATTTATATATTTTTATTATCTCTGGGCAGTTTCAATTGGACCCGGAGCACATAGGCTTGGTGTTTCTTTCTGCACCACTTGCCTATGTGATGGCTGCACCACTGGTTGGAAAACTCACTGACAAGTTTGTAGGTCAACTATTATAATTAATATATATACATGTACATTATGTTATAGTTATAGTACAGTATATAGTCAGGCAGTAAACGAAATGAATCCGAAAGCGGTAGCCCACGGACGAAGTTTGTTCATGTTGCCATAAATTCCTGACAACTGTACTATAAGTATTATATATCCCTCGAGGCTTAGCAAGCACGTATACATACCTGATTGATCAACAAAATAGTCTTAGATACTAAATTTACCTATACAGTCACATTCACGCAGAAAAAAAACTAGCTAGCTAGTCTATAGTCTCATGCACCACCATTCTCAATAACAGAGCTCTGTTTATCGAGTGACATGAACGAGAGCGGCGAACCGCAGCTATTGAGTGACATATACGGTATATGAGGGGTTAACACAGAACACCTCCCCCTTTTATGAGCTCTTCCAGGTGAAGCAACAACTCAACAACAATCTCGAGTGCTCCCTAGCAGAGCTAAGAAGAGAAGTCACTACCGTACCTCTTATACCCCAGAAGAGCTATACTATCAGGCTGTTTATCAGTAAATAGCTAGCTGCTCAGTACATATATACCTAAAGCTACCCCCACCCCCCCCCCCACTCTCTCTGTGTTTCTCTGATACTAATTCAGCAGTCTCCTGAGGTTTGGATCTGCTTTCTCCTGTTGTTGGCAGTGAATTGCAACTATAGACTTCTAGCTGTAGCGAGCACATCAGCAAGTGAAATGTATTCCTAGGGACAAAGCCACCAGCTTAATTATAACCTACAAACATGATATCATGACCATGCATTGCTTTACAGCTAATTAAGTGCAGCTACTTACTACAGGCGAATATCTGTAATGCACGATTGCATGTGCTCTATACAGGGACCAAGATGGTTTGTAGTCATTGGGTCTACTATGCTAGGAGTTGCCTACTTCTTCCTGGGCCCAGCACACTTCATTTCTCAGCCGTAAGCCAGCCTGCACGAATAGCATGTCTTGTAGCATGCAGGACCCATGAAATTGACATATTGTTCTCTGCAGTATGCTAAGGATAACAATCATAGCAACTTGCGCTTTCGGACTTGGATCATCGCTGTGTGTAGTGCCTACCTTCACAGATATGTTAATTTTAGCCAAGTGAGTTATAGCCTCATTCTCATCTCCACTCCCAGCTTCTTTTCGCATGTAGCATGCATTGTGCAATTAAAGCTGGGAGTGGAGACTGGGAATGAGGTTAGTGAGTTACACGCATTGAAATGATATGTACAAGCTGTTATTACTCAGGTCACTAGATACTGATGGGAATTCTGAAGCGAGTGTTAGTGTCGTATCTGGGATCACCACCTCAACCTTGTCATTAGGGTAAATCATTAGATACGGCTCATATAATACACTTCAGAATTGCAGCTTTCAAATTATGTTGCTTCTTATATCCAGGGAATTCAGCGGTTCACTTATTGGTGGTGCTCTAACTCAGGTTATGGACTTTCCAACAAGTGCAATGGTAGGTATAGGGTTGGTAGTTTCCAGTGCATTCTAGCATGTTAGTGTTTATTGACACAACTATAATAATGTTATTTTTCAGGTGGTAGGACAAGTGTTCCTAGCTGAAGTAAGTTGTGCATATAATATTGATGTGTTACTCCGGGCTGCATAATGTTTTCTTGCATAGTTATATTACGGCTCTGTCTGTATAGCCTCCAATTTCCAGGCTCAAGCTTTTTCACACATGTACAGTGCATGTTCTGGAGACATTGTTTTGGTGCCGGGCTCAGTCTACACAAATGGGCTCTGAAGAATAGCTATTATAGTTGCAAGATGTTTTGCCTAAGAACTGCAACTACCTTTGCTGATGCAAAATTTCAACCTTCTACTCTACGCATCATGCACATGGGCCTGGGGTAGCCTCGCATCTAGGAGGAGATATAGGCTAGCCTGAAGGAGGAGATATAGGCTAGCCTGAAATTATTGTTGCTCATGCAAGTAATACAATTTCTATCTACACATAGGGATGTTTATTACTGGGTGCAACTCTCATCAATCGATGGTCCAGACGATAGCGGGAGTCTAATTCACTACCACACTGTAAAATAAGGATCAGAAAGCATGCATTGCAGTCTATGATATTACATGTACGAGGTTGTATGGCACATTTTTAATCATATCGTGTTGGATTGTACATATAATTCTAAATATTTACACTCTCCATGCTTTATGCTACTGGCATGCATGCATATCAATGTACAGGCCATGTAAAGACACCTTTCAGGCGTCAGAACATGGCTTGCATCATTCTGTTGCGGAACAGGAACAACTTGTGGTGACGTCCTGTATTTTATGCGTTTCGATTACTACGAGCAAGTTCGACCAGTATTGCGAGTAAAAAAATTGCTACTTCAAGCCATACTGCATGCGCACTAGCTGCATATACTACGGTTGAATTCACTTTTGCAACGATGGAAGAGACGCGGTTTATAAGTCCTAGTTCGGCCGCTGCGCCGGCGAGTGAATTCGAAGAGCACAACCTGAGAGACGAGCAGAACAGTGACTCAGAAGATCTAGAGAAGCAGCCTTTGATTGTAAAAAAGAAGAATGGACTATTGGGCCGGGTTTCTCAATGGAAGAAGGGGCTTATAGCAATTACCTTCTTGCTTGGGCATCTATCCGTCAATACTGCATATTCCACCATCGGGCCCTTTTTTCCAAATGAGGTTGGTGCAGTACCCGGTATAATATATACTTCAGAAATAGCTAAACTATAATGTGCACTGTATGCCATAGGATAAGGCATGGTATATCTAAGTATATATGAACTTGACCACCTGTGCTCTGGGAGCCATCATTACAGGAAGGAAACAGAGGCACCCCTATAGTAGCCTCGTTCTGGAGTGGAGAGACTGGGAACGAGGCTACCCCTATAGTACTGAATCCTTACATTAGTACTCATGGCTTCACTATTAATTTACCATAAAATTCAGAATCCATATTATTCACTATCATAAGTGAGTGCCATGACGACTAGAAATCTATATAGTTGCAATTCGCCATGAGTGCGTATGTTATCATACTGTACTGAATGCTGATGAACCTCATTCCCAGATTGAAAACTGGGAAATATATATTTCTGACGCAGAATGTATGTTTCTGATGCATGTCCGATTTCACTGCAGGCTGCTGAGCAGGGCTCTACACCACTGCTAACTGGATTCATAATCAGCTGTGCACCTTTGTGTGTAGTCATCTTGTCTCCCATCATTGGATACTATGTAAGCAGCGACAGCAGTGTAACTTTTATAGCTACTGCTTGGTTGTAATCAAAGGCTGTGCACACATTAATACATTGCATGGCTGCACTATATGCATCACTGGGAAGGACAAGAGGACATTCATACAGTGTCATTATGCTTGGGTATAACACCCACTCAGTCAGTTATTACCTGAAGAGTTCAGCCCTTCATCCTTTTCAGTAATCAATGTCACCATCAATGCTATACTTCCAGATTCCTCAACTGGGTGCCAGGTTTATATTACTGTCTGGACTCTGGCTGGTTGGAGGCTCCTACATTCTGTTGAGGTATTATGTCCCAACATTTTGCATTTTTGTAAGTACAGTATGAATATATATACCGGTATACCATGGTACTTCTAGAAGGACAGGTAACCATATATGGCATATACATGAAATACAGCAAGCAGTGGCAATGACTCACATATTTAAGGAATGAAAAATCTACCCTAGCTGCATTTGAATGAGAGGTATTCACTGCATCTATATGTGCTAATCTATGGCGTAAAGAAAACTTCACTGCAGTGAAATTAATAAGTGTTGTGGCAATAGATTAGTGCTAACAAGGGGGGGCGGGGTGTGTGTCACATAGGGTGTAAATAGCATCTGTATAATTATATAAAAGGAATGGGTAGTACCCAAATATGCTTATTGGACTAATTAGTGAAGCTGTCATGTCATATGCAATACATGCATCATTAATGTGGTTGTCAAATTTATCTTCTAAATGATTTTTGTATATACACAGTTTTGTTACTGCCATGCCATCTGGTTGGATGTTCATCATGTTCAGTGTCCTACTGAGACTCACTGAGGGTGTTGGCTCTGCTATGTTTATCACTTCTGTCTGGATACAGTTGCCAGAGCTGTTTCCACACTGCGTGGCCACAATGACTGTATGTATACATACTAAGAAGTTGCTGCAGCTTGCATGTGTACCACTAGAGTGCATAGAACTGGTAAAATGTAGCTCAATGCATTCTTATTTCCAATCACGATATGTTGAGCATGTTTAGCCCTCCACTTCAATCCCCCAAAATAAAATATACCTCAATATAGAATCAGCTAGTGCTGCAGTATATATAGAAGCTAGCCCCTATATGAATGCCTAATAGTTACCACCTTTTTTTGCAGTGATCACAATTTACTTCTTCTCTTTCTGAGTTAGCTATCGTTTCTAATGTGCCACCTATAGCCAGCAACAGTGATACTGCAATCTTTATACAGGGATTTATGACTGTTGCTGCCTGTTCAGGATTTGCAGTTGGTCCTCTCCTCGGTGGACTGTTGTATTCAGTTGAGTTGAGGACTTGTGTGTATGTGCTGATTTTGCAATTGATGCATATACCACTTGCATCCACAGGTGGGCGGATTCAAACTGCCGTTTCTGACTGTTGGTGGCTTGTGCTTATTCATCCTTTTCCTGGCATATTTTTTACTGCAAGGTTCTAGTAAGTAGATGACCTAATATATATACCTTATTGGATGGGTAGCCGTCCAATATCACTGGATATTGGACGAGTCTGCAGTATTTGGGTGAGTCCGAAGGACGAGCCAAATACAAGCAAGACGAGTCCAATGTCCGGTGATATTGGATGGCTACCCATTCAATGAGAAATTTATTGTACATTGTACACACCACTCGTGATCCTAAATAGTCTGTTTATTAAGCTGATAACACAAGCCGTCCAATATCACTGGATATTGGACAGTTCGCCTTATAGTAAATACTATAGTGGTAGTACAGAGTGTACAATAAAGGACTATAGCATGCATGTGCTTGTATGTTGATGGCACCATTTCACTTTATGTATACAGATTGCAAAAGGCAAGTGCTATCAATTAGATTAGTAATAAAACTCCTCAGCAACGTCATATATCTTCTTCTAGGTAAGCAGATCCCCTCCAGGCCAATTTAATTCACAGCTACTCATTATGTGGGCTCTTGACTTCAAGTGTAATATTTCCATCCTTTAGTTATTACGACTGTTGTGTGTTGTGCATCATGGGGTTTCTTTTACCCTACTCTGGAGCCATTCCTCTCAAGCCAGGTAGTACCACAGCTGCTCCAGCTATATTATAGTTTAAGGAAGTGTAATTATGTATTTCAATTTTGCAGTTTCATTTAGATAAGCAAAAGACAGGACTAATCTTTCTGTCTCTCTCGGCTTGTTCTATACTGTGTGCACCACTGATTGGAAAGCTTGCGGATAAATTTGTAAGTCAAAGTACATGCAGGCTTTCAAAGGATTTGTTGCATGCATACATTCACCAATAATTTATTCCACAGGGCTCTAGAAAGCTTGTAATAGCTGGTTGTGCTGTTATAGCAGCTTCCTTCTTTTTTGTGGGTCCAGCAGACTTCATCTCACAACCGTAAGCAATTGTACATGCAGTTGCCCTCAAAACCTCTGGCAGTCATGAACTTAAATTATACTCTTTCATGCAGGCAACTGTGGATAACAGTAGTTGCAACAAGTATTTTTGGATTAGGATCAGCACTAATGTATGTGCCTAACTTCAAAGATATGCTGGCTGTAGCCAAGTGAGTATTTAATAAATATGAAGCTTGATGTACTGAAAAGCTGCCATGCAGCCTCAAATTTTTTACATGACCGTCTGTTTCTGTTTTAGATCAGTGGAAGACACAGAGGCCACTTCCATGGTTGTAGCTGGGATTGCCTCGTCTGCGTTTGCATTGGGGTATTCAGAATACAATTATTTTGGCAGATAGTGTGGCTACAAAGGATAATTAATTTTATGTAGGGAGGTCATCGGTCCCCTTATTGGCGGTGGTCTTACACAAGTTATGGATTTTCCAACGAGTGCAATGGTATGTGTATAATATAGCCCCTGTATAGGAGTACTCATTAGACCACGGTACCCTTTTCAGGGCTGTATGCAGGAGAGCAGACCCAGGCCAGTATATATTTAGCATATCAACTGTACACTCCTATGCTTTGTAATACATTGCATATTATAAGTCTGAAAACCTAATTATAAGTACATGTGCACGTTCCATTGATATGCCTACTTTTACAATTATAGTTAAGCTTTTATGATGATACCATCATTATGTGCTATTCAGTATTATAGATGATCTCAACTTTATACTATTCAGGTATTCGGAGTAATACTCATAGCTCAAGTAAGTGAAATATGCAGCGTATGCACGTCACCTCTGCATGTGAAGTAGTGCCTATTATAGTATGTACACTTGAGTTAACATGATTGCAATGCAAGTTGCTAATGTGGGACTGTCTATAGGTAAGTAGGTGACTAAGCCATTCATGGTGGTTGTTGAATGCTATTAATGTAGTCTCATTCATCACTCCCCAACGTTTTTCCCTGTTGGGACAGTGCATGTGTGCAGGCGTATATTCTCACACTATGGCACTCTTTCTCTGATCCCACGTGCAGGGATGCTTATTGCTGGGTGCAACTGTCATCGACCAATTGGTCAGAAGATAGATTTGAATCCGTAAGCAATCATGTGATGTATTACCATTCAAAGACATATTTCCAAGCTAGGAGTCTAGACTGCATTGGTACTCACATGAAAATACAAGGTGTTTACTGTAGGACTACAGCATGCAGTGCTCAAAGTATAATTTTTATTCGGATACCAGTTGAAGGGCTCAGAACCAGAGTGGTCTAACCCACAGCACTTAATAAAATATCTTTCAGGACTGACAGGAGCTGAAAGAATTAGTCTGGCGCTAGTTTCGTGCTAAAAATATGGACTTTCTGGAGGTCTTCTGCCGTTTGGAGGTACTGCAGGTCCTTCTGTCGCCCTAGCTCTAACTCCTGCTTGTCCAACAGCCACTCCTGGTAGTGGCTTGACTGCCAGAAATTACCAGCCATCACAAGCGCAGGATCATGTGTGATTTCAGGTCAGAGCTGCGCTAGTGGGGGCAGGATAATATCAGAAATACACACTTGTACTCTTATGAAATATCAAAATTAAAAAAACCTGGCTCGCTTACTTCAAAAGTAGCCCATCTACCGCATGACATGGTGACGGTCGCGATAAAAAAGCGTCTGTTTATGTTCATCTAGTCTCATTCCAAAATCAGCCTACTCTCGTCTCAAGACTAGTTTTAGTCTCGTTCCCAGTCTGAGCGCCGTACATGTGACGTCAGAGGTATGCGCTCACGTGATAAAATCGACCAACCGCGCGTGGGCGGGGAGCCCGGGAACTACGTACTATATACTACAGCGTAATATCTAGTGATGGAAACATCAACATCAGATTTTTTATCCTCTGCTTCGCTGACTGACGAAGGCGCTGCTATTGAGGGAGGGACACCATGGGAGAAACAGGGGGCTGGCCCTGAGAGCGTCGTCGAGAAACAGCCTCTGATTGTGACGCCGAAGAGGGGGCTACTAGAAGGATTTATCAATGGAAGTGGAAGAACATCTTTACTGCAATCACCATTTTTCTGGGATATCTATTTGTACAAATGGCCTTTTCTACCATAGGTCCCTTCTTCCCAAATGAGGTTGGTGCAAGATCATATTTTTAACTATGCGAAGACACAGTCATTGGCAAATCTACAGAAATGCACAGGCACACAGTGCCAATACCTAAATTAGTATCCTAAACTCAATGCTGGTATAATGATGGTATTGATAGTCGTATAGCGGTGACATAATACAAGACTTTGATATAATTGTTAATGTAACGTTCACCGAGTTAACCTTCAGTGAGCAATTGGGATTCTTATCACATTAACAGCCTGAAAGCGGTGCCTTAGAGACAGCCTATGAACAGATAACCTGTGCATTTTAATACCATACTCCATGATACTGACTGCTTAATTAATCTCTACCTTCAGTATTAATTGTATGTTGCTACCAATGCTTAGGGCTGTCACTGGAATTTTGGTCGTGGAAAAAAATGTCCTAGGATCCCCGGCCACATTTTCTGGAAAAATTGGTGAAAATTTTGGTTCCCTCCCCCCAACCCTGTAGTTGGGGACACTCAGCTAGCTACACCACAGATTATAAAGTGGCTATGCATATAGTCAGAGTGTTGAACTCATACCGTATATGGCTCCTTGTTTAATATACAGCGACATTAGTGACATAAAATACAAGTACAGCTATCGGAGATATTAGCCAAAGTTCAAAGGTAGGTCAAAAATTGGCGGGTGGGGTAAATTCGAGGGTTACAACTACAAGAATGCTAAACTGCAGCAGATTTATCAAGGCCAGCAGTTCATCATGGGAAGTAATTGATTCCAAGGAGTTTGTTACGGTGGCCGAGAAGGTTCACCCGCTGCGGGTACTGCGGGTATGGGCGGGTACCGACGGCGGGTAGGGGCGGGTACGAGCGGGTACCGACGGCGGGTAAGGGCGGGTACCGACAATTATTCCACGTGATCCTGAGTAGTATGCGACAGAGTCTTTACAGTCTCGTGTAGCCAACGCTGGGAGAAAAACCTCAGAAGGTTAGTGACCCGGCCCGGGGTTTGATCGACCTGGGCTTCAAGTTCAATCTTTATAATATACTGAGATAGCTATTATATTATGTTGAACTTGAAGGCTGCTTCCACCAGTGTCCAATAGCTAGCTAATAATACTGAAACTGATAAAAGTTTAGCATTAACTACATGCCATGGTAGTTATAACCATGCATTTATGTGGTGATCATGATCAGGAAGTAGCTATAGTTGGATATCTATAAGCAGCATGCTTGGTTTGATCATAGATAGTACTACTACCTATGGTTTGATCACACCAGAGGATTCAGCATAAAACAGTTTCAGTACTGAGGTGAATCTCTCTCTGATGAAATCTAGGAGCAGAAGATAAGCTGGACATGGTGGCTCTGTGGATTGATGCAATGTTACAGGTCTGAAGATCCACGATCATTTATCCACCCAAGTTTGAGCAACTCATGCATGGACTATTAGTATTACTCTCAGCCGCTCTAGCAGCCTATTTTAAATATTATTATTACAATAATTACAACCATTTTCATGTACAGCTGTTGAATCTGATGAGTTGATGATGTTAGAGATCACAGTATATCTGATGACTTGCTTAAGTATGAATTGATCATGCACGGCATGCAAACAAGCAACCAAAGGAGTGATAAATACTGGAATAATAAAGGAAATGTACTATTATGAAGGAGAGTAACTGATCCATGTCGTGGTAGTAAAAATTGGTTCGTTCCACCAGTACATCACCTAGCTATATATACAGTCCATGGTAAAATACATTATGATTATGGAATCATAATAAAATCATCATTAGCCTCATTACCATGGGAACGATATCGATGCGAGGCCTCTTGCTGTTCACATCAGTGCATGGTCATATCAGTATTGTATTACAGCAAATGGACACCCTTTCTCTTAAATAGTTGCTATTAGGCCTTTAACATAGTATAATCATATTACAGCTATCTTATAATTAATTATACAACATAGATAGTAGAGTAGGTCCTTCCTTTCCTTCTACTATACACAGATCGATCTTGTAGCCCAAGTCGATTAAATTAAACACCAGGTCACCGACCTATTCCCAGAAAATACAGGCAACGCCTTCATTTTTTACAAACGCGCTGGCATTAGCCCCGTACTCAGGCCTCCCCTCGCAGGTTTTTCCGCAGCCGTGGAATTTCCACTGCTGCAAAAAAAGCTGCAGCCATGGAATTTTCGCGGCTGCGGTACGAGGCTGGCATCACGTGGTATAATTGTCGGTACCCGCCTTTACCCGCCGTCGGTACCCGCCCATACCCGCCCCTACCCGCCGTCGGTACCCGCCCATACCCGCCGTACCCGCAGCGGGTGAACCTTCTCGGCCACCGTAGTTTGTAGTACATAGTAGGTATTAACCACTGAACTCCATGCACCTGGCTAGCTAGGTCAACAGAGGCCATATATTAGTCAAACCCAGTTTTGTAAAGCTAAGTGTAGAGTTAATGATGAGAGTAGGAGTGTGCGGTTCTGATATTGACCTTGGTGCTAACACACCTCAGTCAATATCAGAAACGCCCTATAGGACCTCGGTTGTAAATTCATCATACCAACCTAACTCCTCTTAACATAATTATTACATGTAGATATGTGCCGAAATTAGACAAAAAATATGCATTTATATCGTCTAGTGTGTATGTATAGTCTGGAATAGGGTTTACTCTTCGCCACAATGCATAATGCTTCTTTTCTCGTGATTATACGTGACAGGCTGCACAGAAAGGATCCACACCACTGCTAACTGGGATTATAATCAGCTGTACGCCATTGTGTGTGGCCGTACTATCTCCTATCATTGGATGCTATGTAAGTGACATTCACAAGCTTAATTATAGCTAGAAAAAAAATGTATAGCTGCCTTGAGTATTTATTAAACCC
The DNA here is from genome assembly GCA_963921505.1 of Phakellia ventilabrum. Lineage (NCBI taxonomy): Eukaryota > Metazoa > Porifera > Demospongiae > Axinellida > Axinellidae > Phakellia > Phakellia ventilabrum. The sequence goes on from OY997390.1 coordinate 5,891,655, forward strand.
AACCCTTGTATTTAATTTTAATTTCATTCTAGCTTCCTCAGCTAGGTGCCAGGTTTACATTACTTTCTGGACTCTGGCTTGTTGGAGGGTCCTACATCCTATTGAGGTTTGTCATATGATAGTCTTGCATGGCCTTAAATTCTCAACCTACTCACTGATGTGGGTCTTTTATGGTGACGAGGAATTACAAACTCAGACAAAACATAAATATGAGCCCTTAGACGCTACCATAAGGTTTCTATACTTGTATGAGCTGAAATTCCTGCCTATAGGCTGTTAATACCTGCTGGTCACACTAGAACTATCTAGCTGTCATACCCACACATAGCTATAATGGATATGTGAGAAGTAAGCAATTAAGAGTACAGGTATCATGTTTCAGTAGATGCATGTATGAGTCTTCTCTGCTTTGATAGCAGGAAGTAACTGCATGCAGAGGTGGATTTCTATTTTGTTCAAGGCTGTGAGAATGGCCTTGTTAAGAGCCTTGTATTATTAATCTGAGATGCTATAAATTATATGGCGATCATGATAGTGCAATTTCTGGTTGTTCTTGCACTTGTCCTGTGATTGGAAGCTCCGCCTGCATCTGTGGATGTGTGGTCAATGGTGTAAGCACTGTGGCAGCAATATGAGTATTATACATGTATATATTTTTTTGCATGAGGCAAATTTTCGCTATATTCGCAGTTGAATCCCCAACTATGAAATTTAATAATAATAATAATATACTCATGTTGCTGCCGTAGCGCTTACGCCATTGACCACGCACCCACAGACGCAGGCGGAGCTTGTAAGACCTCCAGTCAGAGGACAAGAGCAAGAACAACCAGAGACCACACAATCCTGATCACCATACAATTCCTTCTTCCTAGTCTCCCATATCAGTAATATAAAGCTCTTAACTAGCTTTAATAATACTTTAAAATCATCCCTGTTCCAATTCTCAAACCCTAAAATAAAACTTGCCTTATTAAAATTATCAAGTGTACTAAACTCCCCAAACCTCCCCCCCAATAGATTTTCTAATTCAACCATGAAATTATTTCTAATGCTGTCATATGCTGGACACTCCCAGAGAACATGTACCACACTCTCACATTCACCCCTGCATAATTTACACTGCCTATCATCATTTTTACCCCTATGTCTTCCTAACTCTTCATTCAGACCGTTCATACCTGACCGAAACTTAAACAATAATCTTGTACCCGGATCACCTACCCCCTGCAAATAATTCTTGAATTCTATTTCCTTACAGAAAGACTTGTACAGATTCAACTTAACTTTAGTATTCAAGCTGTCATTAAAGTCCTTGTATTCTCTATCCCTCAACGACTATGAAATTTAATACTCGTGAATTACAGTGTTACATATGTACACTATGTACATGTGGCGTGTGACCTGAATCGTGAATTTAAAATTTTACAAAATGTTTGGTTGCGTGGATTGAACAGGAGTTCTCAAAATTTAGTTCCGTGAAAAAGTATACATATATATGGTATACCTAAATTGCGGACATGCATGCAGGTGGTAGTCATGCATGCATGCTGGCTTTTCAAAATTTATTTACTGATTCTTGATCATCTTTTACAGTTTTGTGGACTCCTTTCCATCTGGTTGGGTGTTCATCATGTTCTGCATACTCCTGAGACTGACTGAGGGAGTGGGCTCTGCCATGTTTACAACTTCTGTCTTTGCACAGCTGCCTAAGCTATTTCCAAATTCTGTGGGCACAGTGAATGTATGCTGCATGAGCAATACACATATTGTATGGTAACCCACATGCAGCATATCTCTCTCTCTCTCTCTCTCTCTCTCTCTCTCTCTCTCTCTCTCTCTCTCTCTCTCTCTCTCTCTCTCTCTCTCTCTCTCTCTCTCTCTCGGGACTCTTGGAAGTGTGTGGTGGTTTGGGATATGCAGTATAGGTCCTCCACTAGGAGGCGTGCTATACACAGTTGAGTTGATGCTACATAATGCAATTACATTCTGCATGGTTACTTAATCAAAGTTTTCACCTTATTCTTGTATAAGGTAGGTGGATTTAGGATGCCCTTTTTGACGGTTGGTGGCCTCTGCTTAACCTTCATTTTCCCAGCATTTATCTTGATGAAAAAATCTAGTAAGTGATTGATGCATAATTATTGTATATGCTTATTAGGCTTACTGTACAGGAGCCCCACATATGTAAGCTTACTTGAATGTATACATCATGCATGTAGGCTGCAGCAAGCAAGTGTTATCGTTAACAGCGATAACAAAGCTTTTAAGCAACTTCATATTTCTTCTCCTAGGTAAGCAGAAGTATAATAAACTTACATGTACCATACTTTTGGATTTCATAATTTCATACAACTGGCACGTTCCTTCTTCAGTTCTTGCAAACATCTTTGCCTGGGCATCATGGTCTTTCATTGCGCCAACTTTTCAACCGTTTCTCTATAGTCAGGTAAGTTGTTACAAATTAATATACTTATGTTCTTTTGCATACCAACACTTACATTTCAGTCTCAAGAGACCCAATTCAAATGTTGCATGGGTCTCATTATGAAATGGGTAAAGTATATAGTAGTATAGTTGGTAAGTCATTTATATATTTTATTATCTCTGGGCAGTTTCAATTGGACCCGGAGTACATAGGCTTGGTGTTTCTTTCTGCACCACTTGCCTATGTGATGGCTGCGCCACTGGTTGGAAAACTCACTGACAAGTTTGTAGGTCAACTATATATACATGTACATTATGTTATAGTTATAGTACAGTAGTCAGGCAGTAAACGAACTGAATCCGAGAGCGGTAGCCCACGGACGAAGTTTGTTCATGTTGCCATAAATTCCTGACAACTGTACTATAAGTATTATATATCCCTCGAGGCTTAGCAAGCACGTATACGTACCTGATTGATCAACAAAATAGTCTTAGATACTAAATTTACCTATACAGTCACATTCACGCAGAAAAAAAACTAGCTAGCTAGTCTATATATAGTCTCATGCACCACCATTCTCAATAACAGAGCTCTGTTTATCGAGTGACATGAACGAGAGCGGCGAACCGCAGCTATTGAGTGACATACGGTATATGAGGGGTTAACACAGAACACCTCCCCCTTTTATGAGCTCTTCCAGGTGAAGCAACAACTCAACAACAATCTCGAGTGCTCCCTAGCAAAGCTAAGAAGAGAAGTCACTACCGTACCTCTTATACCCCAGAAGAGCTATACTATCAGGCTGTTTATCAGTAAATAGCTAGCTGCTCAGTACATACCTAAAGCTACCCCCACACCCACTCTCTCTGTGTTTCTCTGATACTAATTCAGCAGTCTCCTGAGGTTTGGATCTGCTTTCTCCTGTTGTTGGCAGTGAATTGCAACTATAGACTTCTAGCTGTAGCAAGCACATCAGCAAGTGAAATGTATTCCTAGGGACAAAGCCACCAGCTTAATTATAACCTACAAACATGATATCATGACCATGCATTGCTTTACAGCTAATTAAGTGCAGCTACTTACTACAGGCGAATATCTGTAATGCACGATTGCATGTGCTCTATACAGGGACCAAGATGGTTTGTAGTCATTGGGTCTACTATGCTAGGAGTTGCCTACTTCTTCCTGGGCCCAGCACACTTCATTTCTCAGCCGTAAGCCAGCCTGCACGAATAGCATGTCTTGTAGCATGCAGGACCCATGAAATTGACATATTGTTCTCTGCAGTATGCTAAGGATAACAATCATAGCAACTTGCGCTTTCGGACTTGGATCATCGCTGTGTGTAGTGCCTACCTTCACAGATATGTTAATTTTAGCCAAGTGAGTTATAGCCTCATTCTCATCTCCACTCCCAGCTTCTTTTCGCGTGTAGCATGCATTGTGCAATTAAAGCTGGGAGTGGAGACTGGGAATGAGGTTAGTGAGTTACACGCATTGAAATGCTATGTACAAGCTGTTAATACTCAGGTCACTAGATACTGATGGGAATTCTGAAGCGAGTGTTAGTGTCGTATCTGGGATCACCACCTCAACCTTGTCATTAGGGTAAATCATTAGATACGGCTCATATAATACACTTCAGAATTGCAGCTTTCAAATTATGTTGCTTCTTATATCCAGGGAATTCAGCGGTTCACTTATTGGTGGTGCTCTAACTCAGGTTATGGACTTTCCAACAAGTGCAATGGTAGGTATAGGGTTGGTAGTTTCCAGTGCATTCTAGCATGTTAATTAGTGTTTATTGACACAACTATAATGTTATATTTCAGGTGGTAGGACAAGTGTTCCTAGCCGAAGTAAGTTGTGCATATAATATTGATGTGTTACTCCGGGCTGCATAATGTTTTCTTGCATAGTTATATTACGGCTCTGTCTATATAGCCTCCAATTTCCAGGCTCAAGCTTTTTCACACATGTACAGTGCATGTTCTGGAGACATTGTTTTGGTGCCGCGAGCTCAGTCTACACAACTGAAGAATAGCTATTATAGTTGCAAGATGTTTTGCCTAAGAACTGCAACTACCTTTGCTGATGCAAAATTTTAACCTTCTACTAGCTTTACGCATCGCCTGGGGTAGCCTCGCACCTAGGAGGAGATATAGGCTAGCCTGAAATTATTGTTGTAATACAATTTCTATATCTACACATAGGGATGTTTATTACTGGGTGCAACTCTCATCAATCGATGGTCCAGACGATAGCTGGAGTCTAATTCACTACCACACTGTAAAATAAGGATCAGAAAGCATGCATTGCAGTATATATTAACAGCTAGATTTCTATGATATTACATGTACGAGGTTGTATGGCACATTTTTAATCATCATGTTGGATTGTACATATAATGCTAAATATATACACTCTCCATGCTTTATGCTACTGGCATGCATGCATATCAATGTACAGGCCATGTAAATAGTGCTGTGACACCTTTCAGACGTCAGAACATGGCTTGCATCATTCTGTTGCGGAACAGGAACAACTTGTGGTGACGTCCTGTATTTTATGTGTTTCGATTACTACGAGCAAGTTCGACCAGTATTGCGAGTAAAAAAATTGCTACTTCAAGCCATACTGCACTAGCTGCATACTACGGTTGAATTCACTTTTGCAACGATGGAAGAGACGCGGTTTATAAGTCCTCCTAGTTCGGCCGCTGCGCCGGCGAGTGAATTCGAAGAGCACAACCTGAGAGACGAGCAGAACAGTGACTCAGAAGATCTAGAGAAGCAGCCTTTGATTGTAAAAAAGAAGAATGGACTATTGGGCCGGGTTTCTCAATGGAAGAAGGGGCTTATAGCAATTACCTTCTTGCTTGGGCATCTATCCGTCAATATTGCATATTCCACCATCGGGCCCTTTTTTCCAAATGAGGTTGGTGCAGTACCCGGTATAATATACTTCAGAAATAGCTAAACTATAATGTGCACTGTATGCCATAGGATAAGGCATGGTATATATAATATTTATATATGTTTAGTCTGATCATGAGGAGTGATCATACAATTCTACTAAGAATGGTAGACTAGCTACGATGCAAGAAGTGAAAAGTCTATAAATGTTGGCCCATATCTTAGTATGAAGACACTAATGTCATGCACAAATTTAGACTTATACTGTCCCTATATAGTCTTTAGCTGCCCTCCTTATCGTTATATGACCAATTCAAAATTTGTTCATGAAAAAAAAACATTTTCTGGTACACTCATGGTTTGTACATTTCCAGTCATTGCATGATATGCAGGCGCTGACCGGTATATAAGAAATATTAATAGAAGCAGGTACAAGCACTAAGTCTTGTATCACAAAAATAGCTCACACAGTCATCATGTGCCATGCATGTTAACTGAGCTCTTATACCAGTATCACATGATTTGATGACTGACAGCAAGTAGAACACAAGAAGCAAACGATGAATTCGAAAACGTGAGACAACAGAACGTCGCAACAGTGATACTGGATCGGTATGTTGAGGATTGCAGTTCGTCCGTGCAAAAGGTTCCCGAATGTTAATGGAGTGTGCATCAAATTTATAACGTAGTCCTGATGGAGTAGCACTGGAAAATCTATTGAGCCATGGTGTAACTATCTATAGTATCAGCTCTGCACAATCAGTTGCCATAAATTCCATACCAGTTTGGACTCCACATATTTTTTTGCTCTTTTGAAACATCTTCCACAGATGATTTAGCACACGTACTTGGATACCAATAGACTAAGTATATATGAACTTGACCACCTGTGCTCTGGGAGCCATCATTACAGGAAGGCATCCCTATAGTACTGAATCCTTACATTAGTACTCATGGCTTCACTATTAATGACTGTATATATTTACCATAAAATTCAGAATCCACTATCATAAGTGAGTGCCATGACGACTAGAAATCTATAGTTGCAATTCGCCATGAGTGCGTATGTTATCATACTGTATTGAATGCTGATGAACCTCATTCCCAGATTGAAAACTGGGATATATATATTTCTGACGCAGAATGTATGTTTCTGATGCATGTCCGATTTCACTGCAGGCTGCTGAGCGGGGCTCTACACCACTGCTAACTGGATTCATAATCAGCTGTGCGCCTTTGTGTGTAGTCATCTTGTCTCCCATCATTGGATACTATGTAAGCAGTGACAGCAGTGTAACTTTTATAGCTACTGCTTGGTTGTAATCAAAGGCTGTGCACACATTAATACATTGCATGGCTGCACTATATGCATCACTGGGAAGGACAAGAGGACATTCATACAGTGTCATTATGCTTGGGTAACACCCACTCAGTCAGTTATTACCCAAAGAGTTCAGCCCTTCATCCTTTTCAGTAATCAATGTCACCATCAATGCTATACTTCCAGATTCCTCAACTGGGTTCCAGGTTTATATTACTGTCTGGACTCTGGCTGGTTGGAGGCTCCTACATTCTGTTTAGGTATTATGTCCCAACATTTTGTAAGTACAGTATGAATATATATACCGGTATACCATGGTACTCCTAGAAGGACAGGTAACCATATATGGCATATACATGAAATACAGCAAGCAGTGGCAATGAAATGAATTTCACATATTTAAGGAATGAAAAATCTACCCTAGCTGCATTTGAACGAGAGGTATTCACTGCATCTATATGTGCTAATCTATGGCGTAAAGAAAACTTCACTGCAGTGAAATTAATAAGTGCTGTGGCAATACATTAGTGCTAACAAGGTGGGGGAGGGGGGGGGGGTGTCACATAGGGTGTAAATAGCATGGGTAGTACCCAAATATGCTTATTGGACTAATAATAATATTAGTGAAGCTGTCATGTCATATGCAATACATGCATCATTAATGTGGTTGTCAAGTTTATCTTCTAAATGATTTTTGTATATACACAGTTTTATTGCTTCCATGCCATCTGGTTGGATGTTCATCATGTTCAGTGTCCTACTGAGACTCACTGAGGGTGTTGGCTCTGCTATGTTTATCACTTCTGTCTGGATACAGTTGCCAGAGCTGTTTCCACACTGCGTGGCCACAATGACTGTATGTATACATACTAAGAAGTTGCTGCAGTTTGCATGTGTACCACTAGAGTGCATAGAACTGGTAAAATGTAGCTCAATGCATTCTTATTTCCAATCACGATATGTTGAGGATGTTTAGCCCTCCACTTCAATCCCCCAAATAAACTAGCTATACCTCGATATAGAATCAGCTAGTGCTCCAAGCAGCTGCAGTATATATAGAAGCTAGCTCCTAAATGCCTAATAGTTACCACTTTTTTTTGTTGCAGTGATCACAATTTACTTCTCTTTCTGAGTTAGCTATCATTTCTAATGTGCCACCTATAGCCAGCAACAGTGATACTGCAATCTTTATACAGGGATTTATGGCTGTTGCTGGCTGTTCAGGATTTGCACTTGGTCCTCTCCTTGGTGGACTGCTGTATTCAGTTGAGTTGAAGACTTGTGTGTATGCATGTGCTGATTTTGTAATTGATGCATATAACACCACTTGCATCCACAGGTGGGCGGATTCAAACTGCCGTTTCTGACTGTTGGTGGCTTGTGCTTATTCATCCTTTTCCCGACATATTTTTTACTGCAAGGTTCTAGTAAGTATATGACCTAATATGAGACTATAGCATGCATGTGCTTGTATGTTGATGGCACCATTTCACTTTATATATACAGATTGTGAAAGGCAAGTGCTATCAATTAGATTAGTAATAAAACTCCTCAGCAACGTCATATATCTTCTTCTAGGTAAGCAGACCCCCTCCAGGCCAATTTAATTCACAGCTACTCATTATGTGGGCTCCTGACTTCAAGTGTAATATTTCCATCCTTTATATAGTTATTACGACTGTTATGTGTTTGGCATCATGGGGTTTCTTTTACCCTACTCTGGAACCATTTCTTTCAAGCCAGGTAGTACCACAGCTGCTCCAGCTATTATAGTTTAAGGAAGTGTAATTATGTATCTCAATTTTGCAGTTTCATTTAGATAAGCAAAAGACAGGACTAATCTTTCTGTCTCTCTCGGCTTGTTCCATACTGTGTGCACCACTGATTGGAAAGCTTGCGGATAAATTTGTAAGTCAAAGTACATGCAGGCTTTCAAAGGATTGGTTGCATACATTCACCAATAATTTATTCCACAGGGCTCTAGAAAGTTTGTAATAGCTGGTTGTGCTGTTACAGCAGCTTCCTTCTTTTTTGTGGGTCCAGCAGACTTCATCTCACAACCGTAAGCAATTGTACAGTTGCCCTCAAAACCTCTGGCAGTCATGAACTTAAATTATGCTCTTTCATGCAGGCAACTGTGGATAACAGTAGTTGCAACAAGTATTTTTGGATTAGGATCAGCACTAATATATGTGCCTAACTTCAAAGATATGCTGGCTGTAGCCAAGTGAGTATTTAATAAATAGCTTGATATACTGAAAAGCTGCCATGCAGCCTCAAAATTTTTACATGACCATCTGTTTCTGTTTTAGATCAGTGGAAGACACAGAGGCCACTTCCATGGTTGTAGCTGGGATTGCCTCCTCTGCGTTTTCATTGGGGTATTCAGAATACAATTATTTTGGCAGATAGTGTGGCTACAAAGGATAATTAATTTTATATAGGGAGGTCATCGGTCCCCTTATTGGCGGTGGTCTTACACAAGTTATGGATTTCCCAACGAGTGCAATGGTATGTGTATAATATATAGCCCCTGTATAGGAGTACTCATTAGACGACGGTACCCTTTTCAGGGCTGTATGCAGGAGAGCAGACCCAGGCCAGTATATATTTAGCATATCAACTGTACACTCCTATGCTTTGTAATACATTGCATATTATAAGTCTGAAAAACCTAATTATAAGTACATGTGCACGCTCCATTGATATGCCTACTTTTACAATTATAGTTAAGCTTTTATGATGATACCATCATTATGTGCTATTCAGTATTATAGATGATCTCAACTTTATACTATTCAGGTATTCGGAGTAATACTCATAGCTCAAGTAAGTGAAATATGCAGCGTATGCACGTCACCTCTGCATGTGAAGTAGTGCCTATTATAGTATGTACACTTGAGTTAACATGATTGCAATGCAAGTTGCTAATGTGGGACTGTCTATAGGTAAGTAGGTGACTAAGCCATTCATGGTGATTGTTGAATGCTGTGAAAGTATTATTAATGTAGTCTCATTCATCACTTCCCAACGTTTTTCCCTGTTGGGACAGTGCATGTGTGCAGGCGTATATTCTCATACTATGGCATTCTTTCTCTGATCCCACGTGCAGGGATGCTTATTGCTGGGTGCAACTGTCATCGACCAATTGGTCAGAAGATAGATTTGAATTCATAAGCAATCATGTGATGTATTGCCATAAAAAGACATTATTTCCAAGGAGTCTAGACTGCATTGGTACTCACATGAAAATACAAGGTGTTTACTCAATGTAGGACTACATGCAGCATGCAGTGCTCAAAGTATAATTTTAAAAAGTTTAAGGTTTTGAGTTGGGATTGCCTCCTCTGCACGGTACTCAGATATACTCGACAGAAGGATAGTGTGCATGCATGAGCATGCATGACTACGAAGAATAACTTTATGCGGGGAGGTCATTGGTCCCACTTTTCATGCAGGGAGATCAGTGGTTCCATTACTGAAGGTGGATCTATGGATTTTCCAATAATTACAGTGGTACATTATAATTGCAACGCCAGGGGAAGCTATATTATCTATGGCCTTACCTGCAGTCTTATCAAGTATAATCACTAATTCTCTAGAGCATGCAGATGGTTAAATTATTGCAAGTAATTAAACTTAATGATGTGCAAGCAAGTTGGAAGATCCATGGCAGCTGTCGTAGTCTATGAGCTATAGGCTAAATTATGAATTTCTTGCTCTTGCTCTTGTCCTCTGACTGGAGGTCTTACAAGCTCCGCCTGCGTCTGTGGGTGCGTGGTCAATGGCGTAAGCGCTACGGCAGCAACATGAGTATATTATTATTATACCATGTTTTAATTAGCTACTATATATCAAAGGTAATCACACTGTCATTGTAAAGTATGGCAAGCGAGTAGAGATATACAGATGTAATGAATCATGACCTGGGCATGATGAGATAGGGTATTTTGCAAGCCAGCATGTCATGAAAAGAACAACTAACCGTTAACCATGCATAGCAGTGCTGCTGGAGAAGCTACAGAAAATTAAAGTGCCTCTATATTTGTAGCTGTTATAATAATGGGATCAATCCCATGAGGTACACAATATAGCTATATAGCTGCTGGAAAAACTCAGTTCTTTTATGAATAGACAGCAACAGCAATACAACAACATAGCCCTTTAAAAGATACGGGAGGGCATGCATATATAGCACACAAATAGCATGCAAGAATAACAATCAGGATCAGACTACAAAAGTTTCAAGACAAACATAGTCCGCGCCCATTCCGCCACCCCAGGAAGTAAAGCAGCAATATAGTCTATAATCCAACCCCCAATAGCACACACTTCAACAACCAGTCCACCACAGCAACATATTTTCCAGGAACAGCCATGGTTGCCACAATCACTGTAAAAAATATGGGGTTATTTTTGCCAAAATTTGGTTTAATACCCGAGTTGCACGTTTTTACTACCAGTCTATTTCATTCATCATCTGTGAATAGATTATCGCAGATTATGGAGTAGCTTATTCACATTCTTGTGTAATGTTATAATTATCATACCAGCTGCTGTTCATTTTATTCAGTACTCTCCCAATATGAACATTCATAAACCAGCAATGCCCCCACAGGCGTGTTTATTATAATCACAGCCCATCCCATAGTACACGTTCATGAGCATGAACATGTGTATTCACAAAGACTAGAAATGGAAATAACAAGCTATATCCACTGCCTGGAACTTGATACCAGCTAGTTTGCAATTCAGGTAACCAAACAAAGGCAAAAATAACCCCTCAGTTTCTTGAAGAGTGAAGAGACGAGCTGTGTTGCTTGAACTTACATTCACATTGCTCGATTGTGCCGTCCATTTCTAGTGCTCATATCTCTACTTATATAGAGGCTACACAAACTCCACTAACCTGAGAACTGTAGTAAGCCTTCCTTGGTAGAAGTTTAACTTCATCAGGAGCCCATAACCCCATAACCCATGGCTAGCTACTTATATGTACTTTGCTAACCTACGCCACAGCCGTGCCTTACCTTCATCTGAGCATTACCTTGGAGAATGTCTTAAAAACTGTCTCGTCTGGTTTTTATCCATGGAATATTAACCTTGTTTGTGACTTAGCTCTATAGTATCAACCAGTAGCCATAGCTAGTTTCCATACCAATTCAAGACTCCACATACTTTATTTGCTGTTTTGAAATATCTTCCACAGATGGTTTTGTTCCCAGATTTAAAACTGGGGTATATATTTCTGCTGCAGTATGTATGCTTCTTGTGTGTGTACATGCATGTTCGATTTCACTGCAGGCTGCTGAACAGGGCTCTACGCCACTGCTAACTGGGGTCATAATCAGCTGTGCGCCTTTGTGTGTAGTTATCTTGTCTCCCATCATTGGATATTATGTAAGCAGCGACAACAGTGTAATTTGTATAGCTACTGCGCATGCTTGGCTATAATCAAAGGCTGTGCACACATTAATACATTGCATCACTGGGAAGGACAAGAGGACATTCATACAGTGTCATTATGCTTGGGTAACACCCACTCAGTCAGTTATTACCCGAAGAGTTCAGCCCTTCATCCTTTTCAGTAATCAATGTCACCATCAATGCTATACTTCCAGATTCCTCAACTGGGTTCCAGGTTTATATTACTGTCTGGACTCTGGCTGGTTGGAGGCTCCTACATTCTGTTGAGGTAATTTGTATGTCCCAATATTTTGTATGTACTGTATGAATAATTAGAGGAATGCATGTGTAGAGGGTTTTCGTAATTGTATACTATGGTTATATTTGTGTTCAAGGAACAAAAAGTTGGCATGCATTTTAACAGGTATTCACTGCCACCCATGTATTGTTCAAGTTAATCATATGCATGACTTGTAGAGAAAACTTCACCATAGTGAAGTCAAATACTGTGGCAGTAATTTAAAAGATTAGTGCTAGCAATACAGGGGACAGGGTTATATAGTTAGAGTCCAAGCTCAAAGATGTATGGGGAATACACGAGGTGAGGTTGTTTAGATGCAATGTAGCAGTACAGTCTCAGTTTCACCAAAATGTCCTCACGTGGGCCGAGAGTCTCGGCCCAACACGTGATCCGCACATGACTACGTTAGCAACAACTAGTTAATAACTACATTCCGACCCCGCCCATACCTGGTTAAACGGTAATTACCTGTGCAGATATATAGTAGCTAGCTTAAGCATCATTCTTATCGGCCTAGGCCTTGAACATTATCGCTTTTAGGTACCGAATTTCAATGGAAAGCTATGTGCAGCGAAACTGGGAATTAAATAACTATTAATAATTGCATTTTTCAACATTTCTCGTTGCTATGCGTACTTCACGTTCGGATATTTTGGTGAAACTGGTCTTGAGGGCTTGGACTCTAACTAATTTGTAGCCCCAATTCTGTTACAGTAATTGGTTTTTACAAGGAAACAGCAAGACTATTTACCCAAAACATCTTAAGGCTTAAACTGTAGTCAGATAACTCTGGGTGATGTTTTATATGTCACACAGGATTTCCTGGGTGATATATAAAATATCACACAGCTGCAGGATCTAGGAAGCAGTGTACCTATACAGCTGTTCTTCTGTATAACTGTGTACATTGTACACTAGTACAAGAGTCTGCTCTATCTGATATAGCAGCAGTACCGGCACCTTTGAACCACCCACGTGCACGCAGTAGGCTACAAGGTGCAAAAACATACTTAATTCTGTAGAAGGAATGGTTACTACCCTAGTATACTCATAGGACTAATCAGTACTTTGTAGCATGCAGTCCACAATGCACAACACTATAATATTATGGTCCCTATCATCACGCAATGCCTCAAAGGCCTCAATATGCATGATGTCAGTGTATAGCTAGAGTCTGTAGACTGAAGCTTGCGCTTGCATACATGATTGCATGTATGCCTTCTTAAGAGTAACTGTGTGTCTGTGTGGGACCATATATAGTAGAGCTACACAGTACTACCCTTTTTGACATGCATGTTGTTGCTCATGCTACACATGCAATTACACAATTTTTAACATGTTCTATCATCATTTGCGGATCTAATGATATATATATATTATATCGTATGCAATATATCAATACATGCAGCATAATTATTATGGGCTTGTTTTGTCTATACAGTTTTGTTACTGCCATGCCATCTGGCTGGATGTTCGTCATGTTCAGTACCCTACTGAGACTCACTGAGGGTGTTGGCTCTGCTATGTTCTCCACTTCTGTCTACGCACAGCTGCCAGAGCTGTTTCCACAATCTGTGGGCACAATGACTGTATGTATACGCAACAAGCTGCTGCAGTTTGCATGTGTATCACCAGAGTGTATTGAGCTGGTAAAATTCATTTTTATAGCTCAATGTATTCTTATTTCCAATCACGATATTATTATGTTGAGAATGTTTAGCCTCCACTTCAAGTCCCCAAACAAGTAGCTCACTATATAGAGTCAGCTAGTGCTCCTGCTGGAGTATATAGAGTCAGCTAGTGCTCCTGCTGGAGTATATAGAGTCAGCTAGTGCTCCTGCTGGAGTATATAGAGTCAGCTAGTGCTCCTGCTGGAGTATATAGAGTCAGCTAGTGCTCCTGCTGGAGTATATAGAGTCAGCTAGTGCTCCTGCTGGAGTATATAGAGTCATGATCAGCTAGTGCTCCTGCTGGAGTATATAGAGTCAGCTAGTGCTCCTGCTGGAGTATATAGAGTCATGATCAGCTAGTGCTCCTGCTGGAGTATATAGAGTCAGCTAGTGCTCCTGCTGGAGTATATAGAGTCATGATCAGCTAGTGCTCCTGCTGGAGTATATAGAGTCATGATCAGCTAGTGCTCCTGCTGGAGTATATAGAGTCAGCTAGTGCTCCTGCTGGAGTATATAGAAGCTATATAGTTCCTAAATGTCTAATACCATCTCTTTCACAGTGATTACAATTTTGTCTTAATTATGGTTTTTAAGGTGCCACCTATAGCCAGCAACAGTGATACTACTGTACTACAATGATTAATTATACAGGGATTTATGACTATGGCTGGCAGTTTGGGATTTGCAATTGGCCCTCCCCTCGGTGGACTGTTGTATTCAGTTGAGTTGAGGATGTGTGTGTAGTTCCAGGCTGATTTTGCAATTGAATTCCTCTGCGTACCACTTGCATCCACAGGTGGGCGGATTCAAACTGCCGTTTCTGACTGTTGGTGGCTGGTGCTTATTCATCCTTTTCATTGCATATTTGTTAATGCAAGATTCTAGTAAGTATAGTACTAGTGTTTCCTCCATATAGAACTGTAGCATGCATGTGCTCAAAGTATAATAATATATTGATGGCACCATTTTCTCTTTATAAATAATTATGCAGATTGTAAAAAGCAAGTGATATCCATTAGAACAGTAATCAAACTCTTCAGCAACATCATGTATCTTCTTCTAGGTAAGCAGACCCACTCTATTCCAACTCATAGCTACTAGCTGGATAAGTCCATTATGTAGGCTGTTTGACTTTATAATATTATCCATCCTTTAGTTGTTACAAATGCTTTGTGTTTGGCATCATGGGGTTTCTTTTACCCTACTCTGGAACCATTCCTCTCAAGCCAGGTAGTACCACAGCTAGCGCTGCTCCAGCTATTATAGTTTAAGGAAGTGTAATTCGTATATTATAGTTTCATTTAGATAAGCAACAGACAGGACTAATCTTCCTGTCTCTTGTGGTGTTTCCTGTACTATGTGGACCACTGATTGGAAAGCTTGCAGATAAATTTGTAAGTCAGAGTTATGTGGGAGTGGTCTAGCACACTGGATCATGATATATAGGATATTTAGCCTTCTCTTCAAAGGTTTTTAAAGGATTTGTTGCATACATTTATGAAGAATTTATTTTACAGGGTCCTAGAAAGTTTGTAATAACTGGTTGTGCTATAACAGCAGCTTCCTTCTTTTTTGTGGGTCCAGCAGACTTCATCTCACAACCGTAAGCAAAAGGTGTTTGGACTCTTGAAGTCCATAAATCCTCTGGTAGCCATAAAATTAAAATTACACTCTTTTATGCAGGCAATTGTGGATAACGGTAGTTGCAACAACCATTTTTGGATTAGGGGCATCAGTAATGCAGGTACCTATCTTCAAAGATATGCTGGCAGTAGCCAAGTGAGTATTGAAAATCGATGTACTGAAAGGTTGCCAGCCTCAAATCTAAATGACCGTCTGCTTCATTTTAGATCAGTGGAAGACACAGAGGCCACTTCCATGGTTGTATCTGGAATCACCTCCTCTGCATTTTCATTTGGGTATTTAGAAATACAACATTTTTTGGCAGATAGTGTGGCTACAACGAATGATTATTTTTAATGCAGTGAGTTCATTGGTCCCCTTGTTGGCGGTGGCCTTACACAAGTCATGGACTTTCCAATGAGTGCCATGGTACGTGTGTAATTGCTCCTGGATAGGAGTATTTTCTTAAGTTGTGCAGTGTATGGTGTATATTGCAATGGTGGTAGCTTTGATCTCCCCATGCATGCACCAGGCTACAAAATAAATATAATCTCTGCCTATATATTATGTATAAGGGGGCATTCATAAATTAATTGTGTCACATTTGGTGTCATTATGACGCTAAGCTCAGACCTGACCTCAGCCTCCCTCCCTCCCTTTAGCATCACAACCAAAGTTGCAGTACTAGCCAGTAGATTAGTTAGGTAACTACCTATACAGTCATATTTGTACTGGAGAAGGGTACAGTGTAGCAACATCCCAAAGTAATAACCCTTACAAGAAGATCTCGCTATCACCTTAGTGTCACAACCTTTACCCCCCCCCCCCCCCCCCCCCCCTTAGCATCAAAATAACGCTATTTGTTACACAATCAGTTTTATGAACGGTCCCTAATACCCATATAAAGCATAGGCATTAGGTTGGTATGCTAAATATACGACCGAGGTCCAAGGACATTTCTGATACTGACTGAGGTGTGTTAGCACCAATTAAGGTCGATATAGGAAAGGTAGCATACCAACTGTACACTCCTATTACATAGTCTTATGAATTGAAAACGTAAGTATAAATTGATGCCGAATGTCATACCTCTACTACTGTAATAATATTAAGCTCCTTCAATGATACCATCACTATGTGCTATATACTGGTGTAGACAATAACACACGATCTCAATTTTGTACTATTCAGGTATTTGGAGAAATACTCCTAGCTGAAGTAAGTATAATATATAGAGTATGCATCTCTGCATGCTTATCTATTCCATGTAGGCTAATAATATAGCAGTGCCTATATTATAGTCTAATACGATGTACTCTTTTACTATGAGTCAACATGATGGCATGCAAGTGGCTAATGTGAAGGACTAGCTATATACTGCTATAGCTAAGTATAGGTGACTCAGCTGTACATAGTGCTTATCGGATGCTAAAAGTTATTAACTCTTTCCCAGCCAAATTTTTTTTTAATGCTTCCATAAAGCATATGTAAATTTATATGGGCTTTTTATATTAGGCTTTAATATAAAGTACATATAGTTTTCCATTTAATATCGGCACATAAATGAGCCCATGGCGTTCAAAGAGTTAATGCAGTCTCATTCACTTTTTCTGCTCCCACATGCAGGGATGCTTATTGTTGGGTGCAACTCTCATCGATCAGTTGGCCAGAAGACAATAAGCAATGAATGTGTGATGTATTACACTGTGAAGTAAAAAAAAAAGTATATTTTCAAGGAGACTTAAAAATATATGCATGGGTACTCACATGGAAATTTGTATAAATAATCAAGGTATGCTAGCTATATAGGTCACATAACTATTATTTACAATGCTTTCAGGAGGCAACTTGAATGTCCTCATAAAAGCTTTTGATGTATGGGTTTAGTATCATATGGCACACCATAATTGTTGAAACTTTTGAACAGGACACCTGGGTAATTTAAGTGACCTCAGAAATTATACTTCTGAGGCAACTTACTTAAATTTTTTGTTTAATTATTGGTGATGTAGAAATACTTGGAGAAATATATCTGGCTGAAGTAAGTGTCGTAGTATTTGCTGTAATTAATGACATAGTATACCCTTGCCAGGGTTTCATATAGGATTTTACATGTGTGTGTGGGGGGGAGGGGGGGGGGAACAGGGACCAATGAATGCTTTGAAGTATGAGTCATTTTTACGAAGTTGATTCTAATGCCATTTTTGAGACAAATTTATGGTCCTTGAAATTTTGCTAAGTAGAAGTACCCCTTTGAAGAGATTTTGTAAATAGACGTATTGAGCTTTAATTAATATTTGTATTAACAATTTATTTGTTTCTTAGTAGCATATTCACTGATGTATACAATTGTTGCCAAGATTTGGGGGGGGAGGGATTTCCTAGGGCTTCCCCTTCCCCCTAGATCGCTGTATGGTTGTATAAAATTAATAATAACAATCATCCTGTGAGACTCTGTGTTTATTCTGCTCATGCAGGGTTGCTTATTGCTGGGTGTAACAATCATCAATCAATGCACCTACGGAAGATAGCTAATTCAGAAGATTATTGAAGTGAACATACATAGTATAGTCAGTATTAATCATGCCACTGCACACTGCTAATCATAGAGATGTATGTGTAGGGTCTATATTTCGAAGGGGGCAGCTATATATTTGCGATAATAGGTCCAACCAGAAAAGCAGGGGGAAAAATTACCCAGTAGCTAGCTATTCCTCATCAATTGCAATTCGATCCTGTGCATTTTTCATTTATATAGGTTACATCACAGCCCATATTCAGGACACCCGTATGGTTACCCCGGTATGACAAATTAAACAACATTGCCACACTAGAGTGGTTGCTTTCAATCGGTTACCTCATGCAGTTGCACAGAATATGCAATTAATTAAGTGCAGATCAATAAGATCATTTTTCTTTGGTGCAGGGATAGTTGTTGGTACAAATGGGTAATTGAAGTGAGCCACATTCTTTTGTAGATTGAAACCTATAGAAACCTCTCTCGCAGTGTAAATATAAGATTTGGAGGATCAGAGGGTGCATGGGTGCATTTGGTTAGAGTCTCATGTCTTTGTTAGTGTTTTATGTTGTGTCATGCACACCTTATATATCTAGCAATGCTTACGTAACACTCCCCATACTAATGCGTCTGTATGGTGAATATCAGAGTGAACGCAAAGTATTCATCATGCACATGATATCAGTGCAAAAACAGAAGGATGCACTGCAAAGACAAATTAAACAACCCTGACTGCAAGGGCATGTACAGTCCACGGTTCTATCCACTGAGGGGGAGCTTCCCCTCCAAAAGTTTTAGCAAAGTTGGCCATCTTAAATAGCTATAGTAGTAATGAACTACTAGAGTTGTTAATTGAACTAATTTGTGCAGCATATGTACGGCTACAGACCTGTTTTTTAGTGTTCTTTGTACTGAGTAACAAGCTAGTAGTGGTCGCTAGCTATACAACCAAAACCCGTGCTTAAAATGTGATTGTCCAGAATTTCGCTGATATGGACAAAAATCAATGTAGCTATCAGAATACCATACATTTCTACAGAGTAGCTACTATAATGTAGTTTAGTAAAACTTGCACTGAACAAGAAGAGAAGTGAACTCTTTAATGTCAGAGTCAGGTAGACTATGGTGGTTATTTATCACATAGAGGGGCATCAGTATTCAATTAGCTCATGACGTTTTTTTTGCTGAACTGTTGCAAGATCTGCTAAAAGGGCAGTACATGTGTACACCCCTCTGAGCGCCTAAACTAATCTCAGAATTTTCCTCGTGCCCACCATGTGCCCAGGCATTTTCAGTTTTGTCAAGTAGCTATATTCTATTAATTAATTTATAATTATAACAAGCTGCTACAAATGTTGTACATTGTATTTGTGGCAGTATCGTCAAGTTAGTCTCATGACCAAGGCGCGCAGGAGGAGTGCATGGCCGTGTGGGGACTAAGGAATTGAATTTTGCTGTAAGCACGTGGAATTAACCAAAATTTGATTGCGCACAGGCCTGGTTGAGAGCATAACTGGGAATTAGGGAATGAGATAAATTTTGAGCAGCCCGGTTGCCGGCGAATGACGTAATTCTAGTTTTGGAGAGCAAACGCGACCTCTGAAAGCAGTACCGTGCTATCTAGCGTAGGCCCCGCCCCCGGCCCCAAAGCTTATAGTGGGCGTGGTCACTAGCATTGCACAATATGTATGTAACTAATATTGCCAGCTTACTATCATGGAGATATCGGGTGAAGCTCTCAGCGCTGCTGCACCGAGTTTGCACGGCCTGGACGAGGGAAGAGAGCGGCAAAAGTACTCCGAGAGGAGTGACAAAGCAGAAGAAAAACAGCCTCTTCTTGAAGGTAGGGATGGAAAGAAGAGGCAGTTGCTTATCAAGCTGGGCAGACTCTCGCAGTGGAATTGGAAGAACATTATAACCGCAGTTATCCTCTGGATGGCCTACCTGTCTGCGAGTATAGCATACTCCATCATTGGACCTTTCTTTCCCAATGAGGTGGGTATTAAAAGTGTATTAAACCATAGACAATTATAGAATGCTTCTGCTACTTTATTAAACTAATGCAATATTTTAAGTCAACTGTGGTACCAGCATATATTTCCACTTTCTTTTTTCTCAGGAGCGCTAATTAGCTCTTTGTTTACTTACTGACATACAAGTTAATATTCATGAATTCCAAGGAATTACGTAATGTATATCACTTCCAGAGGGCATTTGTCGTATTATAGAGCTGGTGCATGTTGCATGTAGTTGAAATAGCCTTTAATGAAGGAGCGGTATTGGACTAGTCTCGTTCCTAGACCCTCCACACATCCCGTCGGAAAATTCGGAAAGGAAGGAGGGTCATTTTCTGATGGGGCGTGTGTGGAGGATCTGGGAACGAGACCAGTATTGGACATGGCCTACTGACATTCTGACATCTGAAGGCACTTCTGTCTTTATGCACATTAGCCTTGTTCCCAGGCCACGCAGTCGGAAACCTTTCCTAACTGTGTTGCCTGGAAATGCGGTTGTATCCATGTATGCATTCTGCTACAATGTCTCCATTGGTGTTTCCATCCTGCATTGAAGCTAGGTTTGGGTAGGTGTGGGCGGGAACTGGGTGTGCACCAACCATCTTGATGCCATTTGTTGATGTTGATACCATATTGGAAGATAAGGAGTAGAGTTTCAGTGCTGTAATTACTTGAATATTCTGCTGGTGTTTGCACTTGAATGCACACAGGCAGCCGAGAAAGGGTCCACCTCCACCTTAACTGGAATCATCATCAGCTGCTCACCGCTGTGTGTGGTGGTACTGTCCCCACTGATTGGATACTTTGTGAGTGACTTGACATTTACCGGTAATAGGTATGCATGAATGATGCCATCCGTGTGGCAAGCATACTCGATGCCTGGGGAAAGGGGAGCGACTTCATGTCCGTGTGAAATAGTACAATAGAGCCAAAAAAACTTGAGGGCATTTCAAAATGAGATACACCATCCTGGTCCACTTCCTGGTTCACATCCTGGTTCACATCCTGGTTCATTACTTTTGTGTACACATAGCTTCCCCAACTGGGTCTGAAGTTCACACTACTGTCTGGGCTCTGGTTGATCGGAGGGGCTTTTATCCTGTTAGGGTCAGTCTCCATCTTTTTCTATTATTTATTGCTCTGCTACCCCTAGCTTGAGGTAGTGTACTGATTTTCTCCCTCAGCTTTGTTGCGTCCTTGCCGTCCGGTTGGGTGTTCGTCATGTTCTGTATCCTACTGAGATTCACTGAGGGGACAGGTTCAGCCATGTTTATAACTTCCGTCTTTACACTGCTTCCAGAGATGTTCCCCGACTCTGTGGGAACAGTTTCTGTACGTTTGTATACCCATACACAGCCAAAACTGCACTAACTATATCGTGTGATTTTACCATATATATACAGGGATTAATGGAAATGGGTGGAGGCTTGGGCTTTGCAATAGGACCTCCCATCGGAGGAGTGCTTTATGCAGTGAGTGTCCAAATATGCTACTCAGGGATCAGAAGTAGCTACGGAAATGTTTATTATTTTCTTTCACCTGTAGATTGGTGGATTTAGGCTACCGTTTCTGGTAGTTGGTGCAACTTGTTTGGCTTTTCTTCCTCTGATTTTTTTTCTGGTTCCAAAGTCATCCAGTAAGCATGGTTAATGCTCTCTTGATACATTGTCTATACACAGCTGTTTTTATTTCTGCACTTAATACTTCATCTTTGCAGACTGTAAAAAGCAGGTGCTCTCCTTCAGAACACTAGTGAAACTCCTAACCAAGTTTGTTTTCTTTCTCCTAGGTAAACACAATATTATTATAATTAGAAGTACATTACCTTTTATGCCTATCATTGACATTTCCTTTTGTCCTCAGTGATTGCAGGTACTTTATCATTAGCAGCCCTGGCGTTCTTCACACCTACTCTCCAACCATTCCTCTATGGACAAGTAATTACCTACATGCAGCTACAATAATTATGGTATGATATAGGCAGTGTTTTTAAGAAGGTTATTTCCTTGCTAGTTTCACCTTGATGAAGAACATATTGGACTTGTGTTTCTTTCGGGACCAGCCACATACATGGTTGTTTCCTTAGTGGTTGGAAAGCTTTCAGACAAATTTGTAAGTCCAAAGTGTTGCGTGTAATGAGATTTTTCAAGTATAGTTACTCTCAATTCAATCCCTTATAAGTAGCAATGATATTTCATGTTTTTTTTTGTTGTTTTTTTTGTTTTTTTACAGGGTCCAAGGTGGTTTATAATTGTCGGATTCTTAATAGAGGGGGCAGCTTACTTTTTCATTGGTCCAGCAGACTTCATTGCACAGCCGTAAGCCACAGCCATGGTGTTATAACATACACCAGCCTCAACTGTCTCTGCATCTTTTCTGTAGCAAAGTATGGATAACAGTTGTTGCGTTTGGTTTTATTGGACTTGGAGCAGCACTGGGATTCATACCCATTTATTTGGACATGCTGAATATAGCAAAGTAAGCTACAGGCACAGTGTCCCGTGTGGCTGTTAACTACTTGAGACGCCAGCTGTAATAAAATCATTTTCCTCGGATTCCAGGTCTATGGATGGTGAGGATTCGGATGCTATTATAGGAGTTGTTTCTGGAATTAGCAGCTCAACGCTCTCACTTGGGTAAGTATCTTTGGTGTTTGTCTTCCTGTAATATGGTTTCGCTGTTGAATATAAACATGCTTATCTGTAAATCTTCTAGAGAGGTTATTGGTCCCCTTATTGGTGGGGCATTGGTAGAAGTCATGGATTTTCAAACAAGTGCAATGGTAAGCCCTGAGCAGCACGAGTCTGGTCTCTGTTCTGCCTTAAAGTGAGTATAAACTGTATAACAAAATCTTCACTTTATAGTATATTATTATAACTGTTATTGTAGGTGCTCTAATGAATTATGCGTCCTTCTAATTCTGCGTCAAAATTCAATTTTTCTAACCAGTAACAGTGAGTGCATTATTTCTTTTTATAGGTCTTTGGGGAAGTGTTCCTGGCTCAAGTAAGTCTAGGATAAAGTCATGCAAATGCATTATCACATCCCACACATGTACAACTGACTTAATATGTACCACTATACACATTCACAGGGAGCTCTGATACTGGGTGTGACTCTTATTGATCGGTGGTGTGAACCATAGATGATTTATGCATGTCACAGATTAATCATAATGTTGCAGTACAGCATGACAGCTCATTGGTGTGATTTATTTGCTGTAGAACAGCTCAAATTAAATTAAAAAGTCATTTGCATGCACTAGTGTGTGAAACTTGAAACTCTCAGTGCTACCGCACACATATTGCTGGATGTGCAATTAAAAGAAGAGAGTAGTAGCTAAGCAAATGCAGGCGGCCACAGAGTAATGTAGCCAGTTGTTTATCAAATTAGCTAGTTTGCTGTAGGACGTTAATATTGCAGTACTGCTGCTAAAGCATGCATGCAGTGTGTCCAGATAAAGCCTTCCAACCATGTAGCCCTTGCTTCCTCTCGTATTATATATAATTTGGACAATTTTAATTTGACAGCAGTTGGAGATATATTGCTTGCAACGTCTTACTGAGAATAAGAATAATCATATTAAGCACAGAAACCAAAGTATTATCTGCCAGTTGAACTAGCTGCTACCATTGCCTAGTTTCTCTGCAAACTCCTCCGGCACTTGCACCTCATGCAGGTTCTCCATTCCCGGTTCGGGCTCATCGGCAATTAGCATCTGAATCAGGTTCTCACAAGTTGTAGAAACTTCTGGGTCCTTCTCACACTTGTGCAGCTCTCTTGCAATCAGATAGACTTGCTTTTTCCTCAAGTACAGCCTGCCTGGCTTGGTGGAACACAGCTGCATGGAGTAGCATATAGAAAGCAATACTCATCATATTATATATTACAACAATTGTACACCCCCAGGCTACTCTATAAGATATTTTGCAGTGTTTTCTGGTATAGTGTTTTATATAATGTAGACAAGACTCACCTTCATCAGTGCTTCAATCAACATCTTCCTAATGGCGGGGTCTTCTTCTCTCTGCTTGTCGTCGGGGAGGTACTGCAGCTCCTCTGGCAGTTGCTCTTCCTCTTCATCATCAAACTGCTCTGGTCCAGCCAATGGCAGCAAGAGAGCAGGCAGGAGGTCCACCTCCTCACCGAGTAGCCACTCGTGGGAACCTGCATAGTGGTGTGTGCATGGTGGCGTCGGGTTGGGAAATAGTTTATAGCTGTTAACATATTATATCCTTGATGAGTAAATCATTGTAGCATGTTCTGAAGAGCATTGCGGTGAAGTAAATTTGTTCCTGTACTAGTAAACATGCTTAATTGACGAGTTACGAGCCTATATATATATAAGATAGACATTACAAATACTTCATGTTAGAATTTGAAAACCTTCAGTATGCTAAACAGAGCACGCAGGCTTTGATGGAACAGTGACTAGTTGTTACAATTATAATTTTTACTACAGACTTTATTATTGAAGAATTATGAAAGTGATTTCTAGTCATTCTTGCATGCATAGCTATATGTAAACGAGAGTTGTGGACTCTAACCTACTTCAAAGCAGAGGTTCCTCAAGAGGCTGGCAACTCCACTCCTACGGACCAGAGACCCTTTAAACTGTGTGTAGGGCAGGAGGCGTGGAACGATGCACTTGGAACGATCCAGAAACAGTCTCCTAGCAGCGGGGACCTGGGTGATGTTGGAGAACGTCGTTGCTAGGTGGTGGAACTCTGCGTCCTTGTTAGATCCTCTGCGGTCGAATATATCCACTAGACTGTAGAGTGAGCATTGTCCGTGGGGCAAGCTTGAGACAGATTTGATAAATGCAGCCGCTCCACTTTCCTTCCGAGTCAGGTTGGTTAGGATCATACAGATCTTGTCGGCGTGCTTCCATTTTGGGTCAATCAAGAAGTCTATAAATTTTCGTATCACACCCAAGCCAATTAGATACTCTGCAGTGTTGTCACTGGCTGAGAGGTTTAGAAGAGCTGAGTGTGCATCCAGTGATACCTGCGGATCTGAATCGGTCGTCAAGTCCAGTAGAAGTTGGAGGATCTCCTTGTGTTGCTTTATAAGTTCTTGCCCACCTTCAGTGCCTGTCAGTCCTAATACATACCCCAGAGCCTTGGATTTTAGCTCCAGTCGAGTGTCCAGGGTAAGGAATGGCAGCAGCTCATCCATATCCGCCCACGTGCGCACGTGCGCGTACGTACGCGCGCACGCTTCGCTTCGCGAGAATTGTTAGGGGCCTGCAGGAGGCACGCAAAATTAATAAGACAAAAATTAATATACAAAATGAGTTGGGAAAAATTAACGGAAAGAAATTGCTAAACTAAAAATTAATATCCAATGGTGGAGAGGTCCCACTCCTCAGGCACTGAAGATTCTGGCACCAGTCTGGAGTCGAGCATTCGGGCATTGCATGTCCATAGGCGGATTGAGGGGGAGATTGCTCACAGCTGACCACGGGGATACCACTAAGGAACAGAGCAATTGCACAAAAATGAGGTTAAAAAATCGTGTATACCCATGAACATACGAAATTCTTACAAAACTTTAGCAGCTTCTGAAACACATTTTAGGAGGACTACTCTGGTTCTGAGCCTTTCAATTAGCTATAGCTGCATCCAATTAAGTGAGTATTTGTTTGGGTGGGGTTTACAGCAGTTTTCGCTTACAACATAGTACCCCATTGCATGGATACTAGGTTGTAACCCAGGCTGCACCACGCGGAGGTACTGCTGAAGCAGCCCACCACCCACAGCAATAGAACCCAACACATACGTAGGTTGGGACGCTTTTCCCTATTGCCAGAACAGCTGCATTCCCTTCTCAAACACACACACACACAGCTTGAAATACAGACTGCTAGCTTGAAACACAAGACTACTAGCTTGTCCATGCCTCAAGCTCAGAGTATGCAGCTGTTCCCTCCCTTTTTTTGTGCGAGTAAAACAGGAAAACCCCTTTTTGTGTTATAAGCACGTGATTACAGTTTACGACAGTTGCTTAACTAGTTTGTGCGACCGCAGTTTTTGCTTACAACCTGGATACCAGGTTGTAAACACCCACCACCCACAGCAATAGAACCCAACACATACGTAGGTTGGGACGCTTTTTCCTATTGCCAGAACAGCTGCATTCCCTTCTCAAACACACACACACAGCTTGAAATACAGACTGCTAGCTTGTCCATACCTCAAGCTCAGAGTATGCAGCTGTTCCCTCCCTCTTTTTGTGCGAGTAAAAACAGGAAAACCGCTTTTTGTATGAGCACGTGATGGGAGTTTACGACAGTTACTAAACTAGTTGGTGCGACTCGTATTACAATACCAGTGTTAGTGGACACAAACACACAATTATTACCATACCAATGTATAGCCTCGTCCCCCCCCACTATTTTTAGGGATGTGGCTTGGGGACGAGGCTAAGCAATGTACTATTACACCAGTATACCACAAGAAGGCATATGCCTTGATGTGTACCATACCACTATACCGGATTAAGAAGACCTGCATTACGCAATCACACATACATGTACTTCCTGAGTCACATACGTTATGACTCTGGAAGCAACTAAATAATGTAATTGATAACCTGCACACATACACATTTTCAAAGCCTGGTATTTTTGCCATAAGTGATTTGCTGTTGCAAGACTTGAAAGAACGTAAAAAAGAACGTAAGCAATTGCTGTAAAGACCTGAATTGGCACACAAGCTTATGACCTAATGGAAAGAGTGCACTCTTCTGCTGATTAAGAAGTCTATACGAAGACACACTCACACTAAAGTAGTCATAAACAGCTGCTATAAGTGAGAAGACCAGCCTGAAACATAATGAACCCAGCAGCACACACAGCAGTTTTCAATCACAAGATTTGCAAGCGACAGAGAAAAAAAGCTAAGCATGTAACCAGTGTGCAAGTGAGTAGACTGGCCTATAACAAAGCGACTAAGGATCAGCTGGAACAAACTCACCAAGCTTTAATCGTATCGCAATTCAACCTGACACTCACCAAGCTTTAATTCAACCCAAGCTTCAATCGTATCGTATAACATTTGCAAGCGACAGAGAAAAAAGCTAAGCAATCGTAACATGTAACCAGCGTGCAAGTGAGTAGACTGGCCTATAACAAAGCGACTGAGGATCAGCTGGAACAAACCCACCAAGCTTTAATCGTATCGCAATTCAACCTTGATTATTCACAGCTGTTTTCACTTACAAAAAAGTAGCCCATTGCATGCCAGAACAGCTGCATTCCCTTCTCAAACACACACACAGCTTGAAATACAGACTGCTAGCTCGAAACACAGACTACTAGCTTGAAACACAAGACTGCTAGCTTGTCCATGCCTCAAGCTCAGAGTATGCAGCTGTTCCCTCCCTCTTTTTGTGCGAGTAAAACAGGAAAACCGCTTTTTGTATTATTATAAGCACGTGATTAGAGTTTACGACAGTTGCTAAACTAGTTTGTGCGACCGCAGTTTTTCTTACAACCTGGATACCAGGTTGTAAACACCCACCACCCACAGCAATAGAACCCAACACATACGTAGGTTGGGTCGCTTTTCCCTATTGCCAGAACAGCTGCATTCCCTTCTCAAACACACACACACAGCTTGAAATACAGACTGCTAACAACACAAGACTGCTAGCTTGTCCATGCCTCAAGCTCAGAGTATGCAGCTGTTCCCTCCCTCGTTTTTGTGTGAGTAAAAACTGGAAAAACGCTTTTTATATTATAAGCACGTGATTAGAGTTTACGACAGTTGCTAAACTAGTTGGTGCGACCGCAGTTTTTGCTTACAACCTGGATACCAGGTTGTAAACACCCACCACCCACAGCAATAGAACCCAACACATACGTAGGTTGGGTCGCTTTTCCCTATTGCCAGAACAGCTGCATTCCCTTCTCAAACACACACACACAGCTTGAAATACAGACTGCTAACAACACAAGACTGCTAGCTTGTCCATGCCTCAAGCTCAGAGTATGCAGCTGTTCCCTCCCTCGTTTTTGTGTGAGTAAAAACTGGAAAAACGCTTTTTATATTATAAGCACGTGATTAGAGTTTACGACAGTTGCTAAACTAGTTGGTGCGACCGCAGTTTTTGCTTACAACCTGGATACCAGGTTGTAAACACCCACCACCCACAGCAATAGAACCCAATACATGAGCATGTGATGAGAGTTTACAACAGTTGCTAAACTAGTTGGTGCAACTCGTATTACAATACCAGTTTTAGTGGATACAAACACACAATCACGTATATCGTATACAACAAGTCATTATTATCATACCAATGTATAGCCTCATCCCTCCAACTATTTTTGGGGATGTGGCCTGGGGACGAGGCTAAGCAATGTACCATTAACCAGTATACCACAATAAGGCACATGCCTTGATGTGTACCATACCACTATACCGGATTAAGAAGACCTGCGTTATGCGATCATACGTTATGACTCAGGTAGCAACTAAATAACGTAACTGATAACTGTCGCAAGACTCGAAAGAACGTTAAAAAAACGTAAGCGATTGCTGTAAAGACCTGAATTGGCACACAAGCTTATGTGGTTCACTGTCACAAGACCTAAAAGAGAGAGCGTATTCTTCTGCTGATTACGAGCTTCAAGAAGCCTATACAAAGACACACTCACACTAAAGTCATGAACAGCTGCTATAAGTGAGAAGACCAGAAATATAGTGAACCCGGCAGCACACACAGCAGTTTTCAATCACAAGATTTGCAAGCGACAGAGAAAAAGCTAAGCAATCGTAACATGTAACCAGCGTGTAAGTGAGTAGACTGGCCTATAACAAAGCGACTAAGGATTAGCTGGAACAAACCCACCAAGCTTTAATCGTATCGTATCACAACCCGGGGCTCAACCTCACCAGAAGCTAACAGTAGCAAGATATCTGTGAAGACCTAAAAGAGAGAGAACAACTGAACAAAAGAAAACAGGCATACAAAAAATGAGTACAATACAGTATTTGTATATTACAATAGCTATAAGATACCCTAGCAATGGCTCACCGTTATAAATGTGATGTTCATGTGGTGGTTGAGGGTCATTGAGGGCGGTTGAGGGCAGTTGAGGGTCTTTGTTGAAGGTTGTTGAGGTGGTTGAGGGTGTTGAGGGCGGTTGATGGTAGTTGAGGCTTGCAGACATACAGGCACACACACGTGCCACACACACACACACACACACACAACATAGAGACATAAACAAAGCTCACCACTGTGTGACTATCCCGCGTTGTTCATCAGTCAAAAAACAGCAAAACAAAAAGCTAAGCAATCGTAACATGTAACCAGCGTGCAAGTGAGTAGACTGGCCTATAACGAAGCGACTGAGATCAGCTGGAACAAACTCACCAAGCTTTAATAAACTGAACATAAGAAAACAGGCATACAAAAAATGAGTACAATAAAGTATTTAAATTGTACATTACACGATATCCTAGCAATGGCTCACCATTATAAATGTGATGTCCATGTGGTGTGGTTGAGAATCGTTGAGTTTTAAGATGTTTGTTGAGAGTGGTTGAGGGCGATTGAGGATGTTTGTTGAAGGTGGTTGAGGGTCTTTCGGTTGAGGGTAGTTGAGGGATGTTTGAGGGCGATGGAGCGAAGAATCAAGCTCTGGCTATGTCAACTAGCTACTTAGCTATGTCAGCACTAATAGAGGCTCAATATGGCGAGGCTTGCAGACATACAGGCATACACACATGCCACACACACACACACACACATAACATAGAGACATAAACAAAGCTCACCACTGTGTGACTATCCTGCGTTGTTCACCAGTTGAAAAATAGCCAAAAAAATAAAAGCACAACTATCTAACTCTAAATTTGGATATTTAGAAACATCCAAACTTGGTAAGCCAGGGCAGTGTAAATAATATACAAGTGAGATTACAGGATATGCCATATGAATGACATAAACAGATGTACTGTACACCTGGCATAATAAATAAGTCATATTACACCTGGCGTAAATATGCAGGTTAGATTACTGAGATATATACCATACACATGCCATTAAATACATGTATATGGGTGAGAGTACTGAGATATTATACCATACACCTGCCGTTAAGATTACTGAGATATTGGTGAGATTATTGTAATATTATGCACCTGCCATTAAATACAGTTAGATCACTGAGATATTGATGACATTACTGAGATATTATACTATACACCTGCCATTAAGATTACTGAGATATTGGAGATTACTGAGATATTATACCATGTACCTGCCATTAAATATATGGATACCGAGATATACCATAGACCTGCTATTAAGATTTCAGAGATATTAGTGAGAATACCGGAATGTTATACCATGCACCTGCCATATTAAGATTACGGAGATATCGGTGAGATTACCGAGATATTATACCATACACCTGCTGTTGAGATATTGGTGAGATTACTGAGATATTATACCATACACCTGCCATTAAATATAGTTAGATTACTGAGATGTTGGTGAGATTACCGATATATACCATGTGCCTGCCATTAAATGTATGGATGAGATTACCGAGATATTATACCATACACCTGCCATTAAGATTACAGAGATATTAGTGAGATTACCGGAATATTATACCATACACCTGCTGTTAAAATTACTGAGATATTGGTGAGATTACCGAGATATACCATGTGCCTGCCATTAAATGTATGGATGAGATTACCGAGATATTATACCATACACCTGCCATTAAGATTACAGAGATATTAGTGTGATTACTGCAATATTATACCACGCACCTGCCATATTAAAATTACTGAGATATTGGTGAGATTACCGAGATATTATACCATACACCTGCTGTTGAGATATTGGTGAGATTACCGAGATATTATACCATGCACCTGCCATTAAATATAGTTAGGTTACTGAGATGTTGCTGAGATTATCAAGATATACCATGTGCCTGCCATTAAATGTATGGATGAGATATACCATACACCTGCCAGATATTGGTGAGATTACCGATATATTATACCATACACCTGCCGTTAAGATTACTGAGATATTGGTGAAATTACTGAGTTATTATACCATACGTCTGCCATTAAAATATAGTTAGATTACTGAGATATTACTAAGATATTATACCATACACCTGCCAATAAGATTACTGAGATATTGGTGAAATTACTGAGTTATTATACCATACTTCTGCCATTAAAATATAGTTAGATTACTGAGATATTACTAAGATATTATACCATACACCTGCCAATAAGATTACTGAGATATTGGTGAGATTACTGTAATTTTATACCAACACCTGCCATTAATAAAATATAGTCAGATTACTGACCATACACCTGAAATTGTGAAAATACATGTGGCATGCATTTGATACCACATATTCCATGCATAGCATGAATTCCATACCAAACCTTGCTTACTTGGAATACAAGTAGCTGTGGTGTGTATTTGGTGCTGGGCGCTTGCAGCGGTAGGGACTTCACCAATGTTTCAAAGGTGTAGGCGCAGCTCCGTAATTCAGCAGCTTCACATATACAAACGTAGAAAGGCAACACCAGCAACGACTTAGCTACAGCAACAGTACTCCACTATTAAAAGGCCGACTCAGTGCGGAGGCTTTTTATACCTCGCTACGTTTCCCGCGCAAGTGTTCAATCTGACCAATAGCTTACTCTAGCGTCATGCCCGGCGCCCAGACTACCTGGCCTCCTGTAGGCCCTGGGGCCCTCGTAGCTTTTTTGCAGCCTAGCCGTGGAAAAAAATTACCGCGTTTTTTTCCCAGCTGCGAAAGTACGTACCGCCGGCGCGCTGTCACCCCCGGCCCCATATCCATGGCGTGGCCGGCCCCAGCATGCACGAGACTACAGCGTGGGCGAGTCTCTCGATTTAACGCTCACGCTTGCCGGCGCCATGCGCCATATCCCATGCCATGCCATGCCCGGGCGCCCCGGCCCCGGAAGCTAGTTGTTACGTCACCCTAATGATGTAACCAAACAATGCAGGCCAGACCCTCCCACACTGTCGTCCATTAAGTTGTTTGTACAGCTACAGCTTCAAAAATAGTGATCAGAGATTTCTAAAGCGTGCTTTGGCTGCATATGCAGCTAGACTCTATATATATAGGCGTAGTTCATCCTCTTAAACAGCTGAAAACGACGACGACTGCAGAACTGGCAGCCTGAAGCCCCATATTACGACTATGAGAGTTAATTCGCCGTCTGTGGTGCTCGGTGGAGCGTGTGTGATGGCGCTCTTTCCAGAGAGAGTCGCAGCCGGTGAGTGGTATGGTAGGGAATGCTCTCCTGCCAAAATTTCCTGCAAGCTTATCAGATCAAACCCATGAGTCCAACAATTCATCAGTCAGTCACATAGGCACCAGCAAAAATCGTTATAATTGCTTTGGATTTAGTTTGCTGCTGAGTGCAACTCCTCTAACTAGGACTTCCTGAATTACGGACACCCTTACTATAATACTGACTTTTGATCTCAACTGCAAGACATTGAGTTGACCCCTGAAATAAGGACAGCCTAATAATCAGGAGGAGACGATCTCAGAGGGTGTCCGTAATGGAGGGATTCTATTATACTAGCCTCGCTCCCAGACCACACCCATCCCCACGAAAGAGGGGAGGGGTGTGGCCTGGGAACGAAGCTACTATTGTGCATGCATTGAGGGCCGAGATTTGCGACTATAGAGTGCTGTCTCAGTTCCAGGCCAGGCATTGGGAATGAGCCTGTTTAGTTTTTTGTTGTTTTTTTTAGCCTGATCCCAAAGTTAAACTATTGGTCAGCTTGCTATGTATAATTATAGTATTGCCAATCAATAGCATCAGGAACACAACTTCTGTGATTAGGTAAATTGTTGCCAGTGAAGTGAAGTGCAGGGTAGGGTCTTCCGTTAGAATGCAATCAAGTATGGGGTATTAATAAGTACAGTGGGTTGATTGTCTAGTTGATGATATTTGGCTTATAGCTTCAAGTGTTTACGCTGCCAGCCTATTTGTGAGGGTGCCCTAATCACATCACTGTGTATTCTGTGCCAAAACCTGTCTGTTAAAATCTCAGACACTCAGGCCAGTGAAGTCAGTCAGACTGACCACAGTGTGGGTAGTACCCTGGGATATGAACTAGTGCACTATAAAGACTGACCACCTCGGCTATCTTTACCACAACTATTTTTACCATCACTTACACTGTTATTAACATAGAGAGAAAGTCATTTTAGTAATAATTATGGAGCCACAAGTCCGGACGTGGATTAGTACGCTGTCTCTCTCTTTCTCTCTCCAGCCTCCATATCCGTGCACACTGCTACCATAGTGCTGGCGGCGATTGCAGCTGTTTACATCACGATTACCACACTGCTAGCCATAGCCGTGTGCTGTCTACTGTGGTGAGACAAATTACTTGTCATCCAATATGTAGACCCCAAGAGTACATTTTGCTCTAATGTTCTGAGTCTAAATCTCATGGCAAAGTATATCCCTGCTCCTATCTCTGAGAAGTCAATGGCCCCATGTACTGATATATATATACCAGGGTAAATTCATTCAGTAGCCTCCGTAGGATTATTACTATAAGAATTCTATTGCGACCTTAATAGGAGCTAGGTACTGCCATTTCTGTAACACTATGAATGCAGATGTTATGCAACAGTATTGTCTCCGTGTTTGCACAACTCTCGAACTCTCCTGTTTGGCATCCATGTTGACGCACATCAGTAAGACCGCTCTGGGGAGTTCCCACTATATAGGAATACAATGTGCTGTGTACTTACTTAGCTTGGATAGAGCGATGTGTAATAAGAGGAAGGAGCCATCTAGGCATCCTACTTATTTTGAAACTGCTTTCGTCCCACATACTTCTTGTAGCTATGTAAACGTGTTTTCCTAATACCTTTAATTAAAAATAGTTAATTAGTGGGCAGTTATGCGCTTCAGCCACCTAATTCCATGGACAGGTGATGGCATTGTATGTGTTGTGTGTTGTTTACTGTATCAAATCGTGAACCTAATTGTCCATGCAGTGAACATTTTTGAATACACAAGTGCACGTCTGTCATACAGCATTTCATCCATTGCTCTGTGTCTCAATAACGCTGACTGCAGTCTGTATGGTACAGCCAAGTGCATCTGGATGGGTATATAGTTAACAGCACTGACCATCATAAATATCACACACACACACACACACACACACATACACACACACACATACATACACACACACACACACATACACACACACATACACACACACACATACATACACACACACACACACACACGCACACACACACACACACATACACACACACACCAGTGGAAAGAGCAGCAAAAGATGTAAAGTTCTTCCGGCTACATGCACAAGTGCCACAACCACTCGAGAAAGTATTGAGCTCCAGCTATCACCAGCAGAACCTAGCAAACTATTTAAGGGGAAAACCCCTAAAGAGTACGTTGGCGATAAACTGGATACAGTTTAACAATGAAATTCACAAATATTCAATTCTCTATCACACAGGCCTGCAGTTCCCTCACAGAAGGTGACGATAACAAAATTCTCTACCATGTAAGGGACTGAGTAGAGTGCAAATGTGTGTGTGTGTGGGGGGGGGGGGCTGAGTATGAGCCTGCCATTAGCAGTAATGTGGGAGTATCCTCCATAACGTGAAGTAGAAACTTTTGACTGCTGCATCATAGCAGAGCATACCAATTTAGGAGTTGTAATTTTTGTATTAATTTCCCGGGCCACTTTTTGCTAAGTAGTTCAGTGATGCCGATATAAAATATTCTATTCTGCAGCGAAGAAGGTGACCCATACACTGTTGCCAAGCAACAACCACAACAGTAAGTATCCATCTAAAAGATTATTAAAGCATAAGACGTAGAATAGGCCTTACTATTCAAAATATGCCCTTACTATTATTGTAAGGAAGCTTAGACTCCTTTTTGCAGTACCTAAGCCCCATAGAGTGTGTATAAGTGCCTTATTATTCAAGGACTTGAGACTGTCAGTTGGCACTGCACCATATGTAGACATTCACCTGCCAGGGCATGCGGGTATAATGCAAGTAATGCTTAGGCAAACTGATGTTAAATTCCTTCACCATCTGTGTGCTGTTGTAGCCTCCGTTTACAACTTTTATGTGTAATCACTGTATAGCATCATTCTACAAATTCACTTGTTTGCTTTCCAAACTTCTAAAGTCCTGTATCTGAAATGGCCAGCACCACTATATACTCTGGATGCAGTGCTGGAATGCTAGATCAGTTGTGTCCACTGCTATCCAACTGTAAAAAAAATAAAGCGAGAGAAGAAATTGTCTATAAGTAAGGAAGGTGGGAGTGGTCTAATACACTAGATGGGAGTGGTCTGGTACATGGGGTGGGAGTGGTCCAGTAAACTGAGTGGGAGTGGTCTGTAAGCAGAGAGGAGGGCTGCACAGTTGTGGTGTCCCTAAAAACTGTAACTGAGACTGCCTGAGTGTTCTTTTTTTGTTGACTGCAAGATGCTCTTCCTCCAGGTCTGCTCCTCCTGGCACGGCTGCCAATACCACACCTGTGCAGCCCCCTTCTCAGCTTCAGGTTGAGACCAAACAGCACGTTCCAGCAGGATCGTGAGTACCCAACAGCTCACTGGCTGGCTGCATGTCGGTTTGATTAGTATATTAGCCATAAATGACTACCAAGTACATGTAGTAGTGTTTAGTATTGTAGCTATACACTCTTAATTAAAGCCCACTCATTAGGGTTAAAATATCATATGTGAATCTAGCCTCGTCCCCAGGCAACACCCCCCATGAAAGAGTTCGTGGGGGGTGTTGCCTGGGGACGAGGCTAATGTAAATCTAGCCTACATGTGTGTTTATAATTAGTAATCTTTTGCTATGGCGACACAAGCCATCTTGCTTATGGGATGTGGTACATGTACCAAGTTAGATACAAATACTGCATGGTATGAAATCCCCCCCGCTGCAGGCCACAGCCTGGGTCCTACCTGGGATTGGATATGATCCTTCAGACCGATAGAGGCAGTACAGGCACTGTTGCAAGTGATGACACCGTGTTTGATGAGCATCACCCCAAGACAGAGGCAGTGGCTGAAAGGTGAGGGCAGTCAGTGCCACCGGACTAATTAGCAGCCTAAGCCTCTCTACTTGAGATCTCTGTCACGCCCGTGTTTAATAAGACTGAGGAATGCTGATTGTGTCTGTCTGTGGCAAATGTTTGCCACTACTGTGTTAAGTGCTGAATGTTCACTGGCAGAGTTGGAAATTAATTCACCGCTGTGTACGCCTCCCTTTCTCCATACACACACTCTCTCTCTCTCTCTCTGCAGGTCAATTGAGGAGCGTAAGAAACAAGCCAAGCAAAAAAGAAAGGCTGGCAGAACGGACTCCACCAAGCCTCTCATGCGTGACAGTGTGAGCAGGTGAGCTGTGGATTTCTAGGCGCTATTACATGTTCACATACTACTAGGTTTCCAGCTTTTGAAGGCAAATTTTCCGCTTCTATTAAACAAAATTATTATTACATTCTCGCAATCAAAACCCTACGGTAGTAGCCTTGTCTGACATCCTCAGCCTTGACCCCACCCCTCCAAATCAAAGCTGTGTGGAAGACTGGAAACCAGTGGCGTAGCCAAGGTAGGGCCAGGTAGGGCACAGGCCCTACCAACTCATCCCGGTGCCCCACCAACTTAGCGCAATGAAAAGTGATGGAGCGGTTAAGTCTCACAGGCAGGAGAGGCTGCGGATCGGTAACGTATGCTTGTAGCTCTTACAAAATACTCTAATTTGACAGCAGAAATAGCCAAACTACAAGAGTGCTTAATTGTCAAGTTACTGCAAAAAACATTCCACACTTTGTGGAGGAGCGACTTCATGCAAATGATCTGCTCCACATTAGGCCAGTAGTTTACTTGTGCCCCACCATTCACTACACTCTAGCTACGCCACTGCTGGAAACAAAGCCATAGGGTAGTATAGTGCTCCTTGAGTGATACTAGCTGTTTCCACTGCTATCAGTGTCCATGGGCCAGC
Source organism: Phakellia ventilabrum (assembly GCA_963921505.1). NCBI lineage: Eukaryota > Metazoa > Porifera > Demospongiae > Axinellida > Axinellidae > Phakellia > Phakellia ventilabrum. The sequence continues at coordinate 5,928,923 of OY997390.1, forward strand.
CCCTGGTAGCTAGCGAAGCCAAAATGGTGACCTGGACACTGCTACTCCTTTTTCTCTCCACAGTGAAACTTGGCCCGACAGTCCAGTAGGGGAATTCCCTGACGCGGCTACCACCAACAGACGCTGGTCTTCAAAGTCACCGCTACCACCCATTGATGACACCGTCTCCACGTGTACGGCAATCAGGGAGAGACCCAGACCAGGATCAGCTAACACGAGTGTATTATCTACCACTTCTGCCACAGCGGAGCAGTTCGGATTGCCAGGGGCAACGGGACAGATCCCCTCACATGAGGGTGGGGCTTCTGCCACAGTGGGCCGATTCAGACTGCCAGGGGCAATGGGACAGACCCCCCCACACGAGGGTGGGGCTGTTGACTCACAAAGACGCCTGCGAAAGCCTAGTATAACCTTGCTTTGATGTAAGGATACCCAAACTGCATATATACTTTATTTTTTATGTTGTATCCAATACCACAGCCTCCATAGTAAATTTTTGTAGTTTATCCGTGATGGTGTGCATTATTTAAGTCTAAGCTACCCACTAAAAGCCTAGTATAACCTTGCTTTGATGTAAGGATACCCAAACTGCATATATACTTTATTTTTTATGTTGTATCCAATACCACAGCCTCCATAGTAAATTTTTGTAGTTTATCCGTGATGGTGTGCATTATTTAAGTCTAAGCTACCCACTTTCTATGTTAATTTTTGTCACAGCAATATATAGCTGTCTTACTATAACATCTGTAACTATAATTGACTGATTACATTTCTCTGTACGTACCCACTGGGTACAACAGTTACTATGGTAACAACGTGACAGCCTTGATACTCAAATTACAGGATCTAGGAGCTCGAGTGCATTGAATTTGATGTTGTGTACTCTGCATGGTTCGTCATGGCGCCATAGCTAGTACAATAAGACCAGGCTTTAATCAAAGAAGCCCTGTCACTTCAAACAGTTACATGCTATATACAGTGATATAAAACTTCAAAATTATAAATATGAGATTCATTTGGTTTGTCATATTTCTCTGATCTCGAGGATGGAGGCCGGTGACGAGATAGTGGTTGTTCGGGCAGAGTTTGGTGGGGGAGAGGGAGGGGCTGTGGTCTGAGCCGAGGGAGGGGGAGGAGAAGGAGGGGCCCGGGAGACGGGGGAGGATGTGGGACTTGGAGAAACAGAGTTGATGGGCGAGAGGGGACAAGCACTCTGCAGAAGAAGAGGTACAGTGAGTTATAAAATATCTCCTGGATCTGCTATTCTCATTCTCATTATTTACACCTACATGTCATATGCATCGAACTATCACAAAACCCCTGTAGCATGAAGATGAGCATGAGCCAGTAGCTAGCTACACTAGTCAGGGGACTCGGCTACATGTGTAGCTCCGTCCAGCCTGGGTTTGAGGCTATATTATGTCCATTTCAGTTTTCTGTTTTTATTGTGTGTGTACTTAGCAGTAGAAGTTCTCACCATAAACTTTCTCCTGAGGGCTCTAGTCAGCATTGGAGTGGGGCCTTCTCCACTCTCTGTAATAGGCCTCGCTGGACAGTGCAGTGCACCCATCGAACTTCTGGAGGAGGGGGAAATGAAGATCAAACCTAGAACTGAGAAACTGATGTAATGCTCCATTTGCTCACCTTAGCACATCAACAGAGCGTAATGATCTCCTAACAAGTCTGAAATCTTGCACTAGTACTGGTGTCACATGCTGGGCACTGGAGGGAATCATTTCCATCACTGTCAGTATCTGTTACATACCTACATGTAGTAACCTAGACAACCTGAGTACAAGACTAGTCGGTGTTTCTTACGGTAATGATCTTCTTGCCGATAGGGTACCAGTCATGGTTTTCTTTAAGTTGACACTCTTTAGGTCGGCTAGTGACACTACAAAGCTGTTGGAGCTTGCATTTCTGTGCCTCTGTAGGGGATGGAGGGCAGAGGCAAGTTCAGCACATAGTTACGTCTGTAGGACATCGTGCTGTGTGTACCCGAGGTGAGGCTACGTTTTAATACCTTGATTCCTCTTTTTCCAGTACAGCTCCTCAGCTTCACATTTTTGATGTCCTCTAGAGTGATCACAGGTTGCTTTTTCACCTCAGTGTGTTGCTGTATGTAGCAGAGTATCATAACTGGAGTTAGTATACTAAACTAGCATATCACGTTGTACGTGTTTTCCTGTACTATAGTACTACTGTTATCCGAATTCCGATTCCAATACGAAATAACTATCAAATGCCTATGATGGAAATATCTTTGGGTTGGAATTGACGAACTTCAGAATGAACTCTACTAGCCAACTGAGAGAATCCTGGAAGAATTATCATTCTCTTGTTTTTAAGTATGTGAGCAGGAAAAAAAATAGTAGAGCATAAGAAGAAAAAAAAGTGTCTACTGACTCACCAGTTGGTTCTTTATTCGGTTTCTTGTGATCATTCGATTTGGTTCCGATGCAAGTGAGGGTGGGGGAGGCGGGGGAGGGGGTGGAGGGGGCGGAGGAGGAGGTGGTAAGACTACAGCTGTTTTGCTATCGGGTTGATGCAATTCGGTAGTCAGAGTATCTGTAGACTGCTGCAAGGGGAGAGGAGAGGAAGTTATGATGCCCAGACACCCAAATCCCCCATGTGGGCATGAGACTTAGTCTCGCGGGCCAGGCGTCTGAAAAAGTGTCTGCCTCGCAAGAAGGCATGAGATGTGGTCACAATCTATAGACCTGCCCATGGAAGGCCTGATCTCTGCCATGAGTTGAGTCTGTGATTTAGGCTAAAAGGTTTTCTCTTGTGTTCCCTAGCACTATATCTTCCTTCCTTTTATTACCAAAGATATACTGGTCAGGGTTTCATTTAGAAAATTTTCCAAGGGCGGGCAACTGGGTTTCAAGGGGGGGGGGGGGGGGGGGGGGGGCAAATGCCCCCCCCCCCCCCCCTAAATGAAACCCTGCTGGTATTAAGCCACCCTTCATGGGTTAGTACTTCTTTGAAGACTCTGAGGGAGGAGAACTGGGTGTGATGAGGGCAGTGAAGGCTCACCCTCTTCTTCTTTCTCTTCCTTTCCTGGGTCCTGATGAAGTCCAATTCTTCCTCCATCTCCCTCAGCCTCTGCTGGGCGTTGTCCAGCTGCCGCTTTAGCACCCGTGAAGGGAACACTACATCTTTTGCCGCCTCCACACGCTAAATAAGAGAGACAGAAGCAAGATTTTGGATCTCAAAATTAGGAGACATGCACAATCAGCTGCTACATGTATGGAATGAGGGGTCATGCAGGTATCTAACTCTGTGTCCACGCAAGGTTTAGGGTTAGATGTTCTCCACTCCACCACCTAACATTGATCCACTATGATACATGGTGCAAAAAAATAAAATCAGTGTGAAAACTAAAAGCAAGACTGCTTATTGCCCTCTAAAAATGATACTGAGTGTATTGCACATTATTTCTGATTCTTGAAGAGGTGCACTTAGCTATCATCTTAAGTGCTAAAACCTACACTTTAAAAATTTAGTGGGCTTGTAGAGGCCAGAGTCAAGACTTACTCTGATGTAAGTACCCGCACCTGTATAAATCCAGAGTGGCACCAGTTGTAAAAACCGTCCCACCACCCTCTTTCGCCATTCTCCTCCCCGCTTGAGACAACAGGGAGCTCAAGGGCGGAGGAACTGCTGCCACACTCCTGCAATAGAGTTCCCCGATTCTCTTTCTCCTCCCAAGCTCTCCGACCTTCCAATCGTCGCCTTGCCTTCTCGATCTGCCTCCTGTTGGCCGCTATTTGCTTCTTTCTTCTCCTGGAGTTTGGCATCGTTTTCACACTATCCTCACTAGAGCTACGCGCGATATTTTGAATTTTCACTCACTTCCGCCAATCAGATGTAAATAAACTAGGAGCTCTTTAATTGGAACAAAAGCCACATTGTCATGTGGCTGTGATGGGCAAAGCCTTTGTAGCCCGAATTCCAGTTTAAGCATTCGATCGATACGCCATGGATACGCTGGATACGTTCTTCAATAACACCACTTCCCAATTTTACGTGGTTCTCACAGGGACCTCAAGCTTTCTCTCTGGGGTCATGATGTTTCTGGAGTGGCTCCACTACACCTACTTTGGGATCTCAATTGTAGACCGTCTGGCTGCATTAATCATTCACCTTTTCCCGTTTCTCAATGGATCGAAGAATAAGGAGGCCAGCACGAAGGTGAAAAAGGGAACCGAAGCCAAGCCATTCCGTAACTCCCTCATGCTCTTCCGAGGAGCAGAATACAACAGATACTACTGCCTGACCGGAAAGGAGCCCCTAACTGAATATGACGTGGGCTTAAATTCAATGGAATTCCAATCTTTTTTTACCTACGAGGGTCCAAGGGGGGATTATAATGATCCGGCTGATAACTTAATGCACTTGGTGTGGCGGGAGCCGGATAGGCAGAAGAGGATTGAAATGGCGCACAAAGCTTTAGAAATGAATTCACAGTGTCCGGCGGCGTTGATCCTACTGGCTGAGGAGGAAGCAGAGACGATTTTAGAAGTTGAAGAACAGCTGAAACTGTCTTTGAAGTCTGCCGAGTTAGCCTACAGGAATAGTAGCACCCTCTGCCAACAGGATTCCATTTACAAGCCTCTGCACGAGCGAAACGCAAACTTCTGTGCATATGCTCGACTCCGCTTGGCCGTGTGTGCTAGGAAGCTGGGAAAACTCAAAGAAGCGGTGAAGATGTATCGCGATCTCCTCAAGGATGACCGAGCCCTGGTCATGGCCAACATACATGAAAACCTGATCGAATGCTTGTTGGAGCTGCAGAGCTACTCTGAGGCCCAGCAGGTCCTCTCCAAGCAAGAAGACATCAACATCTTCAAATCCACTGTCATGTGCTTCACGGTCGCCCTGCTGAAAGCGAAATCGGTCGGAGAAAAATTCTGCCCTGATATGGTAGCGAAACGAGGCCCCAATCCGGCAGAAATGGCAGCAGTGGATGCCATTCATCGTGCCGTCGAGCTTAACCCTCACGTACCAAAATATCTCCTCGAGCTAAAGAGTCTCATTCTACCGCCCGAGCACGTCTTCAAACGAGGTGACAGTGAAGCCATTGCCTACGCCTTCACCCACATACATCACTGGAAGAGGGTCGAGGGAGCACTGTCCTTACTCGGGTCCACCTGGGAAGGCACGTTTCGGAGAATCCCCTTTCCTCTTGAAAGAGGACACCTGTTTCATGCCTATCCAGCGCATACGGAAACAGTTGACAGACAGCTGCTACCGGCTCATCATGAGGTATCCGTGTATCCCCAGCGAGAGACGCCATTTTTTATGGTATTTACTGGTGTCCTTTGCTTCAGTTTCATGACTCTGACGGTCATTGCGTATCACTTCCCTCGGGCCATGACACAGTATGCCAAGACCGTTACTACCGTCTTTCTCATGCTGCTGGAAAAGCTGATTCCCACTGACATTTTTGGTATTTTCTCCTCATGAATTGAGGAATAATTTTTTGATCCGTCAGTACATCATTTTTGTCGTACTTAAGAGGATGAACTACGCCTATATATATATAGAGTCTAGCTGCATATGCAGCCAAAGCACGCTTTAGAAATCTCTGATCACTATTTTTGAAGCTGTAGCTGTGCCTAATGGGACGACAGTGTGGGAGGGCCAGCATTACATCATTAGAGTGACGTAACAACTAGCTTCTAGGCGATCGCCCACGCTGTATGCTGCATGCTGGGGCCCGGGCGGTGACAGCGCGCCGGCGGTACGTACTTTCGCAGCTGGGGGCGGAATTTTTTTTCTACGGCTAGGCTGCGAAAAAGCTACGAGGGCCCCAGGGCCTATAGGGGAGGCCAGGGAGTCTGCAGTCTAGGCGCTAATGTGACAGTAAGCAAAATTTCTATTGGTCAGATTGAACACTTGCGCGGGAAACATAGCGCGGTATAAAAAGCCTCCGCACTGAGTCGGCCTTTTAATAGTGGAGTACTGTTGCTGTAGCTAAGTCGTTGCTGGTGTTGCCTTTCTACGTTTGTATGTGTGAAGCTGCTGAATTACGGAGCTGCGCCTACACATTGATGAAGTCCCTACTCACCCCCGCTGCAAGCTTAAGCGCCCCCATCGCGGCACACCACCACAGCACCAAATACACACCACAGCTACTTGTATTCCAAGTAAGCAGGGTTTGGTATGGAATTCATGCTATGCATGGAATATGGGAATATACCTGGTATCAAATGCATGCCACATGTTGTATTTTCACAATTTCAGGTGTATGGTCAGTAATCTGACTATATTTAATGGCAGGTGCTGGTATAAAATTACAATATTCTCACCAATATCTCAGTAATCTTAATGACAGGTGTATATGGTATTAATATCTCAATAATCTAACTATATTTTAATGGCAGGTGTATGGTATAACATCTCAGTAATATCTCAGAAATCTAACTATATTTTAATGGAAAACGTATGGTATAATATCTCGGCAATTTCACCAATATCTCAGTAATCTTAACGGCAGGTGTATGGTATAATATCTCGGTAATCTCATCCATACATTTAATGGCAGGCACATGGTATATCTCGGTAATCTCATCAATATCTCAGTAATCTTAACGGCAGGTGTATGGTATAATATCTCGGTAATCTCATCCATACATTTAATGGCAGGCACATGGTATATCTCGGTAATCTCATCAATATCTCAGTAATCTTAATGGCAGGTGTATGGTATAATATCTCGGTAATCTCATCCATACATTTAATGGCAGGCACATGGTATATCTCGGTAATCTCATCAATATCTCAGTAACCTAACTATATTTAATGGCAGGTGCATAATCTCGGTAATCTCACTAATATCTCAACAGCAGGTGTATGGTATAATATCTCGGTAATCTCACCAATATCTCAGTAATTTTAATATGGCAGGTGCATGGTATAATATTGCAGTAATCACACTAATATCTCTGTAATCTTAATGGCAGGTGTATGGTATTATATCTCGGTAATCTCACCAGTATATTTAATGGCAGGTGCATGGTATAATATCTCGGTAATCTCACCTGTAATCTTAACAGCAGGTGTATGGTATAATATCTCGGTAATCTCACGAATATCTCAGTAATCTTAATATGGCAGGTGCATGGTATAATATTCAGTAATCGCACTAATATCTCTTTAATTTTAATGGCAGGTGTATGGTATAATATATCGCAATATCTCAGTAATCTATTAATGGCAGGTGCATGGTATAATATCTCGGTAATCTCACCAATATCTCTGTAATCTTAACAGCAGGCGTACGGTATAATATCTCGGTAATCTCACCAATATCTCAGTAATCTTAACAGCAGGTGCATGGTATAATATCTCGGTAATCTCACCAATATTTCTGTAATCTTAACAGCGGGTGTATGGTATAATATCTCGGTAATCTCACCAATATTTCTGTAATCTTAACAGCAGGTGTATGGTATAATATCTCGGTAATCTCACTAATATCTCAGTAATCTTAATATGGCAGGTGCATGGTATAATTATAATATTGCAGTAATCGCACTAATATCTCTGTAATCTTAATGGCAGGTGTATGGTATAATATATCGGTAATCTCACCAATATCTCAGTAATCTATTAATGGCAGGTGCATGGTATATAATATCTCGGTAATCTCACCAATATCTCAACAGCAGGTGTATGGTATAATATCTCGGTAATCTCACCAATATCTCAACAGCAGGTGTATGGTATAATATCTCGGTAATCTCACCAACATCTCAGTAATCTTAATGGCAGGTTATGGTATAATTGGTAATGTCATCAAAATCTAACTGTATTTAATGGCAGGTGCATAATATTACAGTAATCTCAGTAATCTTAATGGCAGGTGTATGGTATAATATCTCAGTACTCTCACCAATATATTTAATGGCATGTGTATGGTATATATCTCAGTAATCTAACCTGCATACTTACGCCAGGTGTAATGACTTATTTATTATGCCAGGTGTACAGTACATCTGTTTATGTCATTCATATGGCATATCCTGTTAACCTGTAATCTCACTTGTATATTATTTGCACTGCCCTGGCTTACCAAGTTTGGATGTTTCTAAATATCCAAATTTAGAGTTAGATAGTTGTGCTTTTATTTTTTTTGGCTATTTTTTGAACAACGCGGGATAGTCACACAGTGGTGAGCTTTGTTTATGTCTCTATGTTGTGTGTGTGTGTGTGTGTGTGGCACGTGTGTGTGCCTGTATGTCTGCAAGCCTCACCATCTTGAGCCTCTATTAGTGCTGACATAGCTAAGTAGTTGACATAGCCAGAGCTTGATTCTTCGCTCCATCGCCCTCAAACATCCCTCAACCGCCCTCAACAAAGACCCTCAACAAACATCCTCAACCGCCCTCAACCACCCTCAACACCCTCAACCACTCTCAACAAACACCTTCAACCGCCCTCAACCACACAACATGGACATCATATTTATAATGGTGAGCCATTGCTAGGATATCTTATATTGTAATGTACAAATACTTTATTGTACTGATTTTTTGTATGCCCGTTTTCTTTTGTTGAGTTCATTAAAGCTTACCGAATTTCAGCTGATCCTCAGTCGCTTCATTATAGGCCAGTCTACTCACTTGCACGCTGGTTACATGTTACGATTGCTTAGCTTTTTTTGTGCTGTTTTTCGACTGGTGAACAACGCGGGATAGTCACACAGTGGTGAGCTTTGTTTATGTCTCTATGTTGTGAGTGTGTGTGTGTATGCGCCTGTGTGTGTGCCTGTATGTCTGCAAGCCTCAACCACCTCAACAAACATCCTCAACCACCTCAACCACCTTCAACAAAGACCCTCAACCGCCCTCAACGACCCTCAACCAGCACATGAACATCACATTTATAACGGTGAGCCATTGCTAGGATACCTTATAGCTATTGTAATATACAAATACTGTATTGTACTCATTTTTTGTATGCCTGTTTTCTTTTGTTCAGTTGTTCTCTCTCTTTTAGGTCTTCACAGATATCTTGCTACTGTTAGCTTCTGGTGAGGTTGAGGTTGTGATACGATTGAAGCTTGAGGTTGAATTAAAGCTTTGTGAGTGTCAGGTTGAATTGCGATACGATTAAAGCTTGGTGGGTTTGTTCCAGCTGATCCTCAGTCGCTTTGTTATAGGCCAGTCTACTCACTTGCACGCTGGTTACATGTTACGATTGCTTAGCTTTTTTCTCTGTCGCTTGCAAATCTTGTGATTGAAAACTGCTGTGTGTGCTGCTGGGTTCACTATATTTCAGGCTGGTCTTCTCTCTTATAGCAGCTGTTCATGACTACTTTAGTGTGAGTGTGTCTTCGTATAGACTCCTTGAATCTCGTAATCAGCAGAAAAGTGCGCTCTCTCCTTTAGGTCATAAGCTTGTGTGCCAATTCAGGTCTTTACAGCAACCGCTTACGTTCTTTTTTACGTTCTTTCGAGTCTCGCGACAGCAAATCACTTATGGCAAACGTTAAATATGTGTATGTGTGTAGGTTATCAGTTACAATATTTAGTTGCTTCCAGAGTCATAACGTATGTGACTCAGGAAGTATGTGTGATTGCGTAACGCAGGTCTTCTTAATCCGGTATAGTGGTATGGTACACATCAAGGCATGTGCCTTCTTGTGGTATACTGCATGGTGTAATAGTACATTGCTTAGCCTCGTCCCCAAGCCACATCCCTAAAAATAGTGGGGGGGACGAGGCTATACATTGGTATGGTAATAATTGTGTGTTTGTGTCCACTAAAACTGGTATTGTAATACGAGTCGCACAAACTAGTTTAGCAACTGTTGTAAACTCTAATCACGTGCTTATAATACAAAAAGCGGTTTTCCTGTTTTACTCGTACAAAAAAAGGGAGGGAACAGCTGCATACTCTGAGCTTGAGGCATGGAGAATGCTAGCAGTCTTGTGTTGCTAGCAGTCTGTATTTCAAGCTGTGTGTGTGCGTTTGAGAAGGGAATGCAGCTGTTCTGGCAATAGGGAAAAGCGTCCCAACCTACGTATGTGTTGGGTTCTATTGCTGTGGGTGGTGGATGTTTACAACCTGGTATATATCCAGGTTGTAAGAAAAAACTGCCGTCGCACAAACTAGTTTAGCAACTGTCGTAAACTCTAATCACGTGCTTATAATACAAAAAGCGGTTTTCCTGTTTTACTCGCACAAAAAAAGAGGGAGGGAACAGCTGCATACTCTGAGCTTGAGGCATGGACAAGCTAGCAGTCTTGTGTTGTTAGCAGTCTGTATTTCAAGCTGTGTGTGTGTTGTGAAGGGAATGCAGCTGTTCTGGCAATAGGGAAAAGCGTCCCAACCTACGTATGTGTTGGGTTCTATTGCTGTGGGTGGTGGGCTGCTTCAGCAGTACCTCCGCGTGGTGCAGCCTGGGCTACAACCTAGTATCCATGCAATGGGGTACTATGTTGTAAGCGAAAACTGCTGTGAATAAATCACCCCACCCAAACAAATACTCACTTAATTGGATGCAACTATAATTGAAAGGCTCAGAACCAGAGTAGTCTATCCCTCAAACACTGAACTTTCCCCTCTAAACTTCAGCATACTCCTAAAATGTGTTTCAGAAGCTGCTGAAGTTTTATAAAACTTTCATATGCTCATGAGTATGCATCATTACTTTTTGTGCAATTGCTCTGTTCCCTTAGTGGTATCCCCCGTGGTCAGGCTGTGAGCAATCTCCTCCTCAATCCGCCTATGGACATGCAATGCCCGAATGTCGACTCCAGACTGGTGCCAGAATCTTCAGTGCCTGAGGAGTGGGACCTCTCCACCATTGGACATTAATTTTTAGTTTAGTTATTTCTTTCTGTTAATTTTTTATGAACTCATTTTGTAAATTTTGTCTCCTATACTTATTACACAAGGTTTTTTCCTCTCACTTAGCATGCACTCGCTACCCGATCTCACGTGAGCTTGCAATTTTATTTACGCGTACGCGTGGATACATACTGTACCTAGCCATCGTGTGGGCGTAGACACATGCAGCTGCGCCAGTCCAGATAGTTCGCAGCTGTAGCACAGAGATGAGTGCGCCCGTGAGTCCCACTGGCGAGGCCAGAAAAATTTTCATCTACAAAGTGGTGTTGACTGGAGGTGAGCTACATATGGAGATCAGAGAACTCCGACCCATATTATGGGCTATTCCAGTTAATAACTGTACACCCCAAAAGAAAACCTAAGACAGCAATTATATTGCCGCATACCCCTCAAGACAGATTAAACAAATGAAGGTGACCCCCTCTAGACACATTCAATGATGGGTGATCCCTCAGGACAAATCATAGATGTGAAGACAACCCCCTCCAGACAAATAGAAAATTGCCCCACAGCCCCACAAGACACGGTCAATTCCTTCTTTTGACCCCCTAAAGATGTAATCATTTTCTATTTAGAACCCCCCAGGACACCACCAGCAAATACCCCCCAAAGACATAATTAATTCTCCTCAAATTATGGGGGTGTACCCTTATCTGGAATAGCCCAATTTATCAATTTACTCCTATAAGTATGGTCCAGCGACCTAGATCATACTATGGACTGTTTATCTGTGCTAGAGAGACTTACCGTACCTTTCCTGCCCTACCAGGCCCCTGTGCCGGCAAGACCACCACTGTGGCTCGGTTGAGGACCTTCTTTGAAAATCTTGGATGGAAGGTCTGCTGCTGTATGTGTTATGAACGACAAGCAGACTTCCGTTAGCTCATGGATAGCCATTGATCACCCTTAGGACAGACACGCTGCAGCATGACAGCAACTCGTTTCCCCACACTGCTCACTGTCTCCCATTAGCCAATGCCTCTGACGAGTCTCCTTGGAGAATTGTAATTTACGTGAATCTTGTCGTCCTTTTCATCCTCAAAAACTCAGGTATACAACGTTCCGGAGGCTGCCACCATACTGCTTGGGTGAGCATTTATCACATTTGCAACCTTAGCACTTTTCCAGTAAGCTCCAGTCCTAACCCTGGACGTAGCTATGTGCATTCCCAGACGTACATGTGAGGGGGAGGAGCCAAGGTCTGGGCACAAGACTGCAAGGGGTGGGCACTCCCATATGCACTGTAGTCACAGCTAAGTCCGGGGTCAAGAAATTTTGACAATCATTTTTGCTGCTTGACCACTTGACCACCCTGCAAAAAGACTCTTGACCGTTTGACTGCAATATCAGCCTATAGAAGTCTTTGACCCCTTGACCAATGGCAAAAATACCCCTTGACCTGTTGACCACTTTTTGACCCCGGTCGCAGCTGTAACTACAGTGCGTATGGGAGTGACCACCCCTTGGACTAAGCCTTAGCCATAGCCTTAGCCATAGCCATGACAGAACATTAGGATACGGTGCCACGTTGTTTGTTGTGCTCTTCTTCCCAAGGGGGGGTGTGAAGTTCTCGGTGCTGACCCCGGAGCAGGCACGAGGGTTCCAAGAGAACATCCTCCTTACCATTATGCAGCTGGAGAGGACCTTTTTCCAGTTGGCTGAGGGGGATAGAAGAAACGTGCTAATCGTGTGTGACCGAGGGGCCATGGACCCGTCTGCATGTAAGTGATGTGTGTATGTGTGTGTGTGTGTGTGTGTGTGTGTGTGTGTGTGTGTGTACACATGTGTTAGTATAGTATGTATGTTGTGTATGATTAAGCATGGCCTGGTCAGGGCCTCCAAGAAATGTAATTTGCTGCATTAATGGATTCTTTAGCACAACCAATAGCTTTTGTTTGTAAGAACACTCTTTCCCAGTTTCAGCGTAGGGATTTTTATATCTCTAGTTGCCCTAAAATTTCTGCCTGCTTGTAACTAAGGCAATTTGTAGCTGACTATTAATTTTGTTGTCAGCGACCATTTCTCCATTCCCTGGCTGTAAGTCGGATTGATAATGTAGCAAAGCTCCATCCCATATATATATATATCTCTGCATCCTATGATAGTACCGTAGAGTTAGCCTCAATCCCAGTCTCCTGTGTTAAGCACCTAGTACATGCGGGGGAAAAGCTGGGAATGGAGACTGGGAACAAGGCTATCGGTGAATCTTATGGGACCATCTCAAAGTGAGCAAATCTCTCTCAGTGTCATTCATGTATACGTCCTGCTGTACCACAGTCTGCAGTGAAGAGGAGTGGCAGGATTTAATGTCGGCCCATGGCTTGGACTTACTCCAGCTCCGAGACGCCCGCTACGACCAGGTCATTCACATGGTGACGGCTGCGAATGGGGCAGAACCCTTCTACCAGTTGACCAATAACTCCACTCGCAGCGAAGGGTGTCAGTTGGCTAGGGAGCTGGACGTCAAGGCTGGCCAGGTGGGTCAAGCAGGTTTGTCAGGCTTATAATACTGGTTGTGCCCGACACTATCCCCAAACCTGGACCCTCTCTCCCCCCTACCAAGGCGTGGGTGGGCCACCCCTATTGTGATGTAATCGACAACAGGACGGATTTTGAGAGCAAGATTCGCCGGGTCATTGAGGCCGTCTGCAAGAGGCTCGGTGGACGGCTGGGCGTGGACATCGACGACAGGCTACAAGCACAGAGCAAAAAGAGGAAATTCCTTGTCAAATCTCTCCCAGACATCAAGGTATTGGTCGGTAACTGCCGTACATATGGCTGTGTACTGAGATTCCAAATCCTGGCTCTCAATTTCAGGCTTTCCCAAGGGTCCAGGACTTTGATGTCCAGCACAACTACCTGTTGTCCTCTAGCACACAGACAGAGACACGAATACGTAGAAGAGGGCAGGGAGGTGAGCCTCATGATAATCACATGACATTCTGCCAGATCATGTGATACAATATGACCAATCGGCATCCCCCCTTTCCTCCTCCTCCATTTCCTAGGCCAATACATGTACACGCACACTGAGCGACGGACTGTAAATGAAGAGAAGGTGGAACTGATTATGCAGCTGACGAAACGGGAGTACCAAGTAATTAAGCCAGCCCCAATTATTTACCCTCCGAGCGCCCCTCCTACAGTATATACAGAGAAGGCAATATGGCCTTCTCCTAGATAACCCACCCCCATGAAAAGTATAAAATTTGCACCATGCTCAATTTTCCTACTATACAGAGCCAACGTGTACTGTCTCTCTTTGCCCATAGACTCTGTACAAGCAGCGAGACCCCACCCACCACGCCATCCACAAGACGCGCCGCTGTTTCCTGTGGAAAGGACACTACTTCCAATTGGATATCTTCAAGGAGCCCTGCACTGCCAGGTAACAGCAGCATCGGTTAGGAAAGACAGCTGAAGTTGTGTACACAGCTATACTGAGCCATACCTACTAAGTTTACGTTTCCAGTGTCACTCCCTCCTCTCCCTACCCCTCGTCCCTCTCCCCTCCTTTCTCTTTCCTACCTTCTCCTCTGGTTCTCCCTCCCCAAACCCTTTCTCCCTCATCCTTCCTTCCCCTCCTCTCTCCTTCCCCCTCCTCCCTCTCTCCCTCCTTTTCTCCCTCCCCCTTTCCCTTCCATTCCGTTCCTCCCTCCTCCCTCTCTGCTCCCCTCCTCTCCCTTCCAGCTGCCACAACCTCCTGCTACTCGAGACTTACACAACCCAAGAGGGTAGTGACCTGGAACTACCAGACTTTCTAGACATAGTGAGGGAGACGACAGGTGATCCACAGTACTCCATGTACAACCTCTCGGCCTTGCCCCATAGTAGCAGTACTCACAGTGACACACCCACCAATAGCTGAGATAGTGTAGAGCATGATAGGGCTATATACTAGCCTCGTACCCAGACCTAATACCGCTAAAATATGGCAAATAGCGGCAATAGGTCTGGGTACAAGGCTACTATATACGGCTATGTTTGTTTGTTGAGTGATATTAGTACAATAATTAGTGTGCTGCTGAGCTTTTGTACTCTAATAGTTTGTACACTGTATGTACCCTAATAGTTTGTACACTGTATGTGCCGCAGCATAATATGTACAGTTTCTGGAGTGTACATCAAATGCAGTCGAGAGCTAAGAAGTACTGAATCCCCATAGGTTAATGACAACCCATCAACATGATCAGCACATGCACTCACATGCATGATCTTTCAGGAGCCAAAATGGCTGGGCCCTCGCTAGATTGAAGATGCTAGAGTAATTGTTATAGATTAAGTACAAGGCACTGTGGAATAGTCTCTGTACGGTCTGCATAGAGTCTTTTATTGTGTACGTAAGCACGTACGTCCATAGTTCTGTGTAGGTGTGTCACTTGTCTTATAAGTGCCTCAAGATAGAAGTCTCCATAATACAAAATTAATGGGTTGGAAACTTTCACAGCATCAAGCTCATCCCCAGACTTGTGCACTGATTACACACGCGCAGTTTGTTATGCTAGCTGCCATAAGTGAATCTCATTATGAAACACAACGATAAAGTGCACTCAATGAAAAAATTAACAACAACAAAAAAATTGGTGAACAAATTGGATTCGTTATTTAATCAATGAATATTGGGATTCAATTCACCGCTAGACTGTCAAGTCTCCTCTATCTCGGCGATAGTCTCATGCGGTGAACTGACGTCCACAGCTCCATTCATCTGCTCCGGCGGATGCTGAGCGTCGTCAGTTACAGCAGCCACTTCTTCGTCAGCTGTTTCTGTGGAAAGGGAGGGAGTCACGAAAGGATAAATAATTATTATACCCACACGTGATTATGTTTTAACTTGACCGCACCTCCATCGGGTGAGGGCGCCAAAACTTCCTCTTCTACTGGTTCTGGAGCCACAAAGTCGAAGCCCTCCAAGTGCAGCGCCCTGTCGGTGGTGACCAGGTCGGTTATGGTGGCCGGGATGCAGGTCATGACCGGATCAAAGTGACGGACATCCGTGGGGTGTGCCTACGGCGGAGCGAGGCAGGGAGGTGAGGAGGAAAAGTGGGAAAAGGGGGAGGAGAGGGTGGAAGAGGAGGTTTTCCAACTATCACAAACAGCTGTGTATGAATACCACAAACTAGAGTGACTGACACTCACTGTGGTCACACCAACTGAACAGTGTCATTTATTTTCTCCATTTAGTGCCTATTCCCCCCCCCAATAGACCTTCATCCATTGGGGAATATCAGAGAACAGTGTTTCAATGCAGTTTTTTTACATGATAACATAAGAACATGCTTGTTTCCTTGTAATTTTGTATGCTTCCAGCACTTTTACCCCCCATTACATCATAACGGATAAAGGTCTATCCTCTACCCCACCACAAACCCAGCCACACTGCTGTGCATGGAGTCTCACCAGCCTTGGCTTGAAAGGGGGCCGCACCTCCCTCTTCTCCAGCTCGTCCCACGTCCATTCGCACGGCATTCCCTGGTAGGGAGGACGGTTCCCGGACAGTCTTTTCGCTAGGAGTAGGACGGATGGAAAAGGAGGAAGAGCTGCATCATTCAAAATTCCGAATGTGGAGCTGGTACCAGGCTCTCCACTGTGAAGCATGCACGAGAGCCTGGGGACAAGGCTAGGCCTAGGTGTGGGGTTTATGTGTGCTGGTATGTCCTTAGTGCTACAATACTGGCAGACCAAAATTTAGAGACTTACTTATTGGAGGTGAATCGTAGGATTATTGGATTATTCAGGTCTCCATCCCCATGTCCCCACACCCCCAGGTCTTCGTATTTGTGTCTCCATACCCAGGTCTCCATACCCATGTTCCCATACCCCCAGGTCTCCATATTTGTGTCTCCATACCCATGTTTCCATACCCAGGTCTCCATACCCATGGAGTATGGAGACTTACAACTCACAACGTCTCCTTACAACTCACTAGTGCTGACAGAGAATGTCCGGATCATATTTCCTGCTGTCTCCATGATGGAGGAAGTTGCACGGGACCGGGATCGGCGGGACCTCTCTAGCGCCTCTCGATGTCTCTCTCGCTCTGCCTCCTCCGCAGCATACTGTGCCTCTTCATCAGAGTCCATGGGGGCCTGGGCATTAATATCCCATTATTAGAACAAAAAAAATTTGAAAACACAATGGGAACTCCCACTCACTTCTTCCTACTGTAAATGTCCTTACATGTGGGGGGGGGGGGGTAGGGTGGGCAGATAAATCTTAGTGAGCGGATCGATCTGCACAGCTATACAACCAATTTCAGAGTGCAAATAGTGCAATCAATTTTACCACTGCTGCTGTTCAGTGGGGTTATTTTGAGGGAGAACATGTACAAGCGAATTAAAACTTTGGTGGGGAAATTTTTTGTGGTACAGTGTACATCAAGCCACACCACTCACTCACAGTAACTGCTATGCAGTATTCTCTGTAAATTCATTAAGTATTGGAGTAGCCTCGTTCCCAGGCCACACCCCCGCCCCGACTGGGAACGAGGCTAGTATTGGAGTTACGTAAAATGAAGGCAGCTGGTCACCTGTGTGAAGAAGGCGTGCTCCTTGATCTCCAGGGCCGATCGCTTGTGGCATCCGCCACTGGCACAGCCGAGACGAAAGTCTGGGTCTTTGTTGATTAACTGCAGTGGAGGTGAGAGCACGTGTGAGTGACGGGAGCCAGTGTGGCATCGCCCAGAGCTCGGCCACAAAGACAATATAATCTAAAAGGGACCACGTATACAGGAAGTGAGCCTCATTCCCAGGCACCATTCCACAGCAGTTCATGTGGCATGGAAATTTGGGAGTGAGACATATATAGTAACAACCAGCAGCACCATGAATTTACTGCAAATACCTTTTGCTAACAGACCATACAATAGTACGTCCAAATTTAGAGACTTGTTTAGTATTTTTCTTCACGGTTTCTTGCTTTGTTTTCAAGATTTGCCACGATTCACTGATACTGAAACTAGCTCAGCTCTAATCAATGTTCTCACCCTGTAGAGTAGCGCTCTGGCACGGGGAGACACAACAGTGGAGACTTTGAACTCTCCCCTCAGCACCAGCTTGTACAGCTCCAGGCGGTCCGAGGAAAAGAAGGGAAGCTGGGGGGTGTGGCAGGGTGTGTGGCAGGAAGTGAGATAGAGCAGAGATGGTGAGCTCAAGGCAGAATTAATAGAACAGTCAATCTCAATCCCACGTTCCCAGACTCTCAATCCCACGTTCCCAGACCTCAATCTAGGACACAAAATTAAAACAGAAGATTGTTTTTCTCCATCCACAAATTGGCATCACCAGCCATCAAAACAGTAGGCTTGTCCCCAGCTACCCACGTCCCCAGCTACCCACTCTTATTTGGCTGCATGAAGGTAAAGTGGCCACATTTCTCTTGCGAACCCCTAAAAAGCCGGGACCTGGGGGCAAGGCTACGAAAGAAGCTGACCAGGCAAAGGAACTCGCTTTTTATTTGTAAGCACTCAACTCTGGCCGCCAGCCCCACATCAAGCTTGAACTGAAACCAAGTAAAAAACAAAAACAATACTATACTACACACACTATACTCTAGACTAGTAATCCAAAACTACTCACCCATATTTCTCATCACACACACACACACGATAAAACCAGGCCTCTCATGGCATAGTTACTCTCTTTTGTCTCACCTTTCCTGTCAGCAACTCGTAGAGAATGATACCACAGCTCCACCAGTCGGCAGAGAAGCTGTAGGGCTCCCCTCGCAGTACCTCAGGCGCCAGGTACTGGGGGGTACCGGCTATGGTGGTGGCCTTCTCCGACATCTCCAGCATCTTGGCACTACCGAAGTCAGTCAGGACAATGTGTCCTAGCTCGGATAGCATGCAGTTCTCTGGTTTCAAGTCCCTGGAATGGATTTGACAGATGATTGTGCAGCATGTGAGCTAGAGTAAATTTCATGTGTAGAGGTCATGAGACATGTCATGTGATTTGCATGTGAGCTAGAATATACTTACTGATGTAGATGTCATGAGACACGTCATGTGATTCACATGAGCTAGCATAATATACTGAATGAAATTTCATGCGTAGAAGACGTCATGTGATTCGCATGTGAGCTAAAATATACTGACTGAGATTTCATGTGTAGCAGTCATGAGACATGTCATGTAATTTGCATCAGCTTGATTTGCAAAGCCCACATCAAACATGCACACACGACAGCCATGGACCACTGCGTTTTACAACCGGCACAGAAGGTCTCTATCAAAGTGTGTCTTTAGCTGCAGAGTCTGTTTGCTCTCACCTGAAGATGATCCCAAACCCATGGAGGTACTCCATAGCCAGAATGATCTCCCCAAAGTAGAACCTTGCTCTCAGCTCTTGGAATCGCCCCTCTTGTTTCTATGGTAACAGATGAGGATGATGTAATGCAAAATGTTATGACTACGTATGTATGAAGGTGGAAAACAGTGATGTAATGATGAAAAGCTTACCAAGTGATAGAATAACATTCCCCCAGCGGCAAACTCACAGATGTAAAACAAATAGTCATCGTTTTGGAAAGCATACTGCAGTAAAAAGAGGAGGTTAGCTTATAAACACACAGCTTTTAGCTATGTATACATGCACGGTGTGTGCATTGGGCATTGCACTGATTTGTACCAACAAGGGTATATACCAGGACGACAGAGACTTGAGAATATTATTGCACCCTTCGTATTCGTGTGGCATATTCGCGTGGTTTCTGCATGTATATAATTCCGGAAATTATAATTTCAGCCACACCCAGGTCGTGATTCATTACATCCACATCTCTGCTCGCCCGTTTACTTTACACTTGGCAGTGTCGTTACCCGCTCAGTAATAACCTCTCCAGTGAGGGCTATGGGGTAACCTCGTACTCAGGCCACCCTGTCCAGATTTCAACCCACAGCTGCTGGGTGGGAGGCCTTGGTACGAGGCTACTGCATGGAGCTATGACATAATTGATGATGATGTAAGCACTGTAGTTGCCATGGAAATCGCTATATATGACTTCTACTGATGCCAGAGTGGGTGGTGTAATACAATACAAACCACAATGAGGTATATATTTACATGTGTGACTCACTGGTTTGGCCGCTTACCTGCAGAGACACACAGAAGGGATGTCTTATGCGCCTGCATATGGAGAGAGCAGAGAAAACAGAGTCAGTAGAAATACCACCTCACAGCCCTGCAAGGGCTATACCCCATACATAATATACATGTATGGGACAGCAAGCTGTGTATACCATAATATTATGTATGTGTGCTCTTGCTAGCTAGAGGTGAGCCTGTGTAGACTTTCAAGGTTTTACCTTTAACAAGGGCCTACTGCTACACTTGCAGCAAGCCAGTAAAACAGATACTACTTATCTGCAAATTATATATTTTTTGTCTACCACAATACCGAGACAACTGAAATGTATGCTCACATAGAGTAACTTAGATAATGGGATCTGTACTGCGGTTTGTACTGCATGTGATAAGTATGCATCCATCAACAATCACAGAGGGAATTTCACAGATGTACTTACAGAGCACATGTAATTACTCAACAATACTGCTAACTTTTTAGTGTACAGCTTAATTTTGTCAATTAATGCGTTGGTGGGCATCTGTGCATATCCTCTCATAAAGTTTGTATCAATCTCTGGGGATACAATTTGGATTAGATTTACAGAAGAGAGCGGTTTCCAAGGATTACGTGTGTGGGGGGGGAGGGGAGGAGGAGGGGAGGGGTGGGGGTGTAGAGCTCACTTTAGTATCCTGCACTCTGCTAGAATCTGATTAATCTGCTTCTGTGTTCGGATCTTGGCCTTGGGGACCACCTTCATGGCGTATAGTATCCTCGACTGCGAGTGCACACACATCATCACCTGCACACACACACACACACACACGAGACAAATCAAAAAAGCATCAGACCGTACAAGCCAGCTGCACCACGCATCCTTTGGTATAATCATACGCCTGGAGCATGCAGAGTTAGAGATATTCATGGCCACACCTCCACACTCCTCCCAAATTTGCATGTATGCGATACCGGTGCAGCTGTAATGGCTGCAACCAGTTTAGAACAACACTAACAATTTTTTGAATCACTCAAAAATATTCCAAAGAAAGATTTCATAAAATGGAACTATTGGGCTACCTATGGTACAGGAATAAGGACGGAGAGAAAAAGGGGGGTGTGGCATGAGCGAGGCCTACCTTTCCAAAAGCACCCTTCCCGACCGTCTTGAGTAGTCTGAACTCATCGAACGTTGGCAGCGTCTTTGCAGCGGGCACCGGCGGTGGGACGTAATCACCAGCGGCGTCTGATTGATTTCTTTTAGATCTGACTGAGTGTTTGGCCCTGGTGGATGAACGGGTGCTGCGCGAGCTGACATGTGACAGCGACGGGTCCCATTCTCCTCCCGGTAGTAGGAAGTCTTCCTCTGCTACGGACTGCGTTCTTCCATCTTTCTCTTCTGTAGCGCAGGCGCAGCCACAGCACAAATCTCTCCAGTGCCAGTGGTCCATTTTTGCCAAAATATCGATGTAGGGGGGATATGACGTCGACTACATAACGAGCTACGAAATTATTTGTTTATGCAGATAATTGGAGATCAAAGGCGCTCGCGTGATGGCACTTCCGAATAAGGAGGAAGTGGCTGCCATTAGGAAGACGCTTTTTACCCCCTCATGCCACTCCCCCACCCCTGATGGACATACTCTGAAATCAAGAGATGAGGCGCTTCGACTCAAAGAATTAGGAAATAATCATTTTAGGAAGAAACACCAAGACGAACTGTGCAGCGCACTTCAGTGCTACACAAAGGTGGCATACTTTTCTTTACTGCAAGAATGCAACACACTTTTAATAAAAATTCTTCCGCCCTGCAGGCAATTTTTATCTGCCCATGGCCAGAGAATGAAAGGAGTAAGCTCACAGAGGAGCTCCTACAGAGTTTAGACCCTAGACAGCGAGATGTCATTGGCCACACCCTCCACCCCCCACGGTCTAGTGTGGCTGATGACGACAGGGGAGTAACTCCGATTTTGACGGAGGATTGCGCCCTTCTTGCAACGTGTTTTGGGAATCGATCGGCAGTTCTGTATGACCTAGCAAAGATTAAAGTACGTTGTTAGGACTAGCCTCGTACCCAGGCCACACCCAGACCACACCCAGGCCACACCCAGGCCACACCCTGGGCACGAGGCTAAGTTAGGACAGGAATGATAGTATTACCGATACATGTATTATGTACTCCTTTCTTGTGACTATAGGAGTGTCTTGCTGACATCCAAAGGGCGCTGTTTCTTGGATTTCCTAAAGATTCTGAGTACAAGCTGCATAGGAGAAGAGCCTGTTGCATGGGACAGTTAGGCCATGACAAGGAAGCATACGAAGGTAGTTAATTGCACTGAAAATGTGCCGTCAACCTAGCTAATTAGTTTGGCAAATATGTCAGAGCATAGATAATAGAGCACGTTGCGTACCCTATTATCTATGGTTAGAGTAGGTGTGACCCGGAAGTCATGTGATTTCTTGCCCCAACAATGTTTCAACGATGCTACGTTATCACGTGAATAAATTTAACCCTTTCGCAAAGGTACTATTTTTTACAATCACAAAAGACATAACCGCCTAACTATAATATGTAATATAATTCTCTCTGAATTTTAGCTCTCAGTCTTGCTGAACACTTGGTGAGGAAGTCCAGCCTCAGCACAACCAAGAAAGGTAGCTAGCTACAGTCTTAATTTCATTTCTGGCCTCATTCCCAGGCCTAATTCCCAGGCTCTTCTGGCCTCATTCCCAGGCTCTTCTCCCTGAAAAATTATACTACAAGTGACAAATGGTGGAGGCCTTGGAATGAGGCTATTACATCTTTATATTATTATGTTCACGTCTTTTTTTACACTGCAGAACAAGTTTTGAGGGAACAGCATTCTCTTCCGGCCAAAATTCAAGGCCTGCTCAAAATCAGTAAAGAGAAGAGGTAGCTAGTTTGTTTACGAATTATAGGAAAATGTTTTCATATGGTAAAATATTGTTGTTGTTTTTTTAGAAAACGTCCCGTCGTGGCTGGAAGGACAGTACCTCTCCAACAGCCTTATTGCAGTGCTCATGATTCAGAACACATGAGTGTCAAATGCTCCGCAGAGAAAGGAAGATTTCTTGAGGTATATAGCTAAGGCTTTCTGTGTTTATTGCATGAAGCATACTTCTGTCTGTATTCTTCTTTGTACAGGCTACTAAGCAGATAAAGCCAGGGCAGATAATCATGGTTGAGCAACCGTTTGCAGCTGTTTTAAATCAAGAGTTCCTGTGCACCCACTGCAGCCACTGCTTCAATGAGACAGTAGCCCTAATCCCGTAAGCTGAATTATCTATCAGTCACAGCATGCCCTCAATGCCATGGAGCCCCTATTAACTTACTCTGCCACCTCCCATGCCACCTCCCCACATCTCATGCAACCCTGAGCTTCTCTCCTTTGCTCTGCGTACGTGGTATTTATACATAGCTACATACATACATACACTCGATTGTGCTGTTGGTAGGTGCTGCTGTTGCTCTAGCGAAGGCTACTGTGGTCCAGAGTGTAGGAGGAAGGCTTGGGCAAGATATCACTGGCTAGAGTGCCCAGTTTCACGTGTTTGGAGCAAGGTAAGAAGGCCTTCTCTATGCTACCTATCCTCTTGAATTGGTTAACTGCCAGTATAGGCATGCAATCACAGTGTATGATATCAACTTGTATGTCTTTGATAAATCAGATGGATTGGATGTTGCGTCTGTGTCTTCGACTAGTGTTAACAGCTGTTGCCGGGAAAAATCAAGGTACTTGTTTCTTTTTTAGCCATGCTCGATTTAATTGTCTCAACTTCATGGCAACAATTGTCTGACCACCCTTGTGTAGGCAGCTACAGCTCAATCTGCTCTCTAGTGTCTCATAAAAGCTACTTTTCTGACCATGCACAGCAAGTCCTAATGGAAAAGGTATACTAAGACTGCATTCAGCTATTGTTATGTATAACCATAACTCTCATACATGGTGCAGATGGCTGATACATTAGTTGAATCCTTTGGGGAGCCCATTCTCAAGCTATCATTAACAGAATGGGCTCAAACTGGCCTGAAAGAAAGAAATTCCGCAGAAGGTTGTCGTTCCAGACTTGAAGCAGCTGTGAATACGAGTTTAGAAGAGAGCAGCACCTCGAGCCGGAATTTGGTTCAACTGAGAGAGCTCTTTCTGCATCACTTGCTCCAGCTTCGCTGCAACACCCACTCCATCTCAGTAGTCAGAGTGGAAGAGAAGGAGGCCAAGCCTAATGGTGGAGGTCTGGTGCAAACGACCTCTGAAGTGCAGCTGGGCTCTGCCATATACCCTTCTGCAAGCTTGATGAATCATTCCTGCCTTCCTAATGCGTTGTTCAGGTGAGGAAATACATTAACAGTTGTCCGGTATAAAGACCACACTCCCACTCAGCCTGCATGTGTATGATGCTAACTATGCTATACTATATGTAGTTTTTCAGGCAGTACTGTCACAGTGTATGCTACAAGAGAAGTGCAACCCGGAGAGGAGATCTGTAGCTGCTATGGTAGGTCCTGTATAGCGTACCTTGTACACATGCACCAGACCCTGCATACCAGCTATATAGCTATCAATGTCTGTTTCCCTTTGTAGGACCTCAGGTTGGCAGGATGGCTCGAGCACAACGGCAAGCAGAGCTGAAGAAAAACTATTTCTTTGACTGTACCTGCCCAGCATGTTGCAAGTAGGTATACCGATGTCAGACAGTGTCACAGTATGAATTAAATGAAACTCAATAGCAACTTCTCTTCTATATTTGTCTCTAGTCCAACTCTCGCTATACAGTATAGGGAGGCTGTTGTGGACGCCTTCGCTTGCCCAAACTGTAGAGGCCCCCTTGCTTTGCAAGATACTAGCAGTGACTACCTTTGCACTGAATGCAAGAACATCATATCTGAAACAGAATTGACAGATAAGAAGAAGGTACTGCATGGTTGTTGGGAGAGTAGCTCCATCTCTTCATCGATCCATGCAGGGTCTGTGTTATCTCAAACTGTAGGTGAAGGAAGAGGCAGAGGACATGTTTCACTCAGCAGTGGATAATAACTGTGAGCAAGTCAAAGCACTGTATCTGTAACTATCGTGGTAATTGAGAGCATATATGTTATGACAGTGTACCTCTCACCCTGATGCTATACCTATGGAAATTCAGCTCAAAATAACCTTCCATTAATTTAATGTGGGCTGTGGTACAAGCAACACACATAAGGTAGTCATATCATATTAATAAACTATCAGAAGCTATATATCACTATTCACAGAAACTCATGGCTGTGCATTATATGACAGAACACGATCAGATTCTGTAGTCTACGTATGCATGGTAACAATTTTTAAATGTACGATATTGTTATAGTAGCCAGTTCATTTTTCCACTCTATGGTAGATGTGTGACCTTCTAGGCTTTGTAATAATCAGCTCCACTTTACATATTTCCTCTCTCCATGTTAATTATTGCCTGTATATATATACCCAGTGCACCTCCCCCTTCTCCTGAAATGTCTGAAGCTACGGTCTGAAGTTTTACACCGTCACAACATGGAGCTTGCCCAAACCAACGATGCCATAGCTCAAGCATATGCCATGCGAGGTACTTAATATATGCATGGTTTCAGGAGCCTATATAATGGCATACATTATTCTTACAGGGGACTCAAAGTCTGCAGTTCATTACTGTGAGCTGAGTTGCCAGACAGTGGAGGTTGTCCATGGCAACAATAGTCTGGAACTGGCAAATGAATTACAAAAGCTGGCACAGCTGCTCTTTCACACGTGAGCTAATAGCTATAGCACACTGTCTGCACTTTGGGAACTGACATTTCTGCGTGCTTTAATTCCCGCAGCCATCAGTACAGCAAAGCACTGGAGATGGCAAAGCGAACCCATGGTATTCTTCTGCTCCACCGTGACCCACAGCACCCTGACTGTGTTGAACTGTCTGAAATGATAGAGGCTCTGACGATGTGAAGTATAGTGATACATAAGCCTCTAAGTGTTACATGTACGGTCTAGAGCTGCCTTCCTCAACCACATCTTCACTTATGGTTGTGAGATGAAATCTGGGCAAGGGTGCATGAATTTATCATAGATGATCATGAGTTGTTTGATTGGGCGGTGCATATAATATCCTAATGTTTAGGTACATTGCTCTAGCTATATGGCTGCAATATGGCACTTTTTTCTCTCTATAAAATTTTAATGTCATGATATGCATAAGGGTTAGACAGATAGTGCAATCAGCTAATTAAAATTAATGCATGTCTTTCCCTGAAATTTACAGAAACTGAAACTTGTAAGAGGTACGTTTCATTTTTTGTGCAATTATGCAATTTCCAGTAACTAATTTGAGTATGGTTCTGAGCCCTTCGATTATACCTTTAAAATTTAATAACGAGCCAAGATATATTGTACACCATGTAACAGGTAATAAAACATTACAGAACTAATAAACTATGTGGCTAAATAATTCCACTGCATAGGACGGCAATCCAAAATAATAATCTGAAAAAGCATAGTATATTGTACTATTTACGCATGCGCCATGGCTGGTAAGACGTAACTACATTGAGCACTGGGCGCTTAGCTACTGCAGGCAGTGCCCATTTGGTTCCGGGGTCATAGGAAACTGCTGCGGAGCGATAGTACTCGCATGTCAGCAGGTGGTTGCCCATTGGCGGGGCGTTGGTAGGAGCCCAAGAAGGAATGGCAGGAAAGACTCTTGAGAATGACCAGGTCTGCAGTGAGAAAGAAAGACGTTGCCCTGATGGTGCCGTTCCATGCCAGTGATGATTGACAACATTGCATTACCACCCCAGGAGTGATAACCTATTAATGAAGTTACTAGCTGTTTAGTTAATTAAACAACTGAAGCCATTACCAAACATCCCTTCATAGTCAAATGTCCATATTAGAACAACAAGGAATATACTGCCTGCCTACCTTTGGCCCAGGCAGCCATTGTTTGGTGGTTTCGTCCTGCACCCACCTCTGGTACACAATGCCTTTCTTCTTGACAGTGTTGAGGCAGACCTTACGGATGTAGTGGTTCACTTGCGAGAGGTGCCAGAGAGACATGGAGTCTAGGTAGTGGCAGATACTTGTCAAGACCTCTGCAGGAAGCTGACCTAGGACATCCAAACTCTCTTCTGAGTCGTCTCCGTAGCCATAAAGGGCGAGCTCCTGTGATTTCTGCAACATTGCAGCATAGTCTCCGGTGCTTTCGGATTCTTTCCCATCATCAGTGACTACCTGGGGTGGCTTGATGAGAAACGTATCATACCCCTTGTCGTAGTTGATTGTGGTTCCTCTAGGGTTTGGCACAAGACGCTGCTCTCCGTAGTTGCACCCGTAGATGTACATTGGGCATCGCTCAATTATCATTGGCATATTGACCTGAATGTCGAGGTGAAAGGACTTCCAGTGAGCTTCAAATTCGTCGCGTCTGACGATCTCGTTGCAGGGATACAGGCAGCTGAGACGGGTGAGAGCCTTCTTGCCGTAGTAGTGCTGGTACGTGGAGGACACCTCAACACACAGTCTCTCTCTCATTCTCTGCGATTTTTTGTGGTACTCGGAAGTTGCTGTAGCGTTCGTAAGAATACCGACGGAACAATGTACACTCAGTTGACTACGAACAGAACTTTCGGAATCCGAGGTGTCTACTGCGTCCGAATCACCGTACAAGACTTGACCATATCTGAAGCCATCGCGATTCCTAACCACTCGGCTGTCATCCCCCAGGATTTTCAGATCCCCCATCAGAAACTTTTTATCAAGCAGCACGTCGGGTCCAGCAACCTCCGGAGTCACCTTCCGAGGACTCAGGAGACCTTCAAACACTCTGTCGTGGGAGAAGCGACACATTAGGGTGTTAGCCGGGCAGTGCTGCAGGTGATTCCGCTTGGCCCATCTCCGGGGGGTCTCTTCACAACCGTATATGGTGTTGGCACAGGGTGTTCTGGCCTCGAGGCAGGTATGGGCGATGTGTTCGTCTATCTTGCACCGGTGGAGCACCATACCGCAGCCGTTTGGGCACTGCTGTACAGGACAGTCGTTCTCCCGACTGGTGCAGTTGGAGAAAACGCAGTTCAGGCAATGGTCGTGATCCATGGCTCGCCTACAGGTATACTACACGGATCATAACCCCACCTAGCTCGTTTTTCATTTCCGCAAGGGGGAGGGTCTAGTCTGGGCACGTGACTTATACAGCGGGAAATAGGTAGGCGGGGCTGATCTGCAATTATATGGGACAGAGAACATTTGGTGCACAAACTTATTCCTACATTGTCCATGGTCTGTCCTTAGCCTGCATTTGGTGGTGGTGCTTCATAACTTTCTTGGACGGTATGAGACTATTTCCCACGCCCCCTCTATGCTTTCGCTTGGTGGTGGCTCTTGCAACACTAGAATCACTATCATCGAAAAATTCATCTCCCGGTCTGACAGGTTTAGTCTCAACTTCACACATTCCATGCGGGTGATAGGCATATCCACCTTGCGGCCTACCAGCTTGATTGTCCAGAACTCGTTGTGGGTGTGGCCTATCAAAGTCAACGTGTCGTGTCAAAACAGCCAACTTGGCCTCTTCAGCCGCCTTATAAGGATTAGAGAACACTGATCCGGGCAGCGACTGTCCCTTGGTGGGTCCCTTCAGAATGCTGTCTAGGTCCGGCAGGGGTAGTAGAGCCGCAGGACTGCCTTCAGCTGCCGGAGAGCCTCCTGAATCAGCAGCATCTGAGTCGGAGTCAGAGTCACTTTTGGAGTCTTTATGGTCCAAAAGATCACCACAGTCATCACCCTCTGCATCAGCGTGAACAGTTTTCTTTGCTCCACCGCTCGAGTGAGAGGATGCTTCAACCTCTTGCAAGACATGCTGGGCACTCCTCCAATCACGAGCAAGATCAGTAGCCACAACAGTTCCAGAAGCAGAACTGGAACAAGTATGCTCCACAAACTGCTCATCGTCACTGTCTGAGATTTCAGACTCTGATCCAGAGCCGTACTGTCCAAGGAGACTCAAGGACATGATGCAGGGGAGGGGCAGGCTGATATGAAAATGGTTCTGTAAACAGCAGCTTCTCATTCAACCCTGGCAGCTACCTTACATGGATGTCTTTAACTAAGATATAAAAAAAGTTACATTAGCAGTTGATCCAGGCTTCTGATCATGACGACTTCACTCTCCTTGACTACGTCTGTTAGTTATTTGAGAATAACACACTGAATATCAAAGCAATGCCAATGTCATTTTTTGCTCCCCTTCTTGCTCTTACTGTTGGGGGCTGATTGCTTGGAGGTGGGGTTGCTACTCGAAGCTGACTGCTGGGCGGTGGGGTTTGTGAGAATGCGAAATTCTGTGCCTGCCTGGCCGGCCCTCTGGGCAATCTCCTGTTCAATCCGCTGGCCAATTTGCTTCTGAAGTTGCTATTAAAAAAAACATAAGGAAAAAAGACGTATCAGAGGTGGACAAACTAATCAACCATCCAATGAAGATATAGGCGTAGCTGTTTCCAGGCCATATAAAAAACTTGAAGCTAGGTAAATTATACAAAGGTATACATGTACACACTAGCCTCGTTCCCAGTCCACGAGGGGGTGTGTGGCCTGGGTACGAGGCTATGTACACACGTGCTACAAGATTATAATAAAGAGCACTCACCTTTTTCAGGTTTGCTGCTTTTGTCTTTTTCGACTTTTTTGGAGCAATATAGTGAGCTATACAAGAAGGAAAATAATGTTATAAAATAATACCTATGTTCATGCTCAACCATCAAATAAAAAATAGGATATATACCTCCTTTTTTCGGCCCAAGGGGTTTGGAATGCTTATGGGACTTCTTAGAAGCGGCACTAAATTTTTCTGATCTTTTCTTCAAACCTCCTTGGGCCATGCTTTCATGACTACTTCTCGATCTAGTAGGCACTATTTAGAATGCTAATGGTGTGCATTATTTAGCAGAAAATAATTTTTAATGGCGGGAAAATCGAATAGCATGAACAGCTAGTGCGGTATGGCCTGTATGCAGCGTCCCCTCGGCTCCTTCCCTCTAGCCAGCGACCACCTGGCCAAGCTAAGCTCGGCTGGATTTAAGACTGCACAGGACCTCAAGGATGTAGGCATTATAGAGCTGAGCAAAGGTAGATTTTTAGGCCGGAGGCAGCTGTTTTCTATTTAATGATCACCATATCTGTCACCCTCTCTTATAGAACTGAGTATTTCTCACAATGAAGCACTGGAAATTATCACAGTTGTAACGAGGAGACCTACAGCGAAGCCCAGCTCTGGTACAACACGGGACTCCGCCATTGACGCAGCGAGTGTAGTTTCTAGTGGCTCAACTGCATATACGCATACACCCACTGGGCGCTCGGCCCTCGAGATGCTAAAAGTGGAACAGCTTCAGGGATGCATTGTGACATTCTGTGCCAAGGTGGACTCCATGCTGGGGGGCGGAGTGCCCTTAGGGAAAATTACGGAGTTCTGTGGGGCCCCTGGCGTAGGGAAGACCCAACTAGGGTGAGTAGATTTGGACATGCACACAGTTTCTACATACAGACGAATAGCCCCGGGGTGTGTTTCCAGATTCATTATTCATTCTAAAAGCCAAGAGCCATTGCATAGGATTTCATACAGGATTTTTGTTGGGAAGCTAGGGGACAGCCTTGTTAATTTCTAGGCGGTGAAGGGTTGGGAACAAGGATATGTGTATGTTTAATTTGTGTATGTGTGTGTGTGTATGTGGGGGGGGGGGGGCTAGGGGTATATCTCCCTCACAAAGTGATTCTGAAACCGGTTTTAGTATTTTTGGAGGGGGGGGGGGAGATTTTCCACTGCCCACTGCTCTAAAAGCCCTGATGTATATGAACTCATAATTGTCTAAAATTGACCTCGTTAGAAACTAGCCTCGTTCCCAGGCTCCTGCAAATACTATGTATATAGCACACAGGTAGCAGAAGGGTTCTCCAATTTCCTTTGCGGGGTAGCTACTTATACCATGAAATTTTCACCCAAGAGGTAACGGCAATGAGGATACCATCAGCATATGTGTTGATGGTTGACAACACAATTTACATGACTTTTCCATTGACCTTTGACCCTTAGCCTACAACTGGCTGTGGATGTGAGCATCCCCGAGATTTTGGGAGGACTAGAGGGAGAGGCGATCTACATCGGTGAGGAGGGTGTGGAGAGAAATAGCGTACTGATTAGCCCACTGTGTGTACAGGATGAGGTACCATATACCGTAGTCAATTTTGCGATTTGCACCTGTAAAGATTTTGTTTTTGCGTAGCTGGCTAGCACATGCCCTAGGCCCTGGGATTGTAATGCTCTTTAAAGTATCGCAGTAAGATAATCTTGCGACTAATTAATTGCAGTAATTAAATTCATTGCCCTGTGTGGGTGGATGTGATGGCTGTGTGTTGCTATGAATGATGTAATTGCTCTAATGGGTCTGATATTCATACCCTGCTAGCTGCGTCAGTGTGGCTGGTAGGAGTGATCTGATATTCCTCCTTATGGACGGCGGCTCTGCGCCTGGAGGACAGAGATTGTATTACCATCCATCAAATGTGTATTTGTTTATCACCACACAATTAAATTTGTATTCAGAGAAGCTATAAGATGCTATATTTACTTTGATGTTTCCCTCCAAAAAATTACCTGGTATCAGCGTATGCTTATTACAACCATAAATGAAATTTCTTCCCTAATTATATTATGTAGTCATATATCTGAGCCTACATTTTGATGCCGAATATGTATCTACTGATAACCCCCAGGGAAGCCCCTTATGGCAGGAGGCTCTGTGGTGCCTTGCTGGCAAGTTGCTGCTGTGCTTTGCAGCTGCTTTCCATTATCCTCAGCTGCTTTCAAGCGCTGCAGGTGATGGCTGGAGGCCTTTGGCAGAGAGAGTAAAGAAAACCCCTAGAAGTTTCTGTAGCCAGCTTGGGGAGGGGGAGGGTGTGAATGTAACACTGGCTCATATATGGTTAGAGGACCAACTTATAGCAGATGATTCCACCTTCTACTTCTGGCCCTCCCCAGTGGATAGTTTCATACTCTTTTGGGGCAAGGTATTGTTATAAGATTTGCAAACTTTAATTACACAGTGCTTTATCATTAACAGGGACGCCCATACTTGAACTGATTGTATCGCCATAAGTAACTAGTATACTATAGTATATACAGCCAGTATACTAACAGTTCAGTCCATTTTCAATGATTATGATGTCTCATAAGCTTCTGACAGTAGTTGTGGTTGTGAGTTGGAGACAGGGTATTGAGGACCCTCGCTCTGATTCTCTTGGCTCCCCCTTTTCTTTCTTCCAGACACGGAGGGCAGCTTCATCGTGGAGAGGGTGGTGGACATAGCCACCGCAGCTGTGCAGCACCTCTCCAGCGTGGCCGAGAGCAGCGAAGACCCAGGCAAGCCTAACGGCTTAGCTAACTGCTGTGCATGACTCGTGGCAGGCTCTCCTGTGTACGGGAGTGAGAGAGTGCTATTGGTTTGCACTTTGATTGACAATTATGAACCCTATGCCTTTAGTGTGGTGAAAATGGAGTACCAAGCTTGTAACACTCACAGAAGGGTCTAGTAGAGCAATACTCTGATAGTGTATACGTATCCCTTAGCCTCAAACTTTACCACGTGGCCTGGGAACGAGGCTAAAGCGCTTCCTGTAGCTGTCTGTTGGCTGTACCCGCTGACCGGATTGCCAACCAGTATGGTAACAGTGTGTGATGCTATTATTCTGTGTTTCCCCTATACCTTTGAACTAACATTAAGGGTCTCGTTAGGCCTCCATGAAAGCACCAGCCACTGCTCCTCTTGGCCAGCCTGAATCACCTCCTGGCATCTTCCTCTCCTTCCCACGCCCTCTCCCCCTAGAGATGCAGCAGGCAGGCAGCGGGCTAACCGTGGAGAGAGTTCTCTCCGGAATACACTACTTTCGTTGCCACGACTACTTGGAGCTGGTTGCCCTGGTGAACATTTTGCCCGAGTTCATTGCCCAGCACCCCAAAGTAAGATAAGTCGACAGCTGTATTTCTGTCCTGCCGCTCAACGTCTACATGTATACTAATGAAACTGAAAACGTTGTTCAGATGCACACTTCTATAATTTTTGTTATTTTGATGTGAAGTACTTAGCAGTAAAACTGCTACCGTACCTTCAATAGCATAGCTTCAAGAAGTATTTTGCAAGCTTGCTGAGAATCCACTGCGTTCAAGCCACACCACAGCTCCATACTTGTAAACGAAGACGAAGGGGGCATACCCAACCGTACCCTCGAAGGTTGTATAGCTATGGAGCGTTCTTTGCTCCAGATACCATATAACTCTGCATAAATTCCACATTCTTTATAATGGAACGCTAGTTAACTATGACATCACAAAATAGTGGCTCACACGTGATGCCTTCCATGATCAAACCTCCCCTGACAGACACACTAGAGCTTCTACAATTCCTGTCACTGTTACAGGACATTCCTATCAGAATAGTTTTACGTAGTAAATTTCCCCCCGAACAGATTGGTACCGACCACAGCATGTTTGGGAGGTGTAGGTAGTAGCCTGTGTGGCTCTTCTGAGGCTCCTAGCTGTCTTGGAATTGCCCCTACTAATTAATAGCCTGTTCCTCTGCTCCTCTGCATCGATTGTAGCCAGTGTAGCATGCCCTCCCACCTTTGAAGAACTAATAAACTTCCCATGGACATATACCCTCCATTTTACGATAGCTAAGTGTGATTATTATTGATGCAAGTTTGCTTGAGGGTGTGCAGTATCAAATTATTCATTATCTGTTTTTTCTCATGTAATATTAGCATAATTCGGTGGATTAACAGTGTCAATAAACCAGTGTTCATGTAAATATCTAGACACTCTCTAGTATATCTACACCGGGTGTGTTCCGTGTACGTGTACCAGTTCTGTATTCCAGACAGCTTACCATAATTACCTTGAGTTTAATTATGGGTTGCATTGCGATCCATCAATTAAGGGATAATGCGTAGCAACTACCCCACTCTGTTATTTCCATTAGACGCTGATTCGATCAAGAAACTATGGTAGCTATTAGCAAACATGCCATGTGCTTCATATTCTGACTATATAAGGTATGTTTCATGCAGCGTTGCAGGTTACCATGCTTGGGTATAAGATTCCAAGCTATTACATAGCGGTTTGTTGTGGTTCGTTTCGTGCCAGAAATTCCTGAAGCTATTATCCTTAGGGGATGAATTAGTTTTGGATTGGCATGCTAGAGACAGCTGTTGAACTCTCGTTTGGAGCTATGTATGGTATTCCTGTGTATTGGGATCTGGTGGCCAATCTTGGAAGAAACCTATATGTTTACCCCAGTTGGAAAAACTTCTACAGTTGCTATATTGGGACTGCGTTCGCCTCGTACCCAGGCCTTCCACACAAATTTTTACGAATGGGGAGATTTTCAGCTGTGAGATAAAATCTGGGCGCGGAAGGGGCTGAGTGCGAAGCTAGAACTGCATGCTGTCTGCAGGCACTAGCATGGCCTGACCAGTGCACCTACCCGTCACGGTTCCAAGTCAAGACTTATTTAGGGATGGGTTTAAACTTGTGTACGAACCTGGACTTATCTCATAGCCGGGGGATTACAAATTTACACCTGGAAGGTAAAATGAAGGCTAGGGTATGAGACCCCCCCCCCCCCCCCACACACACACACACACCTTCTCTTTATGGGCAAATAAACAATGTACATAGTACGACATACGTTGATTCCTGGTTGGCTTCTTCCTTTTACAGGTGCGGCTGGTTGTGATAGACAGTATAGCGTGCCCCTTTCGGCACGACTTTGATGACATGGGTCTGAGGAACAGGATCCTCAGTGGAATCGCACAGAATCTGATCAGAATGGCCACACAGTCCAATTTGGCAGTTAAGTGGGAATGAAACTTGATGCTGGGACTGGCTATGGGTTGGTAAGGGTGACAGTTAAGAGTGGGTATCACTATTTTGTAGCTAAGAATCGGTTGAAACGCTCTTAGCTACCTTTTTTTTTGACAGCTTTGATCTCCTATGCCTGATCCATTTTGCTACCATTTTAGTAGCATTGCCAATAGCAACCACTTATGCAACAGAAAGGCTGTGTTTTCCCATAAATGGTAATCAACTGTCAAGTGCCCATAAAAAGACATATACACTGCTCTAAGTCATACTAGCTCCTTTGGCTAACAGAACCAAGAACTGGGTGTCTTATGTGACCAAGACCTGGGGTATCTTATTTGTCCCAAAGGTGTCTTATGTGTCCCAAGACCTAGGGTATCTTATGTGACCAAGACCTGGGGTATCTTATGTGTCCCAAGGCCTAGGGTGTTTTATGTGTCCCAAGGCTTAGGGTACCTTATGTGACCAAGACCTAAGGCATCTTATGTGTCCCAAGGCCTAGGGTAATACGTCTTACATGACCAGGTGTCTTAATCAAGACCTAGGGTGTCTTATGTGTCCCAAGGCCTAGGGTGTTTTATGTGTCCCAAGGCTTAGGGTACCTTATGTGACCAAGACCTAAGGCATCTTATGTGCCCCAAGGCCTAGGGTAATACGTCTTACATGACCAGGTGTCTTAATCAAGACCTAGGGTGTCTTATGTGTCCCAAGGCCTAGGGTGTTTTATGTGTCCCAAGGCTTAGGGTACCTTATGTGACCAAGACCTAAGGCATCTTATGTGCCCCAAGGCCTAGGGTAATACGTCTTACATGACCAGGTGTCTTAATCAAGACCTAGGGTGTCTTATGTGTCCACAGCCAAGGCAAGTGGCAAAAGCTGGATGGCTAAGGTCTAGGGTGTGTAAACCTCAATTTATGATCCCCCTAACAAGGGTGAAGATGTAGTTTAAGGTGGCGGGATACCAAAACATAGTTTGGTTGCCTCAAGCAGTATTCAGTTGTGAATATCTCAATACCTATACTATGTAGCTTCATGCTTTTTACATCACTAATACTGCAATATGTGATCACTTAGTACTCCAAAGTACATGTACCTATCTCACAATCCTGCTGAGATATTGAGGCTAAAGCATGTGCCTCATGGGCATTAAAACTTTCTAACCAAAATTTGACCACAGGATCAGCTAGGCAGGGTGACTGTCACAACCTGTGAATACTTAAGAGTGTTTATTAGGGCCAGACTGAGAGCTTTTTTGTATAACTTGTGGGTTGCTAGAGTTATGTCCCTGTAATATCAAAAAAATTGTGAGTTTTCGCGCTACAGTGGTTACAGCTGTTATTTCTCTGTAATATTAGACAAACCCTTAAAAAACTCTTCGTCTACCCCTAATAAATACTCTAAACTATTCATAAGTTGTGATAGTCACCCTGTCTGGTTGACACTGTAGTCAGATTTTGGTTAGAGAGTTAGTGCCCATGAGGCATACCAGCTGCAGCTTCAATATCTCAGTAGTTTTTTAACATATACTTTGGAGTGCTAAGCAATCACATATTGTAGTAATACTGCTGTAAAACGTAGGTAGCTATGTGGTATAGATGATGAGATATTCGTAGTTGAACATTGCTTGAGGTCACAAAACAATGTTTGGGTATCCCGCCACCTTAAGGCTCATGAATAGAGTTGAAGGTACACCAATGCTGGAATAGTATTTATTCTGCTACAGGTTACTTTTATTTGTATTGATGTTAATGTCTGTCGTACACAGGTTGTGCTGACCAATCAAATGACGACGAAGGTGAACTACAAGAGCAGCAAGTCTTCGCAGCTGGTGCCAGCACTAGGTATGCATGTCAAGGCATCAAACACCGTACATTGACAGCCATGCATATGGCCACACATACACTGGCTTCCCTGCCTCCGCACAGTTCATATACAAGCTCTGTGGTACATGATACATCTGCACAGTCTGTTTTGCAAGCCAGACCAGACTTGCTGTTCAACCTTACCATGGGGCGTATCCATACATCAAACGTCCAGCTGCCCCAACCTACCAGTCCCTTGTAATTAACCTAAATACTTAGCTAAAGTCAACACCTACCTACCTTTCACTAGCCTCATACCCAGACTTTCCTCACCCAGATTTTACCTCACAGCCGCCCCACGGCTGCGAGGGCAATAGAAGTCTGCGTACAAGGCTAACTTTTACCACTCAAGTAGCTTCCCTCCTTTTCTTCTTGTGTATACAGGAGAGAGCTGGGGCCATGCCAGCACTACCCGTGTCGTGCTCTGCTGGAGGGGGGGAGAGCGCCTCGCCACGCTATACAAGTCGCCGAGCCTGAAAGAAACCACCGTTCCGTACCAGATAACGGTAAGTTGGGGAGTAGACACTGTCTTGTTTGGTAGTGTAGGAGGACGCTGTATATGCTTCCTTATTAGGTAAGGGTGTATGTAGGTTCCTGTGTGTTATACTAATACTAGGACTTTATTAGCTAATGACTCAACTTAGAACTGAATATGAAATATAATCGTTTGCAAACTATGCGCTAGAATTCTATTTGGATTCCTAATTGAATCCAAAACACAGCCATTGCAAAGTATGTCACTGGAAGCAATGATCAGTAGCCTCGTTCCCAGGCTCCACTGCCCAGCGTTTTTTGCACTTGGGAAAAACACGGGCTGCCCGTGTTTTCCAAAATGCAAAAAAAATCCTGGGCAGTGGAGCAAAGAAAAACACGCTGGGCAGTGGAGCCTGGAAACGAGGTTAATGATCAGAAAGAGTCTCTCTCTTCTTCTGCCCAGCAAGACGGCGTAAGAGACACCCGCCCTTGTCAAAGTTCCCAAGACCCCAGCACTCGAGGAGAGCCTTCCATTTCACTTTCTAGTAGCCAGGTAGAGGAGCTGGAGCGAAGCGAAGAGGAGAGTGCTATGTTGGCCGAGTTGGAGGGCTCCTGGGACAGTGGAGGCGGAGTGAGTGATTTCATGAGTGTGTCGGAGCTGCAGCAGCGCACTTTGTCTGTGGGAGAGACTGCCTCCTATGCGAGTAGACTCACTGAAAGAACCAGAAAAAGACCACATCCTGCTGACTTTTGAAGCATATCCTGATGCCACTCGACCTAGATCACTGCCCACAATGATCTTATGAGAGGAAGTGTGGTTATGTGGACAGCGATATAATCAATTTTGGAAGGGCACCACTCACTTTTAGAGGACTCCTGGCAGTGTATTTGCTGCTCTTTGATTGTGTGTTTACTTATGATTGTAGAGGATGAGGCATGTATTAAAATTTAGCCCAACATAATGCATGCGGACGTGCATACGGACGTGCATACATAATTAACCGGAAGCTAACTTACTTCCGCATTCTTTACCTAATATTTCATATTGTCGGTAATCGAAGCCCTATGTAAGCGTATGTTTATATAGTTTTTCTATCGAAGTTCTGTGGATAGATTAATTTGCAGTTGCGCTACTGGTGTACCCGCATAGCTGCCTAGTCTTCTCCCCAGCTCCAAGTTATAACATAATTTTGTAAGCGGTTGGCTGTTTGTTTTTCTACCAGCTGCTTTCATCCATTTTTCAGAAGCCAGGATGGCCGACGAGTACGACGGGATTGATGATGAAACCTTGAAGCAGAAGGTA
Source organism: Phakellia ventilabrum (assembly GCA_963921505.1). Classification (NCBI taxonomy): domain Eukaryota; kingdom Metazoa; phylum Porifera; class Demospongiae; order Axinellida; family Axinellidae; genus Phakellia; species Phakellia ventilabrum. The sequence continues at coordinate 5,967,422 of OY997390.1, forward strand.
ATTTTTCTTTATTTACACAAATAAATTAGATGTATGTATTGGAAAAGAGCGCTTCTTGTAAGATACTTATCCTGCAAGTATCGGATGAAGCTCGAAGTGGCGCCCTCTTTGCTCCAAGTAGCTCATGTTATTCACCAAAAGTGGTTAGCTAGTTTGCCCATTGAAAGGCCTGTAAATGTTCATCTTGGTGCTTCAGACTACAGTTTGGGTGGGTAGCACCGACAGTGGCCGGCTGATTAATCTGCCATGCACGAAAGAGATTACTATTACTCTCTCTGGGGGGCTGCACGCTGTGAATATTCTTCAAACTGCTAACATGTGGGTTAGACAGAGATTTATGCCTCCAGTGAATCTTTTTTATGCATGTGTGGTTCGTTGCAGCACATTATTCATTTGTTATTGGCTGCTCCCAATTAGCTCCATCTCACGGTATCAGACAATTATATATTCACAAACTTTTGCTTGCATAGTCCGAGAAGCAACTTCATAGCTCTTACAAACATTGAATCGTCCATACTGCTTTGTCTGCAAAAGTTAATTTATTGCTGCTGTTATAAGTGTTTGGGTTATTCCTTCAGCTGGAAGAAGCCACAGGCTATGAAGAGCGATCCAAGATCCGAAAAGTCTTACGTGAGCGCAAAAAGGCCCAGCTTGGCGACGCATCAGCGAAGAAGCACGGAAGCGCTTCTTACCGTCGGCCTGGCTTCCAAGCCCCCAAAGTAATGACAATCCCAAACTCAGTCACGGGCAACGTACTCCCCGATCGGGTGCGCATGGACAAGTTGGCCATGCAGGAGAAGCCACAATCCCAGGCCACAATCAGTTATCTGGACAAGAAGACAGTTGTCGCACCCTACAAGCCTACTAGGAAGGTCTCTGGGGCTTCAGTCACCTCTGGATCCGTTACCTCCCCTCGAGGATCTGTGAGTTCTCCTCGGAGTTCTGTGTCTTCCATCACTCCTGAACCAACCAGGGAGGAGCCCCTTAGGGTAAGGCAGGTTTGAAACTTAGAATGTAGTGCCCTTTCCTATGTTCTTGGTGAGAATTTGTTCCAAGTTTTACCTAATATACAAGTGTGTGTGTGTGTTTTTCATGGGTGTGCTGGGCACTGCATATGTGTGCATCAGATTCTTACAATGTTATAGTAATGTTTCAACTAGCTGTTGTCTTAGTTACTGTTGTTATATACATGCAGAAGTCTTTGTAAGGACACACGTACAAGTTAATGCTCAAGTTCAAACTGTGTGCAATCAAAGCAGTTGTAATAAAATATGCGGTGTGCATTTCTCCTGGGAGACAGGGTTATTAATTGATCGGCTTTGCAGTGGGTCACGCTTGATTTGTCACCTAGACTGGTCTTATTTCAGTGCATGTAGTGCAAAACTCCCACTTATAACAGTGGGAGCTGTGTACCATAACCCTATCTTGGCCCACCTCTGAGCACGACATTTTTACGTAAAAACTAGCTGTGTAGAATAGCCTGTAGTTGTACTGTACTATAATTATTGCTTTTGGTTAGACTACATCGTGTACCCTGAGGGAGTATCCCTTTAATTTCATGCCTAATGGCATGGCTGGTCTGTGGGGAGGTTGGAGGGTATGCTTTATCGTTCTCTGGGCTATATAGTGTGTGTCCTCCTTGAAGAAGGCGTGAAGTTTGCCAACAAGTAGTTGGCAGTGCCCTGCTTCCTTATAGAGCTGGCAATTTGCTTGGAATGGGGCTCGGTCGATGCACGGTGGCCGTACATGTAACGAAACCTGTCTTACCTGTCTGCTAGCTGCCAGCGGCTGACATTCCTCCTGTAAGGCAACATGGCTACACCGCTCTTGCCTAGTTTGCAACAGCTCCCACCCAGCTGGCTGGGAGTGCCTCGTTGCAAAACACAAGCAGGGTTCATAGGTCGACTGATTCATCCCGGAAGGACTGAGCGTGTCGTACAGAGACTTCTCTGGAGGGAAGCTTAAACCCGAGCCTGCCTTTGAGGTTGCAGATTAGAGCCTCCTATGTACCCAGGGCCTCCCCTTGTAGCTCTTTTAACAGCTGTGGAAAGAAAGTGTGCTATGAAAAAAGCTGCGAGGGGAGGCCTGGGTGCGAGGCTAACTTAGGCAAATTGAGCCTGAGTTCTTTACAGAATCTCCTAGTGTTGGGCCCATTCCAATACTAGTAGGCTGTATTAAATGCTCATGCTGGTTGCTGTGAACAGCAGCTGTGAGAAATTGAACAACTACCTCCTACACAATTTCTCTGTTCACAAATTACTATCAGTACCTGAGGTCATGAACTCACTCACCTTTGCTGTCCTTCCCTCCCTCTAGTCTCCTGAGCCAGACAGACCCAAGCCTAGAACAGGTCAGTCCAGTACAAGTACCCTATTATTTTGTATCTACTCCCACTTAACCAGGCAACCTTGGTAGTGGCCTAGTTACTACCCTTTGGCTACAGTACAGACAGGAACTCAGTGAGCCAGCAAGGAGCATGCTGGTCTCGTGCCCAGACGCCCGCGACGACGCACGAGACTAGGAGCATGCAGAACATAATTCAAACATGGCAGTCATGTTCTAGTGCCGTGCCTTTTCCAAACTCTCGCAGTAGTCGCTCCTGGAAGATTCTAGCACTTACGATCGCTTCAGCCATCATCAGCTATTGCTTACTGCATTACTCTTTCGATTCCACAATCTGTGGTCATGACATGCTTGCCGGCGTAGTACAAGCCAACACTGAAAGGTCTTGTTGAGACTACCCTTTGCAACTGTTTTCCAGGGGGTACTTACTGATAGGTGCTTGATTTGAGTATGGCTACAGTAAGTGTTTGATCCTGTACAAGGCTGCTTAGTACTTGGCATTGTAGAGAGTGGTTTGCATTGTTTCCTAACCAGTTCTTTCTCGTGCTTGCCAAGAGCCTTTTAGTGAGGAAAAAAATTGCACAATGACCATTCTGTTTAAAGAAACCAAATGCCAGCACTGGCTGTGCCTCTGTGCTGAATGCTGAGCACACGCTAATATGTAGGTGCCAATCTGGAAGAGGTCATAGAAGGTCTTTTGAGCAATTAGCGAGATACTCTCACTTGCCATTTCTCTCTCAATTGAAAATTGCTGCTAATCACTTCAGTGTGCCTACCAGCAAAGTAGCCTCGTCCCCAGGCTCTCGTGCACGTCCGCGTTGCTGGAGAGCCTGGTACATTTTGTCACGTGATTTGACTGACTTAATTGCGTGTGGGCAGGGACCGCTCGAAAGACGGTTGCACTTCTCTACCTTCTGCTGGTGGTATTGTTTCAGCGCTTGGTCTGTGGTACCACCGTCTCCGAAGAGTAGCTACAAGAAGTATAGATTCACTGCCTTCCTTTATTGTCTGAGAATAGCAGCTGTTCTCACCCATGCAAAAAAATTCACCCTTCTACCACCTCACACATGTGGGAAAATGTACCAGGTCCACAGCTGCGCTAAAGTGAAACGCGCACGTGGGCCTGGGAACAAGGCTACCAGCAATGCTAATTTAGACCCCAGGTACGTATGCTACATCGCCGAAAACCACCACCATCCCTTTGGCTTAATTTTGTTTTCATTCTTTTGAAGCCACTAACTGACCCAAACGCAACACAAAGGCTTCTCTGTCTGGTCCTTTCCAACGAGAAGCCATGCAACCTAAATACTTATCAATTAAACACCTAATCTCATAATGGGCCAAGATGGAGAGTTCACCAGTTTTGGGAGATGCTTCTGCTCTCCGCCCTCGACTCCTACTAGCTGTAACCAAACAAGGTTCAGTGGTCGCAATTGCAGCTCTTTCCTCGGGCTTCCATTGCCATTCACTCCAATAATTGACTCCACAGGCTGGCAGGCTTTACTCCATCGCACTCAGTTACTGCCAAGTATGGGATGCCAGTTTGCACAGCATACAATTCATACTACCGTGTGTGTGCCCATGCATCACACAATGGCATTGGGCCCTATTAGGAGCTGTATGTACCATAGCTGCAGTTTGGCTGGCTAGGGCTGGATTGAACTCACGAGCTAACCCCTGGGCCTAAAGCAAATAGCTGGAGGAGAGAAGTTGCCAAGCTGGGTTTGGCAGGTGATAAAAGATGAGAATTTTAACTAATTGCCTTGCGTATGCATGAAAGGTTCTCTCGTGTGCGCTGTTGCCATCTTAGCATGAGTAATACGAGCGACTTCTTGCTGACAGAAGCGAGCTCAAGAGTGGCACCAGCTGTCTGGTTGGCTAGGCAACAGTCTGCAAAAGTGGGTTGCCTAGCGAAACGTCAGTGGCCGGAGCTGCTTCAAAGGGCTGCATAGTAGCCTCGTACTCACTCATAGCTTTTTTCGCAGCCGTGCCCCATGCCTTTTTCCACGGCTTCGAAAAAAGCTGAGAGGGGAGGCCTGGGTACGAGGCTAGCTGCATAGCATGCATCTCATGAGTGCAGTAACTTCCAAATAGTGACTATACTTTTTGCCTAGCTGGCAGTAGAAAGTTGGTGTCTGTGTTGTTTGCTAGATAGAAAACTTGCTGTTATGTTGTTGGTCTCTTTCCTCCTCCTGCAGCCAGGGCGAATGGCCCCACTGAGGAGCCCCCTAGAGAGCCTTCGCCTGAACCCGTGAGAGAACCTACGCCTGAGCCCCCCAGGGAACCCACTCCAGAACCCCCCAGGGAGCCCACTCCAGAGCCTCAAAGGGAACCCACGCCTGAGCCCCTCAGGGAACCCACTCCAGAACCCCCCAGGGAGCCCACTCCAGAACCTCCCAGGGAACCCACTCCTGAACCCCCCAGGGAACCCACTCCTGAACCCCCCAGGGAACCCACTCCAGAACCCCCCAGGGAACCCACTCCAGAACCCCCCCGGGAACCCACTCCAGAACCCCCCAGGGAACCCACTCCAGAACCACAAAGAGAGCCTTCCCCAGTGCCAGTATGTGAAACTATTTCCCTTGTTTTTTTTACATGTAGGCCTGTATGCACACATCACCGAGTTTTTCTTTTTTCCCCTCAGATAAGGCCAGAACCTGTGAGGGAGCCAACCCCAGAACCTGTGAGGGAGCCAACCCCAGAACCTGTGAGGGAGCCAACCCCGGAGCCGGAGCGGGAGCCAACACCTCCACGGAAGGTAAGGGTGATGTCATTCATGACATAATGGAGGGAGTCATGAATGCTATCGACTATCATTGTCTGTCAGTCATTGGATCATTGAGCACATGGTCATTGGTTACCTGTTGATAGCCAGACGGCTGCGTTGATGTCAATGCAGTGTACATTGCTATTTCAATCCTGGAAAACATCGCATTACGAACTAGAAACAGTTTTTTTAAGTGTACACTGCAGTTTCAGTGTGTGCACGCCTCCTCTGATTACGACCATTTGTGTCCATTTCTGCTCTGCGTACGCAATATTATGATCTCCATTGCCAACTGTTCATGAGCATGAGATTGGTTATCTAACGCTTGTAGCTATGTAGTTTTCTGATTATGTAGTTCCTGCCTAGGGATGTGGTCAGACTCTATCACACGCTCTCTCTCTCTCAGATAGTTGCAGGTGTTTCATCCTCTGTGGAGTAATCCCTCTTTTGTAGTAGAATTATGTTGTTTTACGCGCGCACACACACACACACATACACACACA